>JAOUZG010019564.1:1622603-1643363 GCA_026289955.1 Argiope argentata
TATATATATATATATATATATATATAATAAAAGAAACTCTTTTCCGTAATGAAATCAAATAAATATATTTATTCAGGACAGTAGTATATCTTTCAAATAGCAAGAACAGACTCACTTTAACTTTTAAAAAATTTAAATATCACAATTCTTTTACACAATAAAACGAAATTCGTTCTGGTCATCGAAATGAGCTGAGAAATAAGAACTTACAAATTGCCATTGAAGAACTGGAAGAAGTTCAAAAAAGTTAGAGATGAGAGCTGATTTCACAAATGAAAAAATATGCTCATCAACTAAACAATTTTTTTACTGCTAAGAAAAAAAAATCGAGGAAAAGTTTTAAACAAAAATTAAAGATTTAAAAGAACATTACTTCTCTATTTTGATTCTACTATTCATAACGATTCTTTTTTCCTTTGTACATAGTGCATCTCTGTTTATTCAAACATGACTCTTGGAATATTTTTTTTTCATGTTGTTGCGAAGAATATAAATATGATGAAGACACAAATTTTTTTTTCCTTCTTTAGAAAAATTACTCATAATCAATAAATTTTCAAAATGTTAGATGATATATTTTTCTTTATAACTTAATTTTTCTTCATTTTATTTATTTATAGAGGTTAACTCGAAATCTAGATGGAAATTTTATGTTCAAATATTTTTTTAACAATTTAGTTAAATCAATTGCTAATATTACTTCAAATCTTTAAATTCCAAAATGTTTTAAAGTTAGACAGTGCAGCCTTAAAAAAATCTTAAGAAGGCCTTACACTTTTATGCAGGAAATGAGTTTAATCTTGGCGAAGCTAAACAAAACAACTGGTGGATTATGTTTTTACACCAAGGACTCAGAAATCCAAGTTTTATCACTAATTTACTGGAATGGGCTGGAATAAGAAACAAATAACCACGGAAAATAACAATATTCCTACGTGAATATTAGTATTAGAATGACATTTATATTGTGGCGACAAGGAATAATTGCCTGATGCAATAGATTTCTATGCAATAGAAAGCTCGAAGGAGAATTATATATACTCTTATTCAAGGGAAGGAGAGCAATATACTCTTATTTCAAGCATTACAAAGCACGAAGGAGAATTATTTAATTTTTAACAAAAAAGATGAACAAAACTTGAACATAAATTAAATATTAAGATTTATTAATATCCATTAAATTTATATTCCATGTAATAAAAATTTCAAATTAATTTTTTTATTATAAATTTAAAAATGGTTTATTTAAAATTATTAATTTAATTAATGCTATTTGGCATGGTCGAAATGCAGTTTGTCTTGATGAATCGCGTTGTTTTTCTTTAATTATTAGAGGTAGTTTTGTATAATGCAGACATTGGTCTGAGGTACGTTGTAAACAATTAAGAAAAAAAAAAAAAACTGAAAAAACCCCAAAAAAACTGAGTTTACATAGCTAAAGTTCCGCATGTTATCATCAGAAATTCTTTTCCCTCGACAAGATTGTGTCAAAGAATTTACATCTTCCATCGCCAGGTGATATTTTTACAGTTTTGATTTCTAATTATAAGGTAAATGAAAGTTTAGGTTTTTCAGAACAATCCTGAAGTTTTGTCGCACACCGACAGAACCTTCGCAACGCTACTACGGCATCTAACGGGAAGAGTTACAACAATTCATTTTCAACTTGAATCATGGGGCCAAAGTTTGTCTAGACTATGACAGTAAAAAATGCTAGTGGTAGGATTTTTAAAAAAATGTAGAAACGAAATAGCCGACATATGTAGTTTTTTTAAAAAACCTTCTATTATTTGCATAATATCGCTTTACAGCTTATGCGTTCTTTACTTGTTTTCGGTTTGGTTTATCTAAGGCTGCCTTGCATGTTTTGCTTATATCTAAAACATCTGAAAATTCTGCATTTATGCCCTTTTGTTATATGTAATCTGTGGTATTAATGTCCATATTTTCGATGTTTTTCTCTCAAGAAATGTTAAATAAATAATAATAAGCAGGACATCATGCTGCATCATACTTAATTTTTTTAAATCTATTTTGAGAAAAATAATTATAGCGAATTATAAACTCACTTTTCTTTTCTATAATATTTATAAAGTTTATGTGTTTCAACATATTTTATTTCGTTAATTTTTGCATTTCTGTTCAAACTATCATAAGCAATTTTGAGCAAGTCCGGTGAGACCGGAAGGGGAAGTCTCTAGAGTTTAAGCCTAGAAGAGCAACCCGCTTGCTAGGGATAAAAAATGTTATAGAGGAAGTGCTAGGTGTTAAGTTACTCCCAAGCAAGTGCTTTTCTCTAGGGTTTTATAGGCACCAATGACTTTAAAATAAATAAACGGTTGATGTGTGACAATTCCAAATCTTTAGGATCCGTTAGTTAAATATTGAAAAATTCATTTTTCTCTTCAGAGATGCTCATTTACATGTCTTCGAATATATTTATAAATGTTAATGTTAACTAAAATGTTAGATAAAATTTTATGAGTGAAAAATATGAAATGTGGAAAAGAGAGATAAAAAATAAAGATCTTGGGATTTTTTTTCTATGACCAGAGGCAGCTATTATATCAAGAAATAACTCAAAGATATTAAACTGAAATTTTGCTGAAAATCAGTAAGGTTTATATACGCATTTTAAACATCTAATTACTTCCATAATATAATTACAGTTGATTAAATTTGGTTATTTTTTCATTACTTCAGATCAGTCAAATTTAGAAAACAAAAATTTGACAAATGCTGTGAATAAATAAATAAATAAATAGAAATGTTAATTAACTGATAAAATATTGTAGTTGTGAAGAAGATATTATCCCTGAATTTGTGTATCATTGCGTGAAATTTTTTTTATGAGGGTAAAATTTTCAATAATGGAAAACTCATTTGTCTCAATGTTTTTTACTAGCTTAATTTCATTGTTTAAAAAATGTTATTTTAGGCAGATGTTATTTAAAAAGTGCCTATATCAGATGAGTCGATGAAAATTCTAATTTTCTTAAACAGTAGAAAATATACTTAACACTGAATTCACAAATTTTTAAATTTTTATTTCCCTCTCAACTTTTAATAATTGATATCTCTTGTTGTTGTGTTGTGACTAATGGCACTTGCCGTGGACAAGCCTCAGCTGATACGATTAGCAGATTTTTAAGCCTAAGAAATGCGACTTTTTGTTTTACAAGTAGCGCCATCTAGGGTCAAGAGAACGACTTAGCTACACACACGTCACAACCCTTTTTAGGGGGCGGACTAAAATCATGCAAATTCATTCAAACATCTCAGATCGTAATTTAGACCTGGAACAGAGAACGATCCCCTCTGACCCAGTACTCCCAGTGATATTACTCTCGATATGGTGGATTTAGCGACCACGAACAGATTTAACGAGCACCAATTGCCATAAACGTTAAACAACATTAATCATAAAAAGTATAAATGAACATAATATGACTTTCACAATCATATTAATTTATATAAATTATTATTATTTTGAGATGGTAATGTATTTGAACTTAAAATTGAAAAGAAAGTCGATTTTAGTTCTCAGTTTTTTTCTGTCTCAAATTTTTCAGTGAAATGAAAATTTAGTCATCCGTTTTTTAAAAAATCTAAACTAGTAATAAAGCATAAACATTGGTTAATGGACTATTGATTAATCAAGTTAATTTATATATAGATTTAATTTTGGCTATTAAACTAAATGAATTTTCTTTCTCCAATAGATTTCAAGCCCAAATACATTTTAATATGCCACTGCTAGAAAAATTATCCTTTAAAGGATTAAAATATTATCTAGCACTGACATAGTAAGTTTTAATCTTGATAATACAAAATTTTTCACAATTGTCATTTTTTCAAATAATAACGAAAATACAATTGATTTTATGATAATTTCAGTATGAAACTATTAACATAAAATAAGTCAATAACTAGAAATAAGTCAATAAGTCAATAAGTATAAATAATAATTCAATTTATACAAAGAAAACTTTTTCTGTACTTATTAACGACTTAATGGCTCTCCAATCTATGAAAAAATAAATTTTTGTGATATGTTTTGCTGTAGGAATTACTTTTGTTACATTTAAATCTTTAACATTGTTTAAAAAAAGTAATGAAAATTTAAATGTAACCCCGATGGGACGCAATTAGTTAATTTAACTCTTTAATTTCACAATTTAAAACACACAGTTTCAGACGAATTCGTAATCCTCAGCTTTAATCACAGATTAGTTCTAATTGTTTCATAATAATATCTATCGCTACTAATAATGAAGATGGACATGTGTTCGCGTGTGTCTTTGTGTTGGTAGGGCCTGAATAAGGCAGGGGCATACGGTGCAGTTTTCCCGGGCCCCCACATAAGTGGGGTACCAAAGCCGAATAAAAATTTTACTTTTACGTTTCCTTCTTTAATGAGCAAAGGGGGCCCTCAAAGAAGTTTTTGCCCTTGGCCCCAACTAGGCTAAGTCGGGCCCTGTGTGTTGGTGCTCTATAGTCTAGACTATCTGACCTCCCGTTACCAAATTTAGTACATATATATTTTGGAAGGTAAGAACGTGCACTTTGGAAATATCTATTTGGAATTTGATTAATTATTTTCTGATAATAAATATTATATTATATTGTTTAAAATTTTAAAAAAAATCCTTTTTAATAATTCAGTAAATTTTTCCCGAATTTCGGAAATTAAAAAAAAATTTTTTTTTTGACTAATTTCTAATTATAGAATTTGTTGTTACTTTGAAATTCAAGCCGGTTTCATTGCGTCAGTAAATATTTGATTGTATGATACATTCCATTGCTGACAGTTAAAATAATAAGAATTCTACTTGCTATATGTGTAGCTTATAAGACGAATAATAAAGCGAAGTTACAATACCCTGATATTAAGAAGACCGATGAATAGCTTATTTACTTTTCTAATAACGCCATGTTTTAATAGAACCGGTCTCTATAAGAAAGGCTCATATACAAAATAAATCGAATAAATATAAGAAAATAAAAAAATGGTTTGAATGTCTTATAATTTGACCGGTTCCTGAAAATGAAATTATTTCTTAACGATGGAACTTAAGTTATGTATCCATATCCCCTGAAAACAGGCAGTCTCTGAATGTGACTAGTATGAAATAATAAAATTTTTTCCAAATTCTGAAGTCTCCTATACTATTTTTTCTGGAGAATTTATATATCTGTATTTGATATAGATTTTTAAAATCTATTAATACTTAATTTTTTTTTTCATCAATCGTATTTTTTTCTGTGTCAAAAATCATGTAACAGTCCATTTGATAGATCTGAGAACATTTCAGCTCGATACCTATTTCACCCAAGAAATAGAAATTACTCTAATAAGAGATTGAAAAAAAAATACGACTAAAATTATAAATAACTGTCTAAATATTTAGTTTTCAACTGACGGTAAAGAACTATATCTGTAAATAAGAATCCAGAAATGATTTAAATGATAATATCAATGGTTGACCAAGTTTTATTTCATTCTTTTAAAGAAAAATATCTCAGAAATGTAGTTCATAATTCAACTATTTTGAACTAGTAAAGGTGCACAGAATAGTAATTTTGGATTTAGATAAAATCTCATGTAGTCGGGTGTTGCTTGTTGAAATGAAAATGCTATCCATTGCAAAATCCAATATGCATGACGTGGCTCCTTGTAAATTTGAGTGACAAATAAATAAAAAATAAAATTTCGTTAGTTGAATCAGAAAAAAAGTATTGCGAATCGAAGTTATCAATACATTAAAACTCAGTTCTTTTTTGCAAAGTAGTGTGTTTTCGGAGGAAAACATACTGATTACATATGAATATTTTTCTACCTTAACTCATCTTACATCCATAAATGCTATCTCACAAAATATTTAGATACCAGTAGGTTATCACCTAATGTCAACAATAAAAGTACCACAAAAATTTTACCAGATATCGATATATGACATTGACAGCATGAAAGCAGTTAGAAAAAAGCTTTAATAAGTAATTATAATTTTTTTTCTCTATGTGTGTAAAATCGAGTTTTTTTCAGGAAAGACACCAATACAGATAAACTTAAAAAGCGGAACCTTATTTAAGTCTAAAATTTGATCGAAATCGTTAGTAGCTGCTTCTGCTACGATATATTTGAGTTCTAGATATTTTGCAGATCAGTATCCATCTTAAATGTTTTGTTGAAATCAGAACTCATTGACAAAGAATATGACACTTCATTTTTGCTATGTCCCATTATGATGAACCTGAGTTTACTTTAAACTGCTTATTCTTTGAAAGACAATCATTTAATTGCAAGTTACTATTTCCTTACTTACAACTAAAATGCATTTCTCTACAAACAGTTTGCTGTGATGATGATGCACAATGAGAAACAAGATGATGAGTAATGAATGATTTAAAGCGACTTGTTTGGTGATAAAGAAAGTAATAATCTAAAGCAATAGTAATTTTCTTACGTTTTGGCATTGTTCCTTCATTTTGATTTGGTTCCAGTGGTGAAATGAATTACAATTTTCGGGAAGAGTTATTTCCGATTATTGCCGGATATTCTTTTGAGATATTCTATTATCTACTATAATTTGATTCTGTATAGATAAAGTCGCCTAATTTTTAACAAATTCTCTGTTTCGGTGCTTTTTCTGATAATAGAAATACGGATTAGATTGTACTAATACAATGTTATTTTTGTATCTAATTTTCTTTTGGAAAGAATCTGTTATTTCTGATTTTTGATGGACTAGTTTTTCTAAGCGCTTTCTTGTCCTGTTTACAAATATTAAATATTTCTTGTCATGTAGCGACACATTGTGTCTTCCTACAGTTATACGACTCAGCAGCTCCTTTTGCTGTATATCTCTCTGCCATCTTAATATCTTAAGCGAATACATTATGCATTTTAGAATTCTGTGGGAATAGTGTATGAATATTTAAAGCTATGGGGTTTCAGAATTATTATTAGGTAATCTTTCTTTTATACCTCTGCCATAAACAGTTACATAATCACATAATTGTTATAAAATATTAGTAAATCAAAACTTACCTTCCATTATTAGCATCTTTTCCTCCTCTGTTGTTCTTTCTTCATTTAAGATGACTTCCTCTGAGAAAAAAGAGGATATTTTTCTATAAATATCTTGGAATTGAAAAATCATGCTTTGAGAATTAGAAACTCTGTTTAAGTATGACTTTTTCTTAATTCTAAAGTCACAGAACTAAAATACAGAATATTATTGGTAAAACGCCATGTTTACATTATCTGAGTGTAAGAAGTAATAATATTAATACGAGTTAAAAAGTATATATTTTACAATATTTTTCTTTTTTAAATTTTAGAAATATAAACAAACAAACAACAGCAGCAACATAGAACAATTCTGGCTGGTTGCTGTATTGACAATCATCAAAATTATATAAACAAGAAATTTCCTTAAATTAAGTTTCAAAACTTTTTGAATTTTCTTTAATATTAATATAAATTAACCTGACAAGCCGTTTTTTAGAAAATGTTTAAAATTGTTTAAAAAATCTAATAAAATTTTAAAAATGCTAACCTATTTGTTGGATCTAACCAGCCAAATAACCATTTAGCTTAGATATTGATTTTTTTAGCACTTTCGAAGTTATGAAATTTATTATCTTTAGATATAACAATATTTTATAAAATTATCTTTAAAGATATGAATTAATGAATTATGTTTCAACAAACGCTATAAACAATATGCCTCATTTTAATCTTAGTTCATCTGTAGTTAGTTAAGAGAATTCCAAAAATTTAAATACATCTGGAATCCTATTTCAATATTTAGCGCGACGAATTAATTTTTTTGAAATTGTTTTTCTATACAGAATAAAATGACCTTTTCAAATAGGGTTTACATAACTCTTCATATTTTGCCAAATTTTATAATAGAGAATAACATGATAATAAGGAGGCGATAATACGTTCCTATTGCAAATCGCTTGAAATTATCTTTTTTTTAGTAGCATTATTTGATATATTTGAATTTATAATTTTAAATTCATAAAAACGTAAGTATTGTTTTAAGATAACTACTAATTTAATTCATACAATATTTATACAAATGCCACGAAAATAGTTTAAGATATTCAATTTGACCTATGAATATCCTGAAGAAGTTTCTAAATACTTTATTTATCTCAAAATTTTGATCTACTTTTCAGTTAGCCGGGCGGTAGCAAAAAATTTCAAAAGAAATATGGCGAAATTCTGCATTAGTTGGCGATTTCTTGCTTTGAAATCACTGTAAGAAATCTGACGGAATTCTACATTATTTATAAATTTTTGCTGCCTCCCAGTTAACGGAAAAGTACGGATCTAATTGATGATGTGATTTTAGAAAGCAATCACTCACCTGCTCTACATATCCACTCCACATATCCATTAAGCTCTCTTTCTAATTGCTGGGCTCTTCTAAGTTTTAGAAATTCTTGTCTATTTTCTACTCGCTCTCTTTCTTTCGCAAATTCACTGTAAATAAAAGAGAGTTTTAAAAAAAAGATTAGTTCTTTTCTTTGAATAAAAAGATTTCTATATGTTCGTATTCTGCTATTTTGCATTAGAGTATTAAATTTTCAATTTATAAGTGCTTAACTTTGAACATTTAAATAATAAAAAAAAGAAGATTAAAATGAAATCAGCTATACAGAACACAGAATTTTGATGCACGTTGGCTAATTCATCAAAGCATGTGATGAAGAGTAGGGTTTCAGATTTATATTATAAATTCAAAACTTTTTTTGACGTTTTATTACTTGATTTAAATGTTTGACTTTATATATTTGATTTAACTATTTGACTTTTTATATTTGATTTAAATTTTGGCCCCTTACTAATACTAGTAAAGGTCCATTATGCAATGAAAAAAATTAATAAATTATAAAAGAAATCTCTAAATGTTATTGATTAATAGTGAGTCTCACTGTATCTTGATTATACCCATAATTGAAAGAAATACTTTTTATACTGTATCTGCAAGCGATATAAAATAATTTTACTGTGAAGCAATTTTTTAAAGACTATATATATATTTCTTTTTAACACCTTTTTTTCTTTATTTAGTTTTAAGATTATTCATTGATTTTCCTTTTAATAAAGCAGTGAGTGATATTAATCAACTTCTAAGAAAATAATGCAAAAGTTATTTAATAAATTTATAGAAATAAAATAATATTTATTTCCTCTGAAATATTTATATTTATTACTAACTATATTCTACATCAAATTAAACACTAATGCAAAAGTTTTAAAATGAATTGTAAAGCTATTGAAAACTATCATTGAAATGCAGAGGACTATTAACGGAAAATATGATGTTTAGTATTTTTCAGTTTGAATATCTCCTAAAGAGGTCTTTAAAGTTTCAATTAAAGATCCCATTCACGGTTTTAATTGAAAAAGTTTTATGTCGCAATAAAAAATGCTATCAATAAAGGCCATTCATAAAATGCTTTTAACTTCGTCATAGATTCACATAATAAAAAAATATACAAAGATAAGTTAGAAACTTCTTGTCTTATTTTGTGAGAAGTAGACTTTTTCCCTTGAAAGATAGCCATATGCAGATTCCGAAATTTCAATTATTCGGTCCGATAGATAGGCAATTGAAATAAGATTTGCAACTGTTTTATTTATCGAAATTTTATGGCATTTCGAACAACAATGCAACAGCGTTTTGACCCACTTGGATGACGGCCAACATCTTGTATATCGGTCAAGGAAAGCCATCTCAATAGTTTGAAGAGTGGCAGAAATTGACCATTTTGGGAAGGCATCCAAGATAATCTTGAAAAAAGTTCGATATTGGCGGTTTCATAAAAGGAAAATGTTGCTTCGGAAGTAAACACAAAATTTATCATACTGAAATGGATTTTATTCTCTCAGTGACATGGATGCGAATCAGTAGAGGTTGCATGAGACGCATACATCATTTAAGCCAGGCGAAAGAAAGATACTTTGCTTTTGAAAATAACCAGGCAACCTTCATGGTGGTTTTTAAATCGAAGCCTACTATCCAGCCTGCAGCTTTTAAATATAATCTTAGTCTGGAAACATTTTTTTGATTTATTATATTTAGCAGCAGTAAAAAATAATGAAAGCTTGATGTAACAGTTTTTGTCACAAAACCTTGTGAACAAAGAAAAATAGTATAATGCAGATTCCCTTACTTATAAAAGTAAAAATTTTTTTTAACATCAATCTTTAATGTTGTTTAAATAAAAAACACACAATTAATTTTAATTTACAAGAAAAATTTTTGATTAAGCAAATTCATTTGTATGTATTTTTTTTGTTTTATAGAAATAAAAAGTTAATTTTATTTTGCATTTAATATATAACGGATATATTTGATAAACAAATTGTTTGACGGATGTTCAGTTGCCTTAGCTGCTAAGTATTCAGGGTTAATCTTTCTTAATAATAAAAACACAATTTTAAATAAATATAAGAATATGACTATACAATAAACACTTATAATAAATAATTTACATGATTTGCACTTTTAAAATTCTGATAGTAAGGATCCCTTTCTTTTTATTTTGCTAAAGCCAACGAATCTATTAAAATGATGACTTTTAAATTTGCATTTTTTTATAATTTAGCTTAATGCTGTAATTTTATAAATGGATTATAGAAAATTCTATGATGGAGTTTTCCAAAGCTAGACTATTCAAGAATACAGAGTGATCTTTCAATACAGAGAAAATGAAGTATTTCACTTTCTGTTTTGTTTGCAATTGTTTTGCCTGGTTTATATTAACCGGTTGATATTTGTTCTGGAAAACCTTATATTTCTATGATTTTAGGAAAACACACACACTCACACCTCTTTCTTTGTTAAGGGATGAGATTTTTATCATGTTGAGTTATAAGAAATTATTTGCTTCTTCTATTTAATATATGTGAATTTCTAGTTTGAGAAAAATTACAAATGCCTGTTATAATCGTGAATCTTGAATTTTCCCTTCAAAAATATAAAAAAAGGAAAATCCTTAAAAAAATAAAAGTTGTTGTTAGTTCAAAAATCTGAATAATAAGGAGGAGTAATTATTCAATAACATCATATGAAAGCAGAAAGCATTGCCACTTACCCACTAAGAACACCGAGTACTAAATTGAGCATAAAAAAGGACCCAATGATGATGAGGGGCACGAAATAAATCCAATTGAAGTAACTCCCCATTGCATCATTCGTCTATAAAAAGAAAGAAAAAGTGAAATGAATTGTTTTTTGTTTTGAATTTTTTGTTATTGAATGATAATAATGAATATACATCATTTTTAAATTTTATTTGCTTGCACATTTTTCCAACTTTCCGATGCCAAGATTATAAAAATTGTTTCTCTTTCTTTTTCTTACAATAATAAAAATTTTAATTTTATTTAGCGTTTTGATTTAAAACGGTATGTATTATATTTGTGATTATTCTGAGAGAAACTATAAATATTCGGTTTAGTAATTGGATCACAATGAAGTTAATTTATTTTGTCATGCACATTGCTTGGTGCACTTCAACAGAGAGTATTCTGGATTCAATCATGCATCTAATATTTCATGTCTAACATATTAAGTCATAACAAGACGACGGGAAATTAAATATAAGATGACATGCTTATACCGTAACTTTTAAGAAGTGACTGTAGTGCCATTTAGAATGGGCTTTGTTGGATTATTATTGATTTGTAATGTTGCGCCCGTGAGAACAATTTAAAAAAGTATATGTTTTTTTCAACATTAGTTTAACATGATTTATTTTACTTTTTTGGTGACCAAAAAACTTTCCTTCTAATATTTATTTATAAAATTGCAGCACTGGTATTTTATACGCTTAAAAATGGTAATATTAATAACTCATTTAGTATTAATAATTATTTGTTTTAATTTGATGTAAAAGTTTATAAAGTGAAGAATTGAATCAAGATACATTTTTGTGTCAAATGAGGCAACTTTTTTTTTGTTTTGTTTTTGGAACAAGATTTGTTCCTCGCAGAATCTTTGTACGTTCAAAATAAGATGTTTAACTTTAAGAGAAAGCGCGATGTTAATTTTTCTTATCAAAGTAAACATATCAGTTTTTTTGTGATATATATAAGAGCACCTAAATGGATTAACAACGACTATATCATTATAATACTAAATCATCAATACGACGTCCTAAAAATGTTTTTATACCTAAAATGAATTCCAATAAATGCTGCTAAGAATATATTTTTTAAATATATCTGTTGTATTTCTAAAGTATATGTTTCCTTCTTTAAGAAAGACAGAACTAAAGAAGTATATTATTTTTAAATATTTTGAAAAATTAGAATTCAATAAATTTTTTTAAAATTTTTAATTGTCAAATTATAGATTTTTTTGTAATATTATTTAGATATTTTTATGTGAAAACATTATTTTCCGGTAAAAAGTTAACTTCCTAAATGTAACTAAATTTGTAACTTTTAAAATAATTAAACTGTTAATAATGATTATATTTGGAAGTTTGAAGAAAATTTATTACAGTATTTTGAACAATCAGGTAAAAAAATTTAGAAAAGTTATTAATGCTAAAAATTTAAAATGAAAATAAGTTGGCGAATAAGAATAATTTATTGTTCTAAGAACATACTACAAGTGAAACAAATTTTTTTAGGAGAGAGAATAATGGAAAAAAGTGTAGCTATTTTATTATTTTATACTATAGTATCATTATTACTGATTTAAAAAAGATAACATATTTTCAACCTGAAGCAGTGACGTAAAAAAATTAAAAAATTAAACTGTGTACATTTTTATCCTTGAAAAACTATTCTGAAATTACCTACAATGTGCACTTTTATCTTTGGCAAAATTTTTTTAACGCATAAATTTTATGATTTCAGAGACCGATTTTTACTGCAAACTGATTTTAAGATCTGTCTAAGACGGAAAATGAATTGTGTTTATTCGTTAGTAAAATCAACTTCATTAATAATGAATTTGTTTTAACAACTCTTTAAAAAAATCAAGAACTTTCTTAAAATTTTTATAAAAGGAAGAATTTAGTAGTACTAAATAAATATGACCAAGTTAAAGAAATAGAGTAATGTGAGAGAAATTTACCCAGTACAACATAGCTGTCCACCCCTCCATGGTGATGCACTGAAATACCGTTAGCATGGCAAAAAAGATGTTATCAAAACTCGTAATGCCATGGTTTGGCCCATCCCATCCTTCTTGACACACAGACATATTTTGTGGGCAGCTTCGAGTGCCGTAAGGGGCATTCTCCCCCTTATAACAAGGTGTTTCCGCTTCTCCTTCCTTATATATTACATCTGAGAAGTAAAAGAAAAGTGAATTTTTATTTGTGTAAAAATAATGTCTCTCCAGAGTCATGCAAAAAAAGAAAAGAAAAAAAAAAGAGCATGTAATAAGAAATTAAAATGAGAGGATTACCTAGATCTGCGATCAGATAGCAGGTTTTATGTAAAGCACCGCTGTAGAACTCAAGGCCAATGATGGCAAAAATAACGATGGCAAAGAGCACCAAAAGGCCAATTTGTAGCAGAGGTGCCATCGCTTTGATGATGGACTTGAGAACCACTTGGAGACCTGTAATAGACATCAAATAGAAATTCTTAGTAGTATTTATCAATATTAACTTTATTTTTTTCTAATAACTCTAGCTGACCATTATTGTTATAATTAAAACTTTTACATAAATTTTGAATAATTCAATACATATTCTCATTTTTTATTTGTAAATCTAGTTCATCGTGTATTTTAAGGATTTTGTAATGGGTTGCAAAAAGAAAAAAAAATCAATCCATTTGAAGCCGGTAAGGTGAAAAAAGTTGAGTATTATTATATCATTGCCCTTAATTAAAGCCCGGTGCAAATATATTTAAAAGCAATCGACATATTAGAACTGAGTTTAATTTCAATCGGTATTCTTTGAAAAATAATTCTATATTTAACACAAAAATTGCTGAATTACAGGAAGTTTTTTCTATTGCACTAAGAAGTGAAAAATGCATTCATTAGTGACTCGTAGTTTTTTATATATTGTAAATTTGAATTGTCTTTGACCATATTTTATTTTTAAAACTTGAGTTAAACACCATATCAATTCAACAGGTCTTGATTAAGTAAACAGGCATAATAAATAATTGCTTTCGATCCTAGTAGATCTAAAGGAGAGGAATTGTCTGTTTTTACAGTATTTTTTTTAAATTCCTTTACTAGAATCTTGCATTTAACGTCTTTAAATAAAAAAAAGTATTGTTTGAAAATTATTCGAGAAGCATTTCTAATTTTCCAGAATAAAATTATACTGTTTTATTATTCTAAAAAATGTATTGCTTTATAGTTAAGAAATAAGTCTGTTTTTCTATAATTAAACATTACTTAAAAATGTTTTGTCATTTTTATATTAGATAATGAAAATTAAGTTTATATCTTTTTACTTTATCAGTGAGATATTGAAATCAAATTTTTTCTTGAAAATGATCCGAATTTAAATCTTTTGTCATTTCAATTTATCAAAATTTAATTACTTTTGTTTATATATATGCTTGTTGTTCATATATGGATTAAAATTTAAAATCGATACAAATATTTGCATTTGGAAACTGAAGAGAGAGAAAGTGGTGAAAGGAAAAGGAATGTGTATTATCAAAATGTTAGTCCATAATATCATTCTTTATTTGGAATATGTCCGAAGCGCAATTATATTATATAGGGTGTTCATTAATTATTATCGGTGCTTCCGTACCTCATAACTTTCGAATAAAAAATATTTTCTCAGAAACCGATTACGTATTTGTAAATTACAACTCAAAGAATTTTACTAATTAATTAAAGTACACAAAAAGCTTATATTAAAGCTTGCACAATTTGCACTTTGTAGGCATTCAGTTGAAGGTGGTTATGGAGAACGTTCCATATCGTCGTATGCGGCATATGTAACTGCACAGCTGATTGTCTTGTTGATTTTCGTAGGCTACGAGTAAACGTTTCTTGGATGCGATCAACATTTTCCTGCGAAGTGCTCGGTCTTCCCCCTCTCTTTTGGTGTAAAACACTATCAGTTTCCTGAAATTATGTTAAAAAGCGTCTAATAGAATTATCCGAAGGAAATCTTTCTTGTAAGTGGTCCTGAAGTGACGTTGAGTAGTTATGACTGATTTAGTTTCGAAAAACCACAATACACACATTGCTTTTTCTTGCACGGGTGCCATTTTTATTTATGATGTCATAACAACCAAGACTGCAAATGCGCTAAGATTGCATTGTTGTCACGTAAAAGTTTTTGAGTTGTAATTTACGAATACGTAATCAGTTTTTGCGTAATAATTTTTAATCAAAAGTTATGAGGTAAGGAAACCCCGACAATAATTAATGAACACACTGTATGACTTTCTTTCTTTCTTTTTTAAGAAACGATATTAATTTTTAAATTCTCAAAAAATTAGTTTTTTTTCATGCATTATAATTTGTAAATAGACAAGTTATATTTTTAAATGAAAAAAATTAATAATGTGGAAGGAATATTTGCAAAATCTACTCACTGGGAATCCCAGACACCAATTTCAGCGGTCGCAGTACACGAATTGCCCGCAACGTCCGCAGATCTATTTCCTCAGATACCTGAGATGTTATGAACCTGAAAGATGCCAGATTGTCTAGCTACCAAATGTAGTCTAACAACATCCACATGCACTCATTTCAAACACGTTAATGGTTAAGTCTCTAAACCTAAACTAATCTACAAAAATGTTCAGTAACTCATTTTTTTGATACGGTTATTAGATCTTTGCGATAATTTTATAATGCATTGATAGTTTATTTTGAGAAGACAATACTGGATGTATTTCTAAAAATTTGAAATAAAATGATATTTGGTATAAAACAGAAGTGACTAAGAAGTTGCAATGGAAAATTGTCATATACTATGCTCTATGTTGCAGCTAATTATTCTGAGCGTAGATGATCAACAGATAACAAAGTGCTAATCAACATAAAGTTTTCAGAGGTAATGATTATCATTCAAGTTCAGTTTTGTTTATGAGCTGTTATTTTTAGCGATAAAGAAATTAAAATATTGATAAAAGGCTAGCAATTTTCTTTTTTATCCGCATTATTGAAAATATGCTATAACAAGTCAAAGCAAAAAATAATTCATTTTTACTCGAAATGATCATTCTTGAATATGCTAGTGAGAATTGTTTAGTTATAGCAACTTATACTAAGACATTCTTTTATTCGACAAAGTAGGATTATTTCTTAAATTTCTGAAAAATTCACACATTAATATATGGATTTTTTTCAATATTCCGTATAAAGTGTGGTTATGTATATAACTTTTAGTTGCTGCATACCAGTTAACCATTAAAAACATAAACAATTTTTTTGACAGAAATATGGTTGAAATATTTCAGCTATTATTCGAATTTTTTTTATTTTGCATACCAATGAATTCTTATTCACTGGTAATAAACATTCATTAATATTAAGCCATAAAATAGACACTGAATTACTCTTTGTGAAATTAAATTTTTTTGAAACAATAATTTTGATTCCACTTTGATTTTATTTCTTTCAGAAAAATGCTAATATTTGGCGCTGATAATATGAGTTCAAAGCAATTTAAATAATTTTCTGTTACATAATATTACAGTTAAAAACCAAATTCTCTTATGAATTTAAAAAGTCATCTGGATTACTGAGATTACCATACTAATTTTGAAAGTACTGAACATTTTTATCTACTTCTAGCATTAACAGATATTAATAGATTAGCAAAGAGATGTTATTACTACTTTACTAATAATGCTAATAAGAAACTACTGTCATTCATGAAATTCTTGCAAGTATTCTATTTCATTTCCTACACTATGACTACTTGACTACGTTCATCAACAATTCATTACTCAGAGAGAACACTGAAGAGAGCTAACTGTTCTATAATGTCTATAGAGAGAAGAAAGGAAGTTTCGAAAAAACGAGAATTCATTTTCCACCACTTTCACATTTAGATCGTATTTCAAGCTCTGATCTAACTTACCTAAGAATCATACTTAGTTTGGATACGAAGATGTTGGTTGCGAGAACAGCATTCTATTTCAACCAATGCTATAACCCAAAGCATAATAAAGAATCAAGTATAAAGGAGCATCAAAAAGATGGGATGCGAATTTACTCTCAAATTACACAATTTTCATGGCATCAAATCAGGTAACTCTTTTTATAAATAATGAAAATATAAAAAATTATTTCAATGAAAAATTGAGTCACTTTCAGAATAATGGAAATAACTAAAAAATTGATAAGAAACTTATTAACTCTGATTTCAACTAAAAATTTATAATTTGTGGAATTTTATAAAATTAACAGTTCTAATAAAAGTAACTTTAGCAATTTAAAAAAAAGATAATTTCAATATTTAAATTTGAAGTACAACTTCTTTAAATGCATGTATATAGTATGTAAAAAAGAATCGATTATGATTTTTTAAAATAATGATGCAATAAAAATAAATTTATATATCTGATTGTTACAACGTTACAATTCTATATTTTACTTGCAAGGAGGTACAATGAAGAAGAATTTATAAGAATTTGGAACAAAATCTTAAGGAGAATTACTCCATTCTGTGTTTTTAAAGATTTTTATATATTTGATTCAAAAACACTTAAACAAATATAATTATGGTGAAGAGTTTCCTTACACTGGCATATATTATTACTCAAATATTGGCGAATATCGATTAAAAATATAATTGACAAAAAGATAACATAAGAAAAATGAAATTGAAGATTATAATTATTTTTCTGTAAAATAGTATCTCAGAATTCAAAAAGCTAAAAAAAAATAAAGTTTTAATATATTGTTTACAATTTAATTTTGAAGATTTACCTGAAATCAATCAAAATATAAAATTCAGATCTCCACTGTGAAATTTTAAATTCAAAGAAAAACAATTATTGAAAAAGAGAAAGCGAAACTTGCGATTTACTTTGTTCGAATACTTTAGTCGATGGTTTTACACACAAATTATTAACATATTAAGAAGATTTTTACAATCTTTCAAGAATCTTAAATGGGAAATAGATAAATCTATGAAAATATTATTCAAGAAAAGTTAAGTTTTTATTGAATATCTCTTTATAGTATTTCATATTTAAATATTACGAAAATCTAAAATGATTTGAAAAATTCTAATTAGACATTTTTTTTGATGATATGCTAAAACATTCTCTCTCTTTTGGAGCTTTGGATCCAAAATAAAAAGAATTCCGAACTCACCCAGTGACAACTACGATGAAATCCATGATGTTCCACACGTTCCGCAGGTACGATCCTTTATGAAGTACAAAGCCTAACGCTAAGATCTTTACTAAAGATTCTACACAAAATATCGCTAAGAAGTATTGTTCTGTTTGATCCTGGAAAATAAAAAAATAGCTGTACTTATACAAAAGAATTCAATAAATTCTAAGTAAAAAAATTAAATGATAATTTTTATCAACCAGAAATTAATTCTATAAAAATGATTTTTTAATTATTCCTATTTATTTAATTTAAAAAAGAATTATTAAGTTAGAAAAATTAGTTTAAATATTCTTTCTAAATAACATAGAAGCAAAAGATAATAAAGGTAATTAAAACTTACATTATCGTATTTCACAATAAAATTATAAAATATTTATATTAATATGTCAAATTTTTTGCAAGTCAAAATTTAGAGAAATTTGATATGAAAAGGTAAAAATATTTTCTTTTCCTTTAGTGGTTATCGTTTGCATAAAATTAAATTGCCACAACCTTTTAAGAAAAAAGGAAACTTATTGGAAGAATATATCGGAGATGAAAATTAAAATATTATGACATAAAAACAAACAAACGATTTCAAAATAATTTTTTATTTATCATTCACGATTTAATATTTAAAATGTACTTCAACGAATTTTCCGTTGCTAATAATTAAAAATTCCATAATGTTTGATAAAACAGATAATTTAAAATTTAATAGACATGTATAGGTAAACAAATAAAAGCATTAAATAGAGCAATGGCAGAATTAATAAAAATACATTAATATAAGAAAGGATTTATAGATGGCAATTCATCATAAAGAGTAAATAAGACAATGAAATTTTGATTACTTCAACTTGTAGTTTGATCAAAATGCAGTATTGAATTAATCCAGTTGATCAAAAATAGAATTTTTTAAATGAAAAAAAAAATGTATGACAAAATAAAAAATAATTGTTGGTTGTTGATAATTACTTATACTTTATAATATATGCATATTATTGATAATTTCTGCTAAATATTATAAAGCTTAACATTTATGTTTTTTTCGATTTTTTTACTTTATTATTTTCTATAAAAATATTGCAATAAAAGTTTTACAGCTACAACTTTCTTACAAATTTTATGTAAATTATGGGATGTTGGGAAATGTTTTGTGATACTAATTGATGGATTTAATTAAATATTAACAAATATTAGAAATTGTGAATAATTTTTTATATTATTCATATTATTAACATATGATAAATTTTATGTTTTTTTCACAACATATATGTTACAATTTATAAATTTTATGAAAAAAAAATAATTGTTACTTCCTCAACGTCTTAATTTTTTTTTTTCATTTCAAACTAAAAATTCTTTTAAAAATTAAGTTAAATTATTTAAGACAGTGAAATACATTGAAGATGATTAATAATCACATTTCATTCCATTTTATTTTTATATACATTAAAGGATTCATCACTTTTCCTTTTATGAATTAAATTTTGCTTGTAACATGCTATTTATTTAATCTCTTTTTTAGTCTATCCAGTATTTTTAAAGAATATTTTTATTACAATAATTCTTAAAAAAAAATTTGAAATCGTCTTTCATACTTACTAATTTCTGTGCTAGTGGCGTCTTATCATCATTGGGCAAGTGCTCCTCCAAGGCTAAAACTATACAATTGGCAATGATAGTCAACAATACTGCATACTCAAAGGGAGTGGACATTAGTTAAGGCGTAATAACAATGCAATATGACATTTAATCATATAAAAGAATACCACAATAACCATAATTTGATTATTTTTATAAACAAAATAAAGACATGTATAAATATATATTTATTACATTCAGATCGAGGTTACAGTTGTAGATATATGGATAGAAAGGCTTGCCAATTAGAAATCTTTGAAAATTCATTCGTTCTTTATATCCTACTGTAAATTTTTGTGTTAGACTCTGTTGAGGTAGTAATATATGGACAGCAGTAGAAAAACTCTTAAATTGGTAGGAAAATAGACCATAGAAATCATTGCTCTTAGAACACTAAGTGCAACCATCTTTAGAAAAGTTCGAAAAGAAATTCCTTTCCTAGACTTTTAAAATGTTAACATTATATCGTAAGAGTTTTGTATTAATATTCTCTGCATAATGTACAATCTGTGTCTTATTGGGTTCCAAATTTCATACAGATCTACAACTTTGAAATTTAAACCAAATACTTCATTTCATTTTTTTTGCTTGTCATGTTTTTGTGTAATCATGCTCATATGTACATGGACAAAAAATTGAAGAATACATTATAGATAGATTTATTCCCAAATCAGACTCAAATTTACAGTTTTTATGTAAAGAATTGAGCCATAATTAATCTATATACCTTGTTGCAGTTTTGTGTTATCATAACATATTGTTACAAGCGGGCGAGCGGCACGAAAACTCGCCAAGGTTGGCCACG
>JAOUZG010019564.1:1643373-1666826 GCA_026289955.1 Argiope argentata
CAAAGTCCATTCAATCCGAACCCGCTACGCTAAAAAAAACGTAACAATATTTAAGGAAGATACAAATTCGTCTAAAAGTAGTTATCAATTTAAAGTAAAGACCCATACCAGTTTCATCGTTCAAGTTTTTTATTTCATAAGGCAACTCAGATAGTTCTAAAACAAGATTTTAATTTTTCTGGTGAAGATTTTCGAATGGGTGTCTAAATAATAAATATTTCTGGTCTAACGTTTTTGAAAATACAATTTTTCTCTGTTTATATGTCATGCATAAAAATATAATTAAAATTTATATAAAATTAAATTTTTATATAGATATAAAATTTAATACTATGTATTAGAACTTGCTTTGCACTGCATCTAGCAAAACATTCTTTTACATCTAATGATGTAATAAAATATTTATGAAATTATTTATTTTGGTTTGCACCATCGTAAATAAAAAACTTCAGCGAATTTATGAAAGATTGATTTATTAATATATGTTTCAATTGAATCGTAAACTATTTCAGGTTTCTATAGGAGGATCACTTTTGGAGAAGAGTTCATCCTGGGATTTAGAATCAAATAGTAAATA
The DNA here is from genome assembly GCA_026289955.1 of Argiope argentata. Taxonomy (NCBI): domain Eukaryota; kingdom Metazoa; phylum Arthropoda; class Arachnida; order Araneae; family Araneidae; genus Argiope; species Argiope argentata. The sequence continues at coordinate 1,643,951 of JAOUZG010019564.1, forward strand.
TATTTGAATTAGACCCATATTTTTAAAACTTTCATGCCTATTCAAAATAATAAAGCTTGACTTAAGACTGAAAATTGTGCTTGAAAATCACACATACGACAGAGACTTAAGAATTTTGAAAAAATTAGATCACTAACTAGTTATTTTTCTTCTATAAGTTAAGAATTTACCTGTAGATCAATGTTATAGGTGATTTAGAAATGAAAAGAGTTATAAATTTTCCATTTTTGGGTTAAGTTTCAATGCAAACTAAACTCTCAAGAATGTTAAAGTTTTGTTCTATTTTTTGACTTTCACTTATAGAAATAAATAAAGAGAAAATATCTTAACCAATAAAAAAATTTATCGTGAGATTTTGACAAATTGTTATATTTAATAGACCATTAAGTAAAGAAGTTATTTTTTTATATTTCCTATTTCCTTTAACTTAAAAACGCAATTAGAAGGATAAAAAATTGTTAGGGAATTATTGTATTCAAAATGAAGATTGAAATCTTTCTGTCTGTTCACGAAGTGGAAATAATGAATGAAAATAAAAAGTAAATATTTCGATAGCCAAAAATTGTTATATAATCATTATTATTAGAATTCAGACGTGTATAAAATTTTTGACTTAGTCAATTAAAGAGACCGAACATGAAAATTATATATTTCCGGTTTCCCGTTACACGAAATCTATGACTGGGAAGTCTTTCTGTCCATGCGGACAAAAACAAAATAACTGAAAAAAAAGAAGCAAAAAGCTAGTTGGATGTAAATTCTCTTATCACCAGAGTCATGCCTCAAATTAAAGTAAATCATGCAAATAGTTTGTAGCGCTAGCCTTATAAGCCAGATAACATCTACGATATTGAAGTCTACTTTTGGTATACTGGCTATGTTACTCGGCTACTGGTCCAAGCATCACAGGTTCGTATCGCGACCTTCACTCACTACAAGTTTATTGTTTATCTGTGTGTTTATTCACGACTTTATATATGCTTAGCTAAAAAAAAAAGGCAATGAGCTACATAGATAAAACTAGAGGACTCTGCCCCCTACTCGCTTACATTCAACAACCTTCAAGAACCGCTAATGCAGCTCCTCTCGGATCACTTCACGATCCAAATTCACCTCACTCTCTCACTAACTACTAAAACATTTTAGATTCAATTCAGATTCAAATTATTCCAAAATCTGATTAAACAATGAAAGAAATAAAAACATGTAAAGCAAAATGTGCACTCGCAAAAATCAGTAGCAGCAAATCTCTTTGTAAGCACAAAGAACATTTCATTTAAATGAATATATATATTCACCGAAGTTAGGAAACACATTAAAGTTTAATCATATTTCTTTCATTACGACTAGATCTTATGAACGATTCTTGAGCATTTTCATTAGACCTGTCTTCTATTTTTTGACAATTTTGATTTATATTTATATTTTATGTTATCATATTTAAAACTGATATGAAGCTACAAACTCACAGTAAAAAATTATACGTTAATTTTTTGTTAAAAAAATGTTCAAACTGTTTAAACAAATTTTCAAATGAAAGAATAGCGTTCGCTTGAAGTCTTATAAAGCCGCATGTTGATCTTCCCGGGTAAGGTCGAAGTGTTGCCAAAGGGAGATTAACAAATTTGGGCTGATTTTAAGCTCACATAAGCGCGTTTTTCGAAGCGTAATACTAAAAACGAAATATTGAAAGAAGTCGAAGAACGAGCGCCCGTCTTTTCGTAGATTTGAGATTAAATAAAAACTTTAAAGAATCGCTGCAATCTTCCTCAAAATATTAAGATTACAGTGATTACTTTTACATATAATACTAACCTTTTATTTACTGTCTCATGTTAACATTCAATTATAAACAAACTATCATATGAACATTTCAGATTGCTTCTTTTAATCTTTTTGAAGTTTCACTTAATTCAACTCTTTGTTTAGCTAGTTAAATTATTTACAAAATATCATTAGAAATTCTGGTTAAATCCTAGTATACGGTACCCCTTTGGCGCCATTTTGAAAAATGTCACCAACGCAAAACTGATGAATTTAAGAATGTCGCCAACTCAACAGGAACCATAGCTTAGGCAACCAGCCAGCAAGCAACTGTGACAGAAATGACGTTACAGCTTCTCGGTATAAAGTCGCCAAATCAAGGGTACCGTATACTAGGATTATACCGAAATTCTTAAGAGGGTACATAATTCATAATGGAAAATTTCATTCAGTAAAAGGAAGGAGGATGTAAATAATAAAATATAATCAAGTGTCAAATAAAATATAATCAAGCGTGAAAATAGCTTAACTGTCACGAGATGGGTTTTAGCTATGATTTGCACACGAAAATTGATGCTCATATCTTATGACTACTATTACAAAAATAGATTTTTACTTATTTTTGAAATACAAAATAAATTATATTTTTAACGATATCAATTTCATTTTTGTAAATTTCAATTTTTATTTTTTATAATTTTTTAAAAATTTAACTGGGTACTCAATCAGCGACGATGTTTTAATTGTAATAATAAAATTGAGATCATTCATGGTACTTTTTCGTTAGCTGGGCACTTGCGAAAAATCGCCAAATAATGAAGAATTACGCCAAATTTCTCTTATTTTCCCAAATTTTAAAAAATTAATAGTAAAATAAAAAAAATTTTTTTTAGCTTTAACTTCAAATTAGGATTTCTACTTAAGCTTTTATTTGGAAGTGTAGACATTTTTTAGTTTCCGACCTTAATAATTTGTAGCCCGCAAATTCAATTAAAGTCAGGTAGTTAGTCATATTAAAAAGCAAAGTGAAATTAAAAAAGAAAGAAAAATACATTTGGCAGTTTAAAAAGTCAACTAAGCCAAACAAGCTGGTAGACAAAGGCGACTAGCTTCATATCAATTCTTATCTTAACAACTGCATTGTAATGCACATAAAGGAAAGCCAAGATCTTTCTTTGAACGGAAATGGAAGGTATGGTTTAACTTCATTTCAAGATTTATAAATGTCAAAGCAAGGGAATATGAAAAAAGGGAGAGAAAAGCTGAAAAGAAAAGAGACGCGGCAGAAAATAATGACCTTTTTTTGAATCTCTCGTTCTGATCTGTATGAATAATTCATATGCAATATCTGGTGGGTACAACTACGCTCTCACTAATAGTGTTTGACTCGATTTTAAAAACAGCTATGCATAGATGGCAAAAAGAATTTCAGTTTTGAAAATAGAAGATGTAGGCTTTTATCATGATTTATGAGGCGCGTGTCCAATGCGCGAATCTTACTGATTTATTTGAACATTCTTCGAAACCAACGAAACTCTTGCTGAAAGATACAAATAAAAAAAAATGGTTTTGACATATGATTTTATTGATTCGAATGTGAAATTTAATATTAAGCAGGGAAAAAGATATGACATTATCGAACAGTAATGTTATTTTAGCTTGGGTTGTTTAGGTTAGAAATAGTGTAAATGAAATGTTTCAAAATGGAAGAAATGCTGGTACTTTCCCGTTAACCGGATGTGAGCAAAAAATCGCCAATGAGATCGCCCCGGAATTTTACATCGTTTGGCGATTTTTCACTTTGAAATCACTGCAAGAAATTTGGCGGTATTTTACATTATTTGGCGATTTTTCACTTTAAAATCGCTGTAAGAGATTTGGTGGAATTCTACAGTATTTGGAGATTTTTCACTTGCGCCCGGCTAACGGAAAAGTACCGAAAGGCATTTTTATTCATTTAAATATGAAGCTTAATATTAAGTACTAAAGTAAAAGGGATAATCTTGGAGTATTATTACTTTGATTTATGCAAAGGTTTACAAAATAAAGATTGAAACATTTCAAAATATTATTATTATTTTTATATATTTCTTTCTTATTTAACATCGGTTACAATAAAAAAAAACTCAAAATAGGCTTCCATAAATAAATAATTGTATTTGTTGCTTACTGTATTACCTGCATAGAAGAAAACTTTTCATCGAGTTTATTTGATTAAGTAAATTTAGTTCGGTTTAAGAATTCAATGTTTTAAGGCAAGATTGGCTAAGGGTATATTTTTTGTTTCTTTAATAATATAAAAGCTTTATTTTAAGAAATAAGAGCATTTGAAAATCTTGTTTTTTAAAGATTTTCTGTAAGATAGAATGAATACACATTATTAGATATGTGGCTAGCATAATTAAATTGTAAATATTTCATACCAAAAATAAAGTTTCAAAGAATAAGACTTTTTATCATAACGAAATTACAGATTTGTTACAGACAATGACAATGACGTTTAAATTTGATTCTGTTGAAAATTATTTACTTTGGAAGTTACAAAAGATAATAGAATGATTACAGCTATTGTTTAGGGAATTGGATTTTGAGGAGAGAAATATTTCAAATAAAAAAAATAAAATGATAATGAGACTAATTCTATACAGCGAAAATTTATTTCTTGATTAAAATTAGAGGATGATACTCAGTATTAAACTTTTTGATATATGAAGTATTAAAAAAAGTACTGCAATAATAAAAAATGGAGTGTTTTCACGAATCTACACTTTTTAGATTTATCTGAATCTGAAAATCCATTTTTGGAAGTAGGCTTGCGCTATCTATGAACACGATAAATAAAAAACCTTTTTTAATGAAATTTCATGCAAAGACCTCATTCCCAATTTGTAAATTTTTTGAAAATTTTGAAAAAAGGCATTTATAGGAAATACTTCTGTTATGTTCGATTACAAGAGAATACACTAAATACAAAACTTAAAAAACTAGATAAATGGAATTGGGTACACAGACTTATCAATTAAGATGTATCTTATCGAATTTTGAATTAAATATTCCAAAGGACGCATTTTCTGTCTATATAAACTATTTTATGAATACTATCATGTTAACTGAAAAGCAAAAGGACTTAAATGAATGAAATTTTGTATATAACCCTGTGACTGCAACTGTAGTTTTATGCCACATATTGGTACCAATATGTTGGACAAAAAAGACATCCAAAATAGACATTCGATTTTTGGGTACTTGTTTATTAGATGCATACTAGATATTAAACGTGAAAAATAAATCATTAAAAATCACATTGTACATTCAATAAAATGTTTAAATTCAAACCAAAAATCAATATTTTTAAAAGTTATTGTTCACCCATTCCTTGAAAGATCCTCCCCTTTAGTAATCCATAATAAACTGAAAAAATAAAGTGTAAAAAAAATTGATATTTGTCCCAATTTTATATTCGTTTTGTTAATTGAAACAGATTTAAAAAAGCAGAATTATCTTTAATTATTAAGAAACAATTTTAAATTTAATATATTTCAGTTAAATCAAACAATTTTAAATTTTAAAATCTTGAAAATGTGATGCAGGATACAGTGAACAAATACTTATTACTATCTAATTTTTATTACATATTATTATATGTAAAAAACTAATATTTCCTTTTGTACTAGTTATAATGCCATTATTGGTTTCAAAATGATTAGAGAAATTAAAAATATTCAATTTTTAGCCTCGTGATCTGTAGATATTCCAGGAATGGTCACTTGTCGTTCTATTTCTCTATTTTAAAGATATTAGATGAAGTAATATCAGTAACTTGAAATGCACTCAAATTTCAATATTCAAGTAGAAAATCCGCTCGGAGGGCTTCTAAAGGAATGGGGATAAAATGGGGATAGGAGCTAGATAAGAAGAAAGAATTTCGCTTTTCTAGATGGCACAACGATGAGATTATAATTGGGATTGTCACATGGATATAGCTTCCATTCTCCTGATTATTTTACTGACCTCAATATGATATGAACTTGACTAGGGTTGCGTGTGTTTTGTTGTAACTCTAAACATTACAACATTTTAGAAAAACGATTAAAGCAATTTAGCTAAAGAAATTAAACATTTTATTTTTACTAAATGCTTCACCGAGCCAGTGCACGAGTGCGTTCCAAAGACAAAGAGAGATAATAGCTTTTTAGAAGTTTGGAGAGTTAATACTCGGATGATGAGTGACGCGGTAATTACGTCATATACCAGCCCAAACACCTAATTGCTAGTCACTACCAATCCTTTTTTAATTCTATTCTAAATCAAGACAGTTTTAAGCAATTTGATAATTCCTCTACTTTGCATTATATTTTAGATTAAGTTTTATAAATGAATTATTCATTTTCATGTATATTTTTTTCATTTCTTTACAATGGAAGAAATTCCAGCTGAAATATCAATTCCAGCTGATTCGCCAGATTAGCGATTGCTAGAAATTCCAGAGGGATATTTTGTATATGATGGTTTTAATGGCCTCCTCGACAAAATATTTCCATTAAATAAATTTTGTTAGACATACAGCTGAAACTATTTTAGAAGTCGTACACCTTTCTAATCATTGAGTTAGGTTCTTTTCATCTAATTTCTATTATATTTTCATAGATATAATTATTCTATAAAAAGAACATTAGTATTCGAAAAATTTTAAGTTTCTCACCATCGATTGATTTTGCATTTAAATCTTAACTGAAAGTGCAGTGAAATCTCAATAATTTTATTAAAAGCATACATTATGCTGAATCTTATTCAGTAAGTAAAATAAGCCGAATATCAGATCTCAATCATCAACAATGGTAAACCAAAAAAATTCAGGAGGAAATATAGATAGAAATAATGAAAACGATTTGATCAAAAATTTAAATAAATCGTTTTAAAATAGGATTAAAATAATTTTGAAAAACTGATTAAAAATAGAATAAAAATTATATGCATTAAATTTGGTATCATCATAAATGTAATCATTTAAATTTTTAAATAATGTAAAAATTAATTTCCTGATATAATAATTTTGGAAGTTATTGCTGAAAAATACCAAAATTTTGCTTAATTTAAATATAATTAAAACTGAAAACAATGGCTTTAATATGCATATTTCCACTCTCCAAAATATATGTCAAAAATTGGTAATTCGATGACAAACGATTTGGTCTGTAGAGTGCCTGTATGTACACCACTTATTAAATTTTATTTTTTTGTAAAAGATAAAGAACATCCGAAATTTTCTCTATCTACAGTTCCTCTTCCTGTCAGCTAACCGAGACAGTCCGGCAAAATAATTTTCTACTCAAAACGATGATTTTAGTCAATTAAAAATATATTACATTTATTTGTCTTTAAGAATATCAAACAACGATAATCTAAAATTTATGCCAATGTCTATTTTAGTCAATGAATTTTCAAAACTCTCACATTGGCGGGAATGCGCCAATCAATACAAAATGCTGAATTGAAACAGGGTTAACTTCGAGATCAATAAAGTACTTAGCACCATTTGTTATAACGGGCATCACGAGATGGCGCTGGCATTGTTTATTCCTAGCGGAAACAGTCCGAGCCTTGCTTCAATGCGCCATTCAGAAGTAAATTGCTTCGTTCCCGTGGAAGTGAAAGGTGGTAATTAACCAAAAGAGCAAACACATTTTGGATTTGAACGATGGCAACAATCTTTTGTTGAAGGCATTTAATACCGTATTTCTCAAATTTAAATGGAAAAATAGCTTTTTGAGTCAGCAAACTATTGAGATTTGAATTTTATCGGCGATACGATGGGAAGATGTTATAAAGATTTTAATAAGCATATTAGTGAATGAATTATGAAGTATATAATGTTTATAATTCAGTTCTTTTAAGGCCTTTTTGTTTATAGTGCCTATTAAAAATAAAAAGATGGCCTTTTTCAGCATAATTTAATCTTTACGATAATGAAAATGCAAATTAACAAATAGAATTTGAAGGAAAGGGAAATAAACAATTATTGTTATTATAATACATTATTTTACAAATAATTTTTTTGAAAAAAAAAAAAAACTTTTAAATTAAAGGTTATTGCATTTTATTATTATTGTTTTGTAAAAGATAAATAAAAAATATTAAAATATTTGAAAGGAAGAATTCTTCATATGATCTGAAAATAGCCTTTCATGGAATAAATTTAAAGCGCAAAGAGTAATATGCTAATAAAGTTAATTTATTTTCAACTCTCATTAATGAATATTAAGTGGAAAATGCCAGTACCATGCACATAAAATTGATAAATAATTAAACCCAAATTTATTTACGAGTACAAAACAAATATACATAAAACTAGAATGAGAGAAAAATAAAAAAATCAGTTATTACTAAAAAAATTAGTTTCAGTATTTCAATGCTGATACTTTCAATGCTGATACTTTGCATGAAAAATGTTTTAATAATTCCAATTTTTATTCACAGATTGAATTTTGCTTTTATAAAAATGCTTAAATGTTCTCTTTACATATATTTCCTCCCCCTCCTCCGAAATATGGTCATTTCATCACACACAAAAAAGAATAATCGTATTATATTTTTTAACTTTTATAAAACAATAAAAAAATAAATAAACTTTTTATGGAATTATATTTTTAAAAATACTCAGCTATTTAAAAAAGTTGATTTGGATCCATTCCATTTACAGATGGTAATGTCATTTTAAATTTCTTCCAAATATGTACAGTATTTTATTTATAAAATTAGTTATGAGATTATACTAATAAATGAGTAAAATTGTTGAAAATGTTAAGTAGAATTCTAAATGTAATTTTTAAAAATTCGATTTCATGATATAAAATTTTGTTAATTTGGCAATGCAGTAAAACGCTCCTGAAATATGTAGATATATTGAATTGACATAATAATTTATTTAAATATACTATTTTGACAGTATATGCATTATAGTTTTTTAATAACTTACTGTTAAATAAAATAACAATAGATTAAAGCAATAACGATAAAATGATAGTTTAACTAGAAAGAAATAATAATAGAAAATTTATAATGTTTTAATAATTTATGCTATTTGTTGAATAATTCATATATTAATAAAAAACGATCCTCTTTATGATTTGTTTTTCTATTATTTTTAGCAGAAATATTCAATAAAAATAATTTTTTGTTGGATCATTACTTAAATGTATTTAATTTTTTTTTAAAATAATGGAATGCGAACAAATGGCTATCATTCATGTAAATATCTACATGTTAAATTCATGCACCAGTCTTCTATTTAAAGTTTGAATTTGCATTTTGCACAAGATGTCTTAATCGAACTGATAGTAGAGTCCCCAATTTTGCGCATATTTTCAAATAAAGCCGTCATTCATCCCCCAGCCACATAATCACTAATCATTAACTGACTACTTTCACCTTTAAACACACAGATAAAACTGAATGACCGGATTAAGGTTGAACTCTAAGGCTTATCACCGGTCACAATATAACCTTTCCCTTGGAAAGAATGTCCCGTCATCGATGGAAAATTGCCAATTCACATCGCTTTCTGTACCCACTAGAACGGCGAGAATCAACCACAATAGCGGAAGTTTCTCATCCTCCGTTTTGAGGTGCCGTTCAGTGAGAGTACTTCCTCCTCCCACCCCCTTCAAAAAATGCTGATTTTAGGCAAGGTGGGAATATCATTATGTTACTCGGATTTTATTTTTAAAATACCCCAAAGGGAATTTTGTGCTATTCAAATAAAACCGAATATGCATTTTGGATGTCTATTTTTGATTGACTGCTGCAAAAATTGGATACAGAAAGAAAATTATAGTAACAGAAACACGGTTAAATAAATGTTCATTTATTTAAACCGCATCGTTTTTAGGGATATCACGTTTATACAAATGCAAGAGTGCAAAAGGAAGAAAATTAATCCCTTTAAGAGATTTTGTTCAAAATTTGACATAGATTTATATTTTAAATGTTAAATCTGCCTACCAAACATTTTTGTATTTATCGTTGTACTTGAACAATCAGATAGACACATTTTCACTAAAATAATGTTATTAAAATTTTAAACGAATACGTGCATTTGGATATAGTTCATACAAAAATACTAAAATCGTGATTAAAAAATAGGAGAATTAAAATTTGAGGTTATAGGTATTTTTTAAGGCCAAATAAAATTAAAAACACACACACAAAAATTTGTATTAAATACAAAAAATGTATATAATAAATTTTTTTTAGATAAGCCCACTCTAATTACCTAGCGTTATGAAATATACTTTACGACCTATTCTCATACTAACAAATATACATAAAAACGGTCGAACTATTTCGCAGGAGTACGGACACAAATACCGGTACAAGAGAATTTTATATATTAGATTTAAATATGGTATTAAGATTATAATCTAAATTTCATTTATCTAGCTCAAAGTGATTATGAGTAATCATGATATTAGGAAGACAAACTTATGTATTTAAAAAAAATGTATTTTTTGGTCTCAAAAAGGTCTGAAATGTGGAGATTCGTTAAAATCAAGAGATCAAATATTTTGAAGACTACAATAAATTTGTTTGTGCGTGTTTCATATAAGAGAACTTGAAAACTACGTTGCTGTTCGATTTCGATCTGATATAATAAAAGAAACCTCAACGTATGAAAATGAGTTTTATATTTATGTTGTTATTGTTACTTATGACACTTGCCATATTGGACAAGCCCCCCGTTGATACAGCAGCAGATTTAAGCCGAAAGGAGCGTCTCTTGTTTTTGAAGTAGCGCCAACTAGGACCAAGAGTACGACTTAGCTACATACTCACCACATTCTCTTGCACAACACCTTTTTACAGGGGGGGGGGCATTCACACATCTCCCAGATACCAAATAGAAGAACAGCCATGCCCTGACCGGGACTCGAACCCAGGACTCCCAGAACATTAGGAAGACGTGCTACCTCTGTGCCAGAAAGCCGGCTTATATTTTTGTTAGATACTTAATTAAATAAAAAACTTTTGTTTTCTTTTGAATAAAAGAATTTTCTAGTATATTTTTGTTATAAACCAACGTATGCAAATTATACAAAATAATAAAATAAACATCAATAACAATAAAATAAAATCAATAATTAATATAAGTTAAATAAATCTATATTTAAAACGATTCAAAGGGAAAACAAAACCAAATAAACAATTCCCCGGCCCCAAAAATTGATTAAATTCATTAGTTTTTATATTATATGAAAATTCGATTTCTAAATATTTCATCAATGGCCACCTCCCCTGCTTTTCCAACCTTTTATTTTTGGAAAAATATCTAAAAAACAAACAAAAAAACTTGCTATGCGTTATATTTGATTTGCTATATTAATATACCTTTGTAAAGAAACACTATGGTTATTTTGGTTACGGACCATGTAATTTGGAACGGCTGTCACATGATGAGGATGACGCCTTAGCTGGCACTCCCTGACAGAAGTAAACAACACATTACATAGAGACATCACATACAGAACAGCTACTCAAGCATCACATTTGCTTGCACAGTCTCTTTTTATAGGGTGGCACATTCAATCATATCACAGATAGGATAAAGATCAATCATACCCGAACCGGGACTTGGACTCAGAACGCCCAGATCACAGAGAAAACGCGCTATCTTTGTGGCAGAACGTCAACAAGAATGGTGTCAGCTGTATGTCTATCAAAATTTGAATTTTAAAATTATTTTATTGCTATAGCTATTACGATGTTATTACATTAAATATTTCATCGAAATTCATAACAACCATTAATAGCGATTGGGCCAACTGTTCTCAAGTATTGTCTGATCATCAATACAAACGTACCATTGTAACAAATGTTTTAAGTGCTTATAATGAGGGAAAATGTTTGATACACTAAGAATAAGTATATATATACTAGATACATAAATGATGATTTGCATATAAGCGAATATCAGTTACCAACACAGTCCTAAATAGTACAACGCGTGCAAAAATTTGTATTCTACATCTCACTTGCGGAAGTAGGAATAACAAAAGACCCCCAATGATAAAAATCCACCAACAAATCGCTGTTACGTTCGGAATTCCAAGACACATTCAAAATAAAAGTTCCTTTTCATATAATATGATACTACCCCTGACATTTCTCCACGTATCCATTGTTTTCAAACCCACATTCCAAGAGTGACATAACACATTATCAAACTGGCCGGAATGAGCAGTTTTGACTTTCAACTGCGGATAAAAAAAAAGGTGAAAACGTTTTATTCACGTTGAGACGCCGCGGAAAAGATAACTTTTCGAATAGCGGAGAAAACGTGATCAATTTCCTGAATCCTTCCTTTAAAAGCTTAGGGATGAATTTTTCTTTGCAGCTTGACGGAAATAACTTTGAAGATTCTGTTCTTTTTTTCTCTCCCTTCACTTCTCTTCCTTCCATGACCAGAACTGTTCGTTATTTTTAGAACGCGCAGAGAAATATTGCTTAGGTTGGTACCTATTTGCTTTGATCGTGTTATTTAATCAGAGATTAAAAATTGCTGATGTAATATTTCAAGCGTCAATAAATATTTAATTGGTTAGAAATTTCTTGTTTAATTACGTTTTATGAAGAGAATAATTATCAAATATAAAATTTTTCAAAATTTTTTTTAAAGAAAGATCATAATCCGTGTCCCGGTTTTCTCGCAACAGGTGGAGGATTGGGTGTTCCTCGCCTATATACATATACGTTTTAAAAGAAAATGTTTTAAACGGATTTTAAATATTTATATACAGATTGATTTTTTTTCTAGGAAAGAAATATCATAAATATTCGTGTGATATACGTGAAGAGTTTCATTTATTATTTAAAACAGGAATGCTAAATTCTTTTTTGTTTAAGTTTATTTTGTTTCGTTATTTAAAATTCCGATTAAAGTAAAACGAGGACTATTTTGAAACAAAAATTTGTAATTTTGAACGGTAATCAGATGAAGAGAATGATACCTGGACTGGTATCTCTCTTTCCAAAAACTCACAACTTCAATGGAATGTTTACTTTAAATAAATGTTTATTTCTTTAATTTCACACTTTATTAAATTACCAAATTTAAGATTTTTAAAAATCTTTTCTCATTTTGTTCAATTTTTTAAATATCCTTTTCTGTTTACATCCGAATTGTCCATGGTTGTTATTAGAGTTAATATAAGCGACAATGTACAGATTATTATAGCGTGCGTACGCATACACACACACACACACACACACACACACACACACACACACACACACACACACACACACACACACACACACACACACACACACACACCCACACACACACACACACACACACACACACACACACACACACACACACACACACACACACACACACACACACACACACACACACACACAAACACACACACACACACACACACACACACACACACACACACACACACACACAGCATTACATTTTCTTTGATAACTTCATTTTAGTTTTTACTTTAAACTTTAGTTAATATTTTTTAAAAAGAAGAAAGAAAGGGCAAATCAGATGTTTGTTACTATTTCGGCTTATTTCACACGAGTGAAATAACAAACATTTAAATATTTTTACTTTCTCATTTTAGTAAATGAAGAAAAATTCAAACTCAAGATTTTGACGATTTTCCTCGTTTTAAATCTCCTTGAATAGTAAAAACAAATTTTTGGGAAATGTTTGTATATATGTGGTAAAGATAACTCAAGAATGATTAGAGCAAGAATTCTAAAATTTGGTATGTGGTTTCCAACCAAAATTGCAGATCCCCATCAGAAATAAGTAAATGGATCGGCTTGCTGATGTCGGGGTAGCGTGCTTTCTCCGTGATTTGTGCGTCCTGGGTTCGAGTCTCGGTTGGGGCATGGTTGTTCTTCTGTGTACCATCTGTAAGGTATGTGACTGTGCCCCCCTGTAAAAAGGGGCTGTGCAAGCGAATGTGATAAGTGAGTAGCAAAAGTCGTGCTCTTGGCCCTAGTTGGCGTTACTACAAAACAAGAGACGCTGATTAGGCTTAAAATCGCTGACTACCTCGGCGAGCTCGTCCATGGAAAGTACCAACAAAAGAAACAACAACAACAACGTAAATAAATTAAACTAGTTTTTTAACTATTTAATTAACTAAGTTTTTTTTAGAAATATTTTTCTGAAATATGTAAATGCGATAATTCAAATACGCAATGACTTTAATATATCAAATTTGATATGGGAATTTGTTACTACAAATGGAGTTTTGTGTCAAATTTTGATTTTGTTCGCATGAGAAATACATTTCTAAAGACCATTCTCAATTTTCAGATACTATTAACTCACGACTTAGATTAATCGCCAAAAAGGCTCGCCAAGGATGACACAGTAGATTTAGCAAAATTATAAAATTCGTGCTAAAGTTTAATGTTTCGTAATCATTGTACTTGGATAACATGCAAGGCGTTTATTAGAGAATACGAGAATTTTTAAGAAGAGCACGCTCATTGTGTGTTTTCATGTTTCAGTTTGAAATTGATCGGTGGTGTCCTTTCGATTTTCTAGTACTGTAAAGTATGTGCTGACTATTAATTACCAAAAAAGTTCATCAAGGATGACAGAATAGATTCAATAAAAGTTGTTAAATTCACTCCGAAAGTTAATATTTCGTCACTAATAAACGCCAATACCAAGTAAGGTGCTCTCTGTCATCACAAGTCTGTCATCACAACTCCCACTGATTTAAGATGTTTCAGAGGCAGAGGGAAAAATGACTGCAAATTATAAAATATATAAAATAATATTCCTCTTTTCAACAAACGAATTATACATTTCTTTGCCGGCTTTCTGGCACAGAGGCAGCGCGTCTTCCTCGTATTCTGAGGGTCCAAGGTTCGAGTCTCGATTTGGGCATGGTTGTTCTTCTGTGTGCTATCTGGGAGATGTGTGACTGTGCCCCCTTGTAAAAAGGGGCTGCGCGAGCAAACGTGTTGAGCCTGTAGCTAAGTCATATTCTTGACCCTAGTTGGCGCTACTTCAAAAACAAGAGAAGCTCCTTTTGGCTTAAATCTGCTGTTGTATTAGCAGGGGACGTTCATAGGCAAGTGTCATAACTAACAACAACATATATTTCTTTAGTTTCTTTAAATATGAGGACCATTTTTTTCAAACTCCAATGGTCCATTAGAAAAGTCAAAAGAAAGGAATAAAATTTAATACCAAGAATTCTGCACGAACACGGTTACTTTATGAGGTGATCACTATGGATATTCAGGCATCCATCATATAAGTGTATCAAGTTTTCAAACCATTCTTGGAAGGACGGTAACTCCAATAATTTGAAATGGGCCTAAACGTTGCTTATTAGTCTGGAAGATCTCTTAAAGAGAAGGAAAGAACGCGAAGCAGGAATGTCTAAATATTCGCCATCCAAAGTAATAATTTTGTTCTGTCAGGTCGTTGCCTGGAATTTCAGAATCTTCCGTTTCATTCGAACCACTTCATGAACTCGTTGAACAAAATCTTCTGATGCAGAAGATTTACATTCCTCATAGATAACGTGGCTTAGAGTCAAATGATTTATACATCTTCTCTCAAATGAATTGAGAAAAAAAAATGAATCAGAGACCAATCTTCTAGATTAATAAAGCGAAGTAAAGAGCTCTTTAGACCCATTTAACTTCGTTGTTCTTCGACGAGAGAATCGAAAACCTGGCTCACCTTTATTACAATTATCTGATTCTTCATAGTAACATATCATTTTTAATCTTGATAAACTGCACTACAGATTATTTTATAACATATTATCATATGTAAAACTTTTGATCAATGAGGATCTTTGTCATGTACATAAAAAATATTTTATTTTCTATATTTAGACAAAAGTTTTCATTTTAATCAACCCATAGGGCGATAATATCTGCGATAACAACACATTTTTTTAAAACTGTTGAATCATATAGAAAAAGATGGGAAGAATAACTACTTATAACAAGTTCAGTTCAACTGGTTTTAGTTCATTTGCTGCCAAGAAGATCAGAAATTTTTTTACACTACTCATCTTGTTTATTTACTAGTTATTATTTTATTTTAGTCATGATCGAGACGCAAAGAAGGGAAAATCTTAATGAGGCCACAATGATACGGTGATTAAAAGGATTTAAAGTCCCTATTATTATTAAATTGCCAATTAAAATTAAAGGACAAAAACCATAAAGGAAAAAATGCTGAATTCATAACTGAAATTAAACTGAAATCAAGGAATATGAATTTTTCTGGCGTTTAATTAACGTATATATATATTTTAGATGTTATTTTGTAATTTGTCCTCTATTCATATTTTGATGTGCAAAAGTTTTAAAATTTTGTACAGAATTATGCTCTTGATACAATAACAATATTCCCAGAAATTGATCTTATTCAACTGACAGACTTTAATTACATTTTGATTCTATTTAAGAGGTGGCATTTTTGATATTGCGTGATCTTGAATGATATAATAATAAATTAGGAAGTATATTTGAGATAAAATAATAAAAAAAATATCCTATAATTTAAATTTGGCCAACCTTGACAGAAACTAATTGGGAAATTCCTGTCTCTTAATTCTTATAAGCTGAGAACTACCATGATAGAACAATCTATATAACCCATTTATATATAATAAATTTTTAAAGTATGTTTATATAAAATAAAAATTGAAGAAAGATCTCCGAAATATTAATAAAAGTTCAAAAATATTATAGAAGTTGCATATTTAAGAACTTTTATAAACCTATATGATGTTGTCCATGTTATTTTAAAGAGGAAACTTGGCAAATCGCCAATATTTCGACTCCTTTTGCAATTTTTTTTGTCTTTTAAGATCTTTCTTTTATGACCAAAGAACAATACAACCACTTGAATTAGTGTCATAACAAAGCTTACTATCGAATTAAGAAAAAGACAATCCAAAAGATGGCTTCGGGAAAATTCAATACAATGCAGTGTTTTAAGCTCGGATTGTCAGAGTTAAGGTTTTGCAGAGTGTTCAAGATTTTATTGAGGGATTTGGATTTTCTTTTGTAGATGAATTTTCTTTTTTAGTTTTTCTCGTATACAAAGTATAAAAAGAGAAAGCATTGTAGTCATTATAAGATCCGAATTTCGATGTCCTGAGGAGCCTTTAAGCTATTACAGGAACTATATCTGTACGTTTATGAACAAAATAACTCGCAAATTCATGAAGCTAGAAGGATGAAATTTACTATATAATCTTGATTCTTTTAATTTGAATATTTCTATCAAATTTTGGATGGAATGTATCAGTGAGAATTTTGTCTGTCTAATAACACGAGACTCGCTAACTCAGAAACGTTAGAGTTGAAATCTGATGCATAATTGTTTCATATAAATTATAGATCCCTGTTTGTAATTTGAGTTGAACACGTCAAAACACTACCTATTATTGCCAATTATTGGCTTGTCTATCTGTGAATATGCAAATATGATAACTAGAGAACAGCATTTCTCAAACCCTTTTCTTTGACTGCTAATTATTACTCATCCATAGCTGTATTCCATTATATATATAGCTATTGATCATGATGATGACGTAGTGTCTGTTTTTTACCATGGAAATAGGGGTGCAGTAGCTTCTCAGGGTATGGACCCCTGAGTATCCGAGGGCAGAAGTCTGACTTCTAGCTCATATGAGGATGAAACACTCACCCACACGCTTGCACAGCACTTTTTATAGGGGGGCGCATTCACACATCTCACAGATAAACAACCATCCCCGAACCCGGGATTCATGCAACACGAGGAAGACTCGCAACCTCTGTGCCAGTAAACCGGCATATACAAGGTGGCCAGAAATAAAACACCCCTACTCTGACCTCCATGGATATCGAACTACTCAGTGTAAAGGCTCAAAATTTTGTACACATACTATTCAAAATATGGGGAAACGGATTTCACGAAAAAAAATTAGTTCCTGAAATCACCGATAGGTGGCGCTGCACAACTGGAACTATGATCAAAAGACACAAATAATAATAAAAATTAAAATGTTTATGCGGAATGGAATGCTTCCATGCTTCCTTTTTAATTTTTCTGCCCCTTATGGAAAATAAAAATAGTAAAGAAGCTAGAACTCCCGTTGTAACTGCAATTTCATACTGTAACCAGAAAAATTTGCATAAAGCATGGTTAGAAGCCATGTTCTGGGAAAGAAGTTAAAAGGTGGGGAATGTCATTCTTATTAGTGATGGCTATCACGCTGCCAGAACGCGCTTTGCTTGTGAAGTTGTTTTACGAGAATAAAGGAAATGCTCCAGCAGCACTTCGAGAGTTTCGCCGACTTAAGGATTTGCGTAAGGGACCATTGCTTCCACAAGCTCTCAGGAGAATGATCGCTCGATTCGAGGAAACTGGACATCTTGGAGTTCAGCCTGGTCGAGGACGCAAACCGGTTCGTTCAGATGTCGTTGAAGATGTTGCCACCGGTATTGTTGAACAGTCAATGGATAATGTTTTAGGCTGCAGTAGTTCACGTGCAGTGTCACGACACTTGGGTGTTCCCTATAGCACAGTGTGGAACGTACTCAGAAAAATGGTGCATTGTTTCCCGTACAAAATCCGCCCTAATCAACAATTGCTGGCCACAGACAGGGAGATGCGACTGACCTTTGCATTGACATTTCTTGCTAGAGTTGAAGTGGATGCATCGTGGCCGTGGCAGATTCTGTGGAGCGATGAGGCCCATTTCCACCTCAGTGGAACAGTGAACACCCATAACTGTCGCATATGGGACACGACAAACCCCCGTACCTTCCAAGAGATTCCACTCCACTCACCGAAAGTTACAGTCTGGTGTGGATTCACAGCCACATTCATCCTTGGACCGTTCTTTTTCGAAGAGGTTACTTCCAATGGCCTTGAGACATGTACCGTGACGGCCAACAGGTACAAAAGGATGCTCGAAACATTTGTTGTACCCCATTTGCAGCAGCGCCAATGCCTTGACACCATTACTTTTATGCAAGATGGAGCACCTCCACACATTGGACTCCCTGTGCAACAGTTTCTTCGCCAACATTTCACCACTGACAGAATAATCAGTCGCGCGTTTCCGACAACTTGGCCATCTCGTTCACCGGATCTTAATCCGTGTGATTTTTGGCTTTGGGGACACTTAAAAAACCTTGTTTATCGAGAACGTCTGATAACCTTGGCAGAATTGAAAGAGAGTATCAGTCTGCATGTGAGAAGCATCTCAGATGACCAGTTACGGTCCGCAGTTGAACAAGCTGTCCACAGACTTCACATTTTACATCTTCAGGAAGGGAACCATATTGAGCAGCATTCCCTGCATCGATAACGTCCTTGTTTCATGTATGCTTGGTACTTTCAAATAAAATGTGTTTAAAACGTGTTTTTGTGTCTTTTCAGCATACGTCCAGTGGTACAGCGCCACCTATCGGTGATTTCTGGAACTAAATTTTTTTTTCGTGAAATCCGTTTCCCCATTTTTTGAATAGTATGTCCACAAATTTTCAAGCCTTTACACTGAGTAGTTCGATATCCAGGGAGGTCAGAGTAGGGGTGTTTTATTTCTGGCCACCCGGTATATAGCTATTAATATCTATATATAGATATGGTAGTAACATTATTAGCCGTTTTCAGCAACTGGACTTTCTCTCATCATCTATATATCTAAAATAATTGACAATAATCAACGAACTATTCTCTCATCCATTAACATGATACCGATTTCGTCAATTTTTATTACATATGAAATCGCCACCAATGGTCATTTGAAGGTAAAATAAATGCATGTCAAATAATCCATGCCAATTTCTAACCTTGCCCGTTTTTGAGAGATATTTCAAAAAATTATTTCATTGTTTATTTTTTATAGAGAAAATCCCTGGAAAATCGCATCAAAATTTGTGACATATTGACATTGAAGACATCAAGAAGTCATAAGCACTCACATGAAACAAAAAGTTCCGAAATCGGTACATTAAATATGCCTGGGGAATGGAGTAAAATCTCTCTATAAACAATGTACAGTGCATTTTTTCTAATAATGGAGTGCCTTTGATGACGCCTTTAAGGGTAATAACATTTCAAATGAAATAACAATCTTTGAAATCGATTCAATGGATGGGGTTAGCGAACTCTGTCGCAGGATTTCTTGATAGAAAATGCTTTATGACGTTTTTTTCCTTGAATTCTCTTAAAACTGTAAGGTAGAGAAGGACAAATAATAGCATGTTTAGAGATTCTGAGCTTTCATATAAATCAAAAAGTGGTACTATCATATCAGAGATTGAGGTGGGCGGCTAGTTTGTTTCCTGTCTAATGGTTCAACTGGCTCTTCCATTCTGGATAATATATTTACAAACTCAGAAGCCGAATTTCTAGCACAGAGGTAGAGCATCTTCTTCGTGTTCTGAAAGTCCCGGTTTGGGCATGGTTGTTCTTCTGTGTGCTATCTGTGAGATGTGTGACAGCGCCCCCCTTTAAAAAGGGACTTTGTAAGCAAATGTGGTGAGTGTGTGTAGCTAAGTCGTACTTCAAAAAAAAAAAAGAAAAAGAAAAAAGAGACGTTTCTTTCGGCTTAAATCTGCTGCTGTATCAGCGGGGGTCTTGTCCATAGGCAAGTGCCATAAGTAACAACAACAATAACAAACTCAGAATAAGGGAATTCGTTTAGGTATCGTTGGTTGATCTTGAGGCAATATTTACAAATTTTTCTCATGGATGCCTATATTACTATGGTGGTATTACCAGAAGTAAAATGACTTTTTTATGGGCCGAGGACGTAATTTATGTACTTCAGATAATAGAAAATAAATATTAATCAAACGCAGAAAAATTTAAAGTAATATGCCTTTAAAAGATTCAGATTTTTTTTTATTGTTACTTCAAAAGGCCCGATTAAACATCCCAGACAAATTAGGAAGAATAACTGAAATTTTACTACCTTTCAGCATTTTCATAGATAAATGAAACTCCATTGACATAAACTTATATTTATCATATTGTAAAGAAATGGAGTTAAAAATTATAATCTTAAAAAAGACTACTTCCAATGATTCATTAAAAATTATACGGATTATTTTAAGTATAATTAAAGCTTCATTTTTTATAGTAGTTACAACAGCTTCTTATTTTTGCACGTATTCATATCGAAGTCAATTATTTTGATGGAAAAATTAATTCATCTTAGTATGTCAACAAACACGCAGTACCTTTTTAGTTTCATTATTGTTCATATCTTATTTATCATTGTTGATAATTAAGATACGAAGAGTCACAGGCATCCTGGCACAGAGGTATTGTGTCTTCCTCGTGATCTGGGCATTTCGGGTTTTAATCCCGGTCAGGGCACAGTTGTTCTCCTGTGTACTATCTGTGAGGTGACAGAATATGCCCCCCCCTGCAAAAAGAGGCTGTACAAGCGAATGTGATAAATATGTGTTATCTTCATATGAGCTAGAAGTCAGACTTCTGCTCTTTGGTGTTCAGGGGTCCATACCCTCAGAAGCTATTGCACCCCTTCTTCTGTTGTAAATCGGACATGTCCTCATCATCAAGATATGAAGATTCAGCTTGTTTTTTGATGTTGAGTTGATTTCAGTAAAAGCTACTTTTTTAATAAAATTTTTAGAATTTTGTTGTATTATTTAATTCTAAAATCAAACAATGATAAAAAATAAAAATAATAATAAAAAATTAGAGAAATATATAGCACAATGAAGAGAACGGTGTAAGGTTTTCAAAAATAATATAAGTTTTATACCTATTAAAATTTGAGGCTTCAAACTATATTATTGAAGAAGACATTAAGATATAGCTATATCTAATACTTAATTAAATTTTTTAGCAAACACTAATCCCATTGAACCAATTGGTCTTCAAAGACTGTTTTGATCACCTGTATATAATTTTTTTCTAGTCATTAGTAAGAATCTTATTTAAGCGATCTCATAGCCATTTTCCTGTAAAATTGCTATCCGAGTTATAAGAATATTCTAGCTTTTAAATTTAATTATTTTTTTTGTACTTGCCCTTTATTAAAATATATTATCATCGAAACATATCAAATTTTATAAATTCCTACCACTAAAAAAATCTCAATTCATCGAACGAATATTTTTTGAATAAAAATTATGTTATATTTATTATAGCCAAACGTGACCATTGATTTTTTTCGTAGGAAAAGATATAAATTAACAAATAAAAATAATAAGAAAATTAATAAGCTGGCATAGCCTGGTTGGTAGGGCGTTGGATTCACACACACGGGTTCGAACCCACCAATCGAAGACTCACCGTGTGTGTGTGTTGGCTGGCGCACGTTAAATCTACCATGGTCACGAAGTCCTCCATATTAAGAGAAATCCCACTGGGAGTAC
Source organism: Argiope argentata (assembly GCA_026289955.1). NCBI lineage: Eukaryota > Metazoa > Arthropoda > Arachnida > Araneae > Araneidae > Argiope > Argiope argentata. The sequence continues at coordinate 1,666,133 of JAOUZG010019564.1, forward strand.
TGGGTCAGAGGTGATCGTTCTCTGTTTCAGATCTAAATTACGATCCGTGAATGAATGAATGAATAAATGAAATGCAGGAATGAAGTGCGCCCCGTAAAAAGGGTTTGTGACGTGTGTGAGCTAGAAGTCAAATGTCTGCCTTCTGATGCTCTTGGACCTATACCTTCAGAGGACACTGCCCTCCTCCTTCCATTGTAAAGCGGAACACGATAACAAGAAAATAAATTTACTTCAATAAATATTTTAGAAAGACCCGAAGTAGGTTATAAAAAAATCAATGGAAATTACACGGTACTTATATTTTATTCCGATTCTTTGTCCCACGAATTCCTTTCTTAAATTGAAATGCGATCTCACTTTAAATTCAGTTAAGCTTTACATTTCTTAAAATGAATGCGGCTCCTTAACGGAAATATGAAAGTGGGAAAGAGAATTTTGGCTTAATAAAAGAAGTAGGAAGAAGACATAATAATGTCAAAAACAAGTAAACAATGCCATAAAGGAAAGTTATAATACTGATATGAAAATAAAGACCGAACAAAAAATGTATGAAATATTCGCAAAAATGTATTACACAAAGCAATTTTTGTTTAAAAAAATATTATTTGCGCATTATTTAAAAATATTTTTCATTTCTTAATTCTCTTAATCCTTTTTTCCCCTTACAAAATCAATCATTTCTGTTTCTGTCTAG
>JAOUZG010019564.1:1667226-1679649 GCA_026289955.1 Argiope argentata
ATATATATATATATATATATATATATATATATATATATATATATACAGATGGAATGTACCAACCCTACCAACAAGGTCTTTTATTAAATCAATCACATATGTTTCATAGAGCCGTGGTAGCTTGGTGGTAAGGTCTTGGATTCGAAACCGGAGGGTTTTAAGTTCGAGACCCGATTCCACCGAAAAAAAGTCGTGCAAGCGGGTCTGACGAACGTTAAACGTGCTATAGTCAAACGTCTTCTCGCTGGTGCGATGCGGTAGGAAAGATGGGTGCCAGCTGATTTAAAACGGGAAATTAATATAAATAAACTAAACTAAACCAAATGTTCCCTGATCGAGAAAGTGAATTAGAACCGATTGGTTTTGATCTTCTCGGTGAATTGAAGAAAATATTATGAAATAAAATTGATAAAATCGGAGTTATGAGGAGTTTCAAAGGAACAATAAGTTCATTACACATCACCGGTGGCAATAATTTGCGAAGAAAGAATCGGTAATAGAATTCACTGATATGACAAACCTAATAACGGTTGTCAAAAAACTGGAACGAACGAATAACGTACACGTTTTAGACCTCACTGAGTTCAAAAAATACATTTCTGGAAAAAGCCTGTCTGTATGTGACAAAGATTACTCAATAAACGCTTTGAGCTATTCGGTTGAAATTTGGTACATGGTTTTTAAATCAATTTTTCAGATTTCCATCAAATTTTGAGTAAAACCTGTTCAAAGGAAGTTCATCTGAATGCAAGTAAACGCGATGACTGTGAAATGAAAAACTAAATAGATAAGATTCAGTACCCAGATTTAACGCCTATTGTGTAGATATCTGTCTAAGTTTGTGCCAAATCCGAAGACGGGTTGATAATCTGTCGGTCTGCACCTTTGGAAACGTGTAAACGTAATAATTCAAAAACGTGATAATTTAAATATAGCAAATTTGATTTTGGGTTTTATGACTACAAGTGCAGTTATTTTCTCAAATATTGGTTTCAATTGATTAAGAAAAACGCGTATAAAGCAAGCATTTAGTTTTCGGTTACTATTAATGGCATGTCAACTATTAATAGCCTAAAATTTCACCTAGGATAATACGATAGATTGAATAAAAAATGCCAAGTTTGCACCAAAAGCTACTACTTTGTATCTATAGGATGCCAATGCCATGCAAGGCGTTCTGTGGAATATCTGTTTTAATAGAGAATATACGAGAAAGTCTCTAAATTTGCGCCAAAAGTTACTATTTCGTAACTATAGTAGGCCAATACCATGAAAGGTGTTCTGTGGAATGTCAATTTTATCAGAGTGTACACGAGAAAGTTTATGGAAGAACATCCAGCTAGTTTTAATAACTCATCGAAGTTTTAAACAAACAAACAAACATCGGTTCTGTTATATTGTAACCATTAAAAATATTCCATCTTACTATATATGGTTCAAAATTCTGAAAAGAAAGAAAGAAAGGAAGGAAGAAAAAAGAATTCCTACTCGGGACTACATTATCCGATGGAAACTTTCGTCTTAATCCATTCATTGAAAAAATGAGTACAGGTCCATTGTATCTAATGAATGAAAAGGGTGTAGAAGGTATTAACGTGAAAATGGAGTTTTCTAGACGGTAATAAGAATTTCTAGAATCGGGCTGAAAATGTTTCTCTTTTTTTTTACTTTGTCCTTTTTACTCTGTCCAGGACCGTTGGAAAATCGGGCCCATTCTTTTTGGGCATTTTAAGTCTGAATGACGTCACCAGACCATCGATCACGTGGCTTCTCATTCGTGGTTGCCATGGCAACAACGAGCGGAAGATCCGGAAAATTTCATCCAGTCACTGAGCCAGGAGTTTTGGCGCCAACTACTACAGCTACATTCAAGCCTTCACAATGCTTCTGGGATGGAAGGACCGTCTAGAGCAATGAAATAGTGTCCAGACATTTATATCCGGAAATTCTTTTATTTGCTTAGAAGTTTTGTTTGTATACTTTTGTGCGACGGTACGTAAACGCGTTAATCAAGTAAGCGTTCGAAAAAAAAAAGAGCTCCGCTGCTGCAATTAGACTTTCAGAAAAGAGGAAATTATGTCTATTTTGATGATAATTTATAAGCTTTTAAGAGACTGCATAAATATCAACGGAATTTTATTCTACTGAATTTCGAACATTGTATCATTATGTGTCATCGATTTCTTCAAAAAGTAGGCTAATAATATCGAATGGAATGAATCAATTGTATATATTTCCATAAGTGCTTTTCTTTTGACTTTCTCGTGTGCTCAAACGATTCGTGGAATTTTGAGTTTAGTATCTAGATACAGAGAAAAGAATAGCATTTGTTACGTAGGTTTTTACCCTTCGACTAATTATATCTTAAACTGTTTAAAAACATACTTTTTTGATGTTATGAATTAATTTTATCTGTAAGTTTTTCGTGTTTTTGCCATTTTGTGTATAGATATAATTCAAAACTAGTGGAAGTCGTCTCTTTGAAACTTTTTCAGGTACTGTCATCTTTCTTCTCATCTCTTTATAAAATGGTTAACCCCAGGGTATTTACCCCACATATAACTCGATATTTTTTTTTTAGAATCCCATACGTGATGCATAGTTATTATTCTCAAAATACAATAAAGAAGGCTCGTATATGTGTATTATTAACCGGCTGTTGAGAGATATTATTACAAACGTGTTTATTAACGTGTATTTCAAGTGTTCCTATATTTGTAGATTAATAGACAATATTCAGTTAACGTACAAGTATCCGAAAACCGAATATGAATTTTGGACATTTATTCTCCGGCCGACAGAAATCAAAATTTGACACATAACCTACAAATGTATTTACAAGATCACATAGTGCGTTTAATAACAATGAAAGCTAGTACTTGTATATTATTATCCAGAAGTAGGAAGAATTATTACGAAAGAGGTTAGTAACGTGTATCTTGAGGGATTCTATTTTTGGCGATTAATAGCCAGGATGCAGTATCCGAATACTTGACGGATGCTTTCGGAAACTTGTATACTTCCGCATACACAAGTATCCGAAAACAGAATATGCATTTTGGACGTCTATTTTCCAACTTATTGAAAAAAATGATACAGGACCTATAAAAGTAGTCACAAGATCAACGTGCATTTCATAGTTTAATAAAGAAAGCTAGTACTTGTGTATTATTAGATTTTACCGGGAATAATAATTACGAAAGAGCCTATTGACGTGAATCTCCGGGAATTCTATTTTGAGAAATTAATAACTAGTATGCAATTAATACACAAGTATCCGAAAACAGAATATGCATTTTGAACGTTTGTTCTCCAACCTATTGAAACCAAAATTTGGCTCACAACCTATAAAAGTAGTCACAAGATCACATAGTGCGTTTCATAATAAGGAAAGCTAATTCTTGTGTATCATTAGCCATATCATTACCATAGTTAATTATTGTATATTATAGCATTCATTATGACAAAATAACCTACTAACGTGTATTTTCGGGGATTCTACTTTTAACGATTAACAGCCAGGATTCAGTATCCGAATATTTGTCAAATACTTGTGTATTTTAGGATACACAAGTATCCGAAAACCGAATATGCATTTTGGACGTCTATTCTTTGACTTATTGGAAAAAAAATTAACATGTTAAGTAGTTCCAAGATCACAGTGTATTTCATAGTAAAGAAAGCTAGTACTTGTGTATTATTAGTTTTTATTGGGAATAATAATTACGAAAGAGCCTATTAACATGTATCTCCGTGAATTCTATTTTTGGAGATTAATAACTAAGATGCAGTTAATACAAAAGTATCCGGAAACCGAATATGTACGTTGGGTGTCTGTTTTCCGACTTATTGTCAGCAAAATTTAAGACAGAATCTATAAATGTAGTCACAAGATCACACCGTACATTTCATAGTAAAGTGAAGAAAGCTAGTACTTGTGTATTATTAGCCATTACTGGAAACAGTTATTACGTAAGAGTCTTGTTGTGTCACGATCAAACATCGTGAGAGATGAGATATAAGTTTCTCAGTTCGGGTTTGGCGACAGAAGGAAGAGAGATTTTGAAAATATGACGAAAGAGAAAATCTTTTAAAGTTTTTACTGTGCAGTTTAGTTTTAAATGCATGTTATTGATGTTTTCTTTAGCGTTGTCACCGATGAACAAAACTTCCTGCATTTGTTTTCTGTCAATCTTTATAGGAATTACAAGCCTATTAACGTGTAGTTCCGATAATTATATTTTTGGGGAAAAATAGCCAAGATGCAGTTGATACACAAGTATCCGAAAACCAAAATATATACTTGGACGCTTGTTTCCCGACTTATTGCAGCCAAAATTTAACTTTAGAACTCACAAATGTTTATAAAAGATGGCATACAAAGTTTTATTTAGGTAAGTCACTGGGGTTCTGAATTGAAATTATACGCATAGAAAAGTATGATGATTAATCCTTTGACATCAGTGATTCAAAATTTGATTTGAATCTACCTTTCATGTTTTAAATGTATATGCATAATTTTACTTATTTAACTGCTTTTATTTTGTAGTTATCGTAACTTGTATTCGGACGTTTGGATGAATAGATTTCTTCAGAGTGAATTTCGATTAAAATTTGAGCGAAATCTACAAATTTGGGAAATGATCATATATTAGAATTCATCCGTTCAACTCAAAGCATTTTTAAGTGGATGTCTTCAAAGACAGGCATACAAACATATATCTGAAAACCTATTTTTAGAACTCAGGAATATCGAAAAAATAGAGGTTCGTGAGTTCAAATGACGGTTGCAATATTTTCTTTTGGTAATTTTCCGTTAGCCGAGCGTCAGCGAAAAACCGCCAAATAATGTAGGCTTCTGCCAAATTTCTTACAGCGATTTTAAAGCAAAAAATTGTCAAATAAAGTAGAATTCCGCCAAATTTCTTTGGTGATCTTTCGCTGACGCCCGGTTAACGGAAAAGTACCTTCCTTTTTTCATATTTCATATAAAAGGAAGTAAAAACATTTGTTTAAAGAAATAGTAAATCATTATCAAAAATCTAAAAATGGTTGATTCAGAATCACAAGAACTTCAAACATGGGATAGAAGTGTAATAAACATAAATTTTTATTTTCCACTTAGGAAGTATACAAAGGGTAAAGTATTATAATCTACGAAAAATTCAACTTAGCGATTCCAAGAAATGCCATCCTTTCATAATTTATTTCAACGATAACCTATTTTTAGAATTATGTGTGTCTAAGAATATAATAAAAGAAAAGCCCTTTGACCTTCAGAATTGAAATTTAATGTGTGATATTAATACAAATAGTGTCGGCGTTCTGGCTCAGAGGTAGCGCGTCTTCCTCGTGTTCTGGGAGTCCCGGTTCGGGCATGGTTGTTCTTCTGTGTGCTATCTGTGAGATGTGTGATTGTGCCTCCCCGTAAAAAGAGAATGTGCAAGCAAATGTGGTGATTGTGTAGCTAAGTCGTACTCTTGGCCCTAGTTGGCACTACTTGAACAAAAGACCCATATCTTCTCCGGCTTAAAATCTGCTGATATATCAGAGGGGCTTGTCCATGGCAAGTGCCATAAGTAACAACAATAACAACAGACCAAATGGTACCTTCACATTTGGTATGTTGCCTATGGTGGCAGCGAAAAATCGTTAAAGAGATCTTTCGGTATTCTACATTATTTGTTGATTTTTCTTTGGCGTCTGGCAAACGGAAAAGTACCAACAGAATTTGTTAGTTTTTATCGAATTTCGAATGGTATTCATTCATAGAAAGTTTTTCTGTCAGTCCAAGTGCTAGCGAATATAATAATTGCAAAATGCAGGATGTTAGATGAAAAAATAATAATATTCAAATTTAACACCTAACATTTAGATCCATAGCAAATTTTGAATCAAACCCATCAAGTGTTTAACTATCTGTGAGTCAGTGTATTTACATACATGCAAACGGGATCATTCAAAAACGCAAATGCTTAGGTAAATGGAATATGGTATGTGTTCTTGGTAATAAAATTATAGTTTTATGTCATATTTTAGTTTTAAAATTTAGTTTAGTTAAAATCCTCCCCCCCCCCAAAAGTACCCAAAATATACATTTTTTCCCTTTATTATAACGATAGAGGAAAAGTGAACGATGACGAAGCACAAAAATTCATGTATTAGATTCTGAATATAAACATATGAGTACTTGCGGCATTCACAGCATTACTGAAGTTTGAAAAGTTCAAAGTGGAGAAGCCAGGTGGCAGGGGGGGGGGGGCAGGACTACATAATTATTAGGGAGGATACCAGAAAGATTTGGGGGATCTCTCCTATTTTGTATTGAAATTTTTTTAATAAAAAATATTATCATAAAGCATTATAAAATCGATCTTTTAGAAAAACATAGCAATTATTTAAGGCTATTTTCGGGATAATTTTGATACAGATAGCTTAAAAATTTCACAGAACAAAACAAAAATATTTTATGAATTTTAAATAATAGAGAATGTACAGAATCAAAAATAGAATTGTAAACATTAATAGTTAAATCAATTCTACTAGAATAATTTATCCCTAGCCTATTAAAAAATACATAGTTTTTTTTATAGAATACCTACATTACTGAAACATCCGAAATCAAATCAAATTTCATTTCACCATTTTCCTCCTTTTTGCAATTACCGTGATAACTTATACTTGAACAGCCAAGAAACAGACTTCTTCCTAGCCGATTTTGTTAAAATTTGACAGAAGCCAACGAATTTTAAGTAAAGGCTGCATGCCAAAATTTCGTCCATCTATTTCAAAGCGTTTTTGAGTTATCATTATCCCAGTAAGACATTATCCAAAAATGTTTTTTTGAACTCAGGAAGGTATGGAATAAAGGCAAAATAAAGAATTCGAATTTTTTGACGATTAAAATATTTTATTCTACATTAAGAGAAAATAATAATAATAATAATAAACTTGAAGATGATGTCCCTATGTAGTTATATAGAGCTCCACACTGACCCAGTCTATCCAAAAGAGTATGAGGCTATGGAAAGGTCACACAAACTTGCCCACTGTGTACTGAGTTAATCTGTAGACGAACCGTAGTTCTACCTTTTTTAATGTTTTTTTCTTCAATCATCAAATGACACGCAAAAATATCATTACAGCCCGTATCCACATTATTGAACAGCTTGAGACCATTTAATTATTCACTTGTTTTCACAAAAAGATGTGTATGTCTAACCCAACGGAATAAAAAATCTCAAGTTAAGAAAATAAATTCCACCAGATATACTCCGTTTTCCATAATTTATGTCGTATATTCAAGGTATATGTTTTATACATATTTCTAAACATCTACATACAGTGAAGAGAAGCAAACTTTGCAGAAGGGAGCAATCTGAGTGCTAACAAAAAATATGCCATCTACAAACATACGGAGAAGAGTTATTTCGACTTAAAATGATTTATCGAAAAGAATGGAAATAAATTTCACGGAATAGAAATTCTTTAAGTGATAACTCTTAAAAGTGACGCATTTCATAAATTTCCTTCATACTGGGAGATATTTAGTGAATAGGAAAGCTTCGAAATTTCAAAAATATTCAAATGTAAATGATATGGTAAACTTTCGCCGGCTTTCTAACACAGAGGTAGTGCGTCTTCCTCGTGTTCTGTGAGTCCCGGTTCGGGCATGGTTGTTCTTCTGTGTTCTATCTGTAAGATGTGTGAATGCGCTCCCCCCTGTAAAAAGGGACTGTCCAAGCGTGTGGGTGTGTGTTTAATCCTCATATGAGCTAAAAGTCAGACTTCCGCCTTTGGGTGCTCAGGGGTCCATATCCTCAGAAGCTACTGCACTCTTCTTTCCGTGGTAAAAAGCGACCAAGATATAATCATCACCATTAACCTGGTAAACGTTCTTCCAAATATCTTTCACGCTAATTTTTTTATCTGTGTGTAGTATCAGTCAACTCTTCAAATAAATTAAATACATTTAGAAAATTAATTAGATGAATTAAATGTTTTTAGAAAATAGGCATCCTGGCACAGAGGTAGAGCGTTTTCCTCGTGATCTGGCCGTCCCGGCCAGGTTCTGGTTGTTATTCTGTTTTCTATCTGTGAGAAAAGTGAATATACACTTCTTCTGTAAAAAGGGTCTGTGCCACTGAATGTGATAAGTGCGTGTCATCTTCATATGAGCTAGAAGTCAGACTACTCCCCTCGGGTGCTCAGGGGTCCATACCCTAAGAAGCAATTACACCTCTATTTCCATTGTAAAGCAGACATGTCATCATCATATTAAAAAAAGAACATGACGACAACAACAATATATTTAGAAAAATAGAATTTTTCCTCTTAATATAAAAAACATTAAGTATTTTAGTCATCTAAAAACTCTATAAGAACAACTCATGGATAATATTTATAATAATAATTCATAGATTTTGATGCTTCAATTTGTACTTACTGCATACGGGAAAAATATTTTGAAGTTATACCTCATAATTATACGTCAGTCCTCTTTTATGGTCACGATAATAATAAAATATATTAAAATGAATTGATATTATAAAATGTATCAAATTTGTGTTAAAATACTTGAGATGAAAGAATTTCTTTCTCCCAAAAGGCGTATTTCGAAAAGTATTTTTGAGCAAAATTTGCTTGTTATGTTAAGCATAACTTAAGATGATAAGGAAAATATATTTATAAGAGATGATTATGAGTTCAAACTCCTTGATGTATTTTTAATCACATACTCAATGAATTTTTTTGCATAAGCTGATATCGATCTATGAGTTAGTAAGACTGTTGTTATGTTGTTACTTATGGTACTTGCTATGGACAAGCTTTGCCTAGGCAACATCGAGTTTTAAGCCGAAAGGTTAAGCTTTTATTTGCAGTAGCGCCAACTAGGCCCACGAGTGCGATTTACTACTTCGTCCCAATAGCTTGCACGTCCCCCTTTTTACAGGAGAGCACATTCATATATTTTACACATAAAACACAGAAGAACAATCATGCCCAAAATGGAACTCGAACCCGGGATGCCCAGCTCTCGGAAAAGACACGCTACCCCTATGTCAGGGCGCCAGCCTTAGTAAGGTATGTTAAAAAGTCGTATTTTGTGTAATTATGAATTTTTTTATTTTAATGTTCGTAACTTTTGAACAAATTTCTTTATAAAAGTGTTAGAATTTTGTTTTTAAGTCTATTGTTTGGGATAATACTGATACACACGCAGTCTATTGTTTGGGATACTGATACACAAACTGTCTATTGTTTGGGATACAGATACACATACAATCTCTTGTTTGGAATACTGATTCACACACAGTTTCTTGTTTGGGATATTGATATATACATAGTGTATTGTTTGGAATACTGATCCTATTCTCAATTCCATGACTTTTTAGATGCCATTTCCTCAAATTTAAACCATTTCCTAATCTTTAATAGAATTTTCTTATGGAAAACCACAATAATTAAAATATAATGTATATTTTTAAAATTCAAATGTAATAATTCTTGTAACTTTTTCTCAGTTTCTGAACTAAAGAATAAGTTATCGATTCATTTAGAAATATTTTTTAGTTGTTTTCGTGCTACCTGATGTGAAAAAAATAGAAAATTTTGTATTATTTATCAGTTTAGTGCTAATATTTAAAGAATGGATAGAATTAGAAATGGAATATTTTTTTAGTTCAAAAATTACATTATATCTTGCTTAAATATCTTCAGAAATTTAAGCAAATCATTAGAAAAACTTCTAAGCTAGAATACCTTTGCTTTATAATTCTTTTAAGCCAAAAAGACATTTTTCACGTTTATATGCAAATATTCAAAAATATAAATCTTTCCAAATTTTTGAAAAAAGTTCATCCCAAACATAGTCATATGCCTAAAAAAAGGCAATGACCTCTTCAACATAAGGCATGCAAACAAGCTAGGTACAAAACATAATTTCTTCAGCAAGAGTATTTATTCCCAATATAGAGACTTCAACTTTGACTTGCAGAGAATTGTACTTTCTTGTTTGCATGAAATTTTGATTTGTAATTTCCTAAATATGCTTAACTAAATGGTATTTAAATCACAAAAGTTTCTTTTCTGACAATCATATTAGTAAAATTGTATTTATTTTTTAATTATCCATTTTGCATGTCTGTTGTCATTCCATATAAAAATAATTTTGAACATATTTATTTCTATGAAAAATATCGCTGTTAAAAATTTTAAAATTGCAATAAAGGCCCCTTGTAACTTTTTTGCTTTCAATATATTTACAGTGTTACCCACCGCCCTGATTTCGCATAAAATTATGAAACTTCGCCAAAGTTGCAAATACTCAGAGTGTTTTAATCAAATTTTTAAAATATTTCCGTTTTTGAGCTATCGCGTTTACATGCATGCGAAATAACAGATGATCAGACAAATTAATTCTTTGGTGATTTTCTTCAAGATTTGATAAGCCTTTGCATTTTAGATTCTGAATCTGTACACCAAGTTTTGTCCATCTAGATCTTTACTTTTGGTAGTCATCGTGTGCATTTGTGCATGATCGGACAGCTAAAATTGCTATGGTTGGATTTCGTATATAATAACTTAATTGCAATTTGCAAATGTAAAGATCACACACAGAATGTCACTTGTCTAGTTCGAAACGATTTTGAATTATCGCATTCTTAGATACAACTTCTGAAAAGTATTTTTCGAATATCATAATGACCTGATACGGAGAGATTCATCAGAATATGGCTTTAATGTCTTGTAGGTAATGGTACTTTATATACAGAAATGTTTCAACAAATGTCTATGCGTGAGTCTACTGTGTCCATTCTTCAATTGTTTGACGTTTAATGTTGCGTAAACTAGGTTAAGACTGAATAAATGGAGGAAATATTTAAAAAAATATTCAAGAATAAAGAAAACGTTGCTGTTTAAAACAAAACAAAATAAAAATTATTATTGAAAAATAAAAAAAGTTGCTTCTCTATGTTGTCTTATTCATGTCATAGTTAAAAAATTTAGACAATATATCTGAATTTTTGATATTCTCATCAACGAACGTCCAGATAATCAAGCACAAAAACAACTCCCTTCTAGAAACAAAAATCTTACAATATTCCAGTTAAAAAGAAGAAAGAAAGAGAGCAGAAAGAATAAAGAAAGACATTCCTCTCACATCAAAAGTAACCCTTTAATAGAGATCTACAACAACGAGATTCACTCTTTTTTTCTAATCCCGATTACAGTGTTACGCGTCCACCCTACTTATTGCTCATTCCCTCCCGCTCTTTTGATTTAGCTCTCGAAGAAGTTGACCATCGGTCAAGGCGGAGGGGATTAGACTGTCTTCATACATTCGGAGCGGCCTCATCACAATCTATGCCGCCGTAAATGATACTTTGCTTTTTCTCTCTTTCCTTCTTTTGAAGAGGGAATGAAACAGCATCAGTGGTATAAAGCGCGAGTTGTGGCGGGAATTAATAATGATGTCTTCCGAATGGTGTCGTCAGATGAGGATGTGGACTGCATAGAAATTTACGACGGAAGGAGGAAGGTGAGGTTTAAGCAGAGTAGGTTAGGCAGTACTTTGTGAATGAATGAGTTGACTTAATCATTGTCCATATTGTTAGAAAAGCAACGGTTGTCAGGTTAGTATATTACCTCGGCTGTTGTGTATTTATACAATTTTAAATACAACCTTGTTATATTTGATGCTATTTATTTAATGGTCATTTCTTGATCAAGCTGAACCAAATGTATGGGGCATAATATACATAGCAAGGTTATGGACCTGCCTTATAAAGTTGATTAAAAAAAATCATTAATTCACAAATAGTGAATTTGTTCGTTTTTTCTAATTACATAAATACTTATATAGACCTTAAAACATGGAAAGGATACATATTCAGGTATGATAATAAAATAAAATCATCTTTAAAAAGATAAAAATACGAAAATGCGATGATTTAAAATGAATGAATGAATTTATAGTCCATATTGTTCTTAGAAAAAAATGGTTGTCAGAATAGTATATTATTTCGACTCTTGTATATTTATGCAATTTAGTATCCAATTTGATTTGTTTTCATGTGTTTTATTGGGTCAAAAGTCCTTTTTGATTAGTATGAGCCAATTTTATGGTGCATATATACATAATATCCACAACAAACTCATGTTCTTGCCTTATAAAATTAATTAAAAAAGTTGTGAACTCACAAATACTGAATTTGTTTATTTTTTTCTTTAAAAATATTTGTATAGACCTTAGAACATTTAAAATATATGTATTAAGATATGATAATAAAATCAAATCCTGATTAAAAAGATAATAAAATTAGGATCCGATGATTTAAAAGGAATGAGTTTATTTACCTGTTATCCATATTATTGTTAGAAAAGAAATGCCTTTATACATATTATCCACACCAGTATATA
>JAOUZG010019564.1:1692704-1708730 GCA_026289955.1 Argiope argentata
TATATATATATATATATATAGTACTAAATTCGATTCAAACGGATAATTGCAAGTTAATAATAATCAATTAATCGGATTGATAATCAAATCAAAATTTAATTATAATTAAAAGAATTAATTTAAGATATGTAATACAAGAAGAATCAGAGGATTAAACATTTACAAAACTAATTTTGAAAATAAAGGACACAATTACTTATAGAAGAAGTAATAAAAAAATGGAGAACTGACAAAAATTAAAATTAGTAGAAGAATTAATAAGAACAAATCAAAGCTTTATATTCATTTGATTAGTTGAGATAAAAATACTATTATTTTAAAGCATTATAGGCGCTATTTTGAGACAATTATAAACTAAGATTATGATCAAATGACGATATCTGACTACTGTTCATTTTTTGTTTCAAAATTCTGTATTAACTTAAAACTTTAATTAATTTTAATACTGATTGGGAGATTCATTGAAAATTAATTAAAATTTGTATGGGAATTCGGTATTAAATATTGAAAAAATAAGCATCAGTAGCCAACACCCTATCTCGCTCTATGAGTAAGACGTAACAACTCAATTAAAAATACGAACAAATTTCTCAAACCTCCAATAGGCTGAGCGATTCAAAGTTAATACTGACCTCAAATCGCATAATGAGTTTATTCTCTTTGCAATAGCCCTGTCAATATTAAAAAAAGAAAGAAAGGGTTAAAGGAAAAGGGGGCCCGTTTCCCGATCGATGCGGCCGGCCTTTCTTTTCTTTTTCAATCGACTGAGTTGAAGAAAGAAAAAACAGGCTCTGTCATCTTCCCCCTGGAAGGAAAATACGATGTCACGATCTCTTTGCTATTTTCCGTCTCCCGGGCAACCAAGTTTTGGCACGGCCAAAGAACGAGATCGTCAACGGAGAAACAGATAGTTAAGGCGAGCCTTTTTTATGTTTAAAAAAGAATTAAGTGCTTTTACATGGAAACTCCCCAAAACTGATAACTAGCGCGTTTTTGAAAAAAAGTAAAGAAATCAAAGAGAATCGGCATCCAGATTTTATATTTTATTTTTCTTACCCCTTTGTCGTAAAATGGTTACTTTTTATTTACTTGAATTTGTCACATACAAAGAAAAAAATATTAAATCGAAAACGCATTTTTGAATCATTGTCTGTTTGGAAACACACTAACTATCTAAAGTGCTTTGAGCTAGATAGGTGAAATTTGGTATGTGGTCAATATAAAAAAGTTTTAATTTCACTTAAGTTCTAAACAAAATTTATTTACAAGAAATCTGCCTATCTGGCTTTGCAAGTGCAGTGAATCAGAGCATATACGCATAAAGACACGAATAAATATACAGTGTTAAAAAAATAAAATGTTTAAATATATCACATGTGAATCAGCCATAGAACTCAAAATTTGTCTCATTGTGATTTCGTTTGCATGTTAATGCGAAAATTCAAAGTTCAACAACTTATAAAAATGATATTTTGTGGATATTTTTTTTCTAATTTAGACTTAGATTATCCAATTTTGAATTCAATCAGTCAAAATATTGATCATCTGTTAGTTTTGTTGTTGCTGTTATTGTTTCTTATGGCACTTGCCATGGATAAGCTCACTGAGGTAGTCAGAGATTTAAGCCTCAACAGCGTCTCTTGTTTTGTAGTAGCGCCAACAAGGGCCGAGAGTACGACTTTTGCTACTCAGTCATCACATTCGCTTACACATATCCTTTTTACAGGAGGGCACATTCACACTTCTTAGAGATATAACACAGAAGAACAACCATGCCCTAACCGGGACTCGAACCTGACACGTCCAGATCACGGGGAAGAAGCTTTACCTTTTTTGCCGGGACGCCGGCATTGGTTATGTGTGTGTGTAAAAGCGCTTTAAATTAAATAAATGAAATTTGGTTTTTGATTTCATCGTAGTTTTGGCTCAAATTTTAGTTTCATATGGCCCAAAAAAAAGGACTAAAATCTTCCATTTTTACAGAACACAGTGCGGTATTTGGTAATTACTCTGGCTTAAATTTAATACATAAATAACTAAAATTGATATATGCAAGCTGGACTCCTTTTTCGAGACCAACTGAAACTAAAATTTCAGTCTCAAAATTCATTATCAAATTTCATTTATTTATCAATGCCTTTTTGAATTGTTGCGCTTACATGTATATGTGAATTTACAGATCCATATCCAATCAATCTCTTGATGGATTTGTTTCAAAATTTGATATGGATTTGTGCTTTAAAATAATAAATCTATAGGTCAAATCTAACTTTTTAACGTTTTATGTTTAATGTTCTTTATGTTTGTACCTATCATTTTTAGATGTATCATTTTAGATGTACCTATCATTTTTAGATGTATAGCTAGACAGACAGAGTTTCTATCAATTGCTTTCGTCTAGTATTTGATAGGAATCTCCAAATTTGTTGTAAAATTTATAAACCAAATTTGCTATTTATAGCTCAAAATATTTTTCAGTTATTGGGTTTTCAGACAGAAAAACATAAAGAATTAAAACCACAAACGTGGAACCCTTGTAAGGGCATCTCGTATTTGAGGATGTGATGCTTTCGGCGGTCGCATCTTGCCAGCTTGGTGGGTACACTAATAGGTGGGGGTGGCTCCTCCCATCGATGGTGGGAAATACTTCCTACGGGAAGAGTTGAACAGTGGTCGGTAATGGACTTTAGGATTCAACCACAGTTCCAGTGTTGCTGTTGTAGTGGTCCGGTCATTCAGCCCTAGTGGCTTAAATCCTTGCGCCTTCCTGGCCGGTTGGAAAATCTGGTATGATTTACAACAAATGTGTAGGTTTAAAACAGGTAAATTTATTAAAATCTCAAATTTTGCTTTTTATACTTCATATACGAGAAATTAAAAATGGAATAAATTGAAATAATTTATTAAAAACGAATTATAGACCAAAATGGCTATGTTTGAAAATCTTGGTTTCCCTGTTGAAATGCTTTAATATACCTTTTAACAGACCTATAAATAGATATAATATTCATTAAATGCGTACGTTTCCTTCTATTTGATGCGAAACTTTCGAAGAAGGCACTCTATTGTCTCCTTTATGAACTGACCCTTTTATGACTTACTATGTTCGTCCAAAAATAACGGTTGAGCTGCTTTAAAACAGTATATAAATATAATATAAAAAACAAATGAAATCTATGCGTTTTTTAAAATTTTTTAAATCAGAATGTTTGCCTAATTTTGTTTTTTTGTTGTCTAGAAACATTTTAATACAAACTAATCGCTGTTACCTTTAAAAAAATTCATTATACTAAAATTCAGATCTTTCATCCATGGCTATGTTATATAAGAAATTGGGAAATACATTAAAAACTAATGTTGAAAATTCACCTTTTACTTCTCAGCTAAAATGTAGTATAGCAGAATACTTGAAATCCCGTGATCGATTTGCTAGTCGACGGAATCGGCAAGGCAGAGAGTTTTAGCCAAAACTGGGCTCGAGTCCAAACATTTCTTGAATGAAAAAATTTCGAGAGAGTTCAAGGCTCGGGGAATGTCTGGTGTCTCTCTTTTAGTTTTTAGATCGAGTTGACAATTTACGGCGAAGTTATTTCAGTGAGATGATACGCCTATCTCAGGCAAAAAGAGCCGTTGGTTTAGTTATGGATGGGTTTAAAAGATCGTTTTGATTCCGGATGGGAATTTACAATTTAAATATTTATTATGAAGTCGAAAGTCATGAATATAAGAGCAAAGGCCAAAATTTTTTTATTCAGATTTAAATTTATGATCTTTTTTTACTCTTATTCAAAGCATCCGAAGAAAAGATATTGTAATTAAGAAAACATTGAACCTTTGAGATTTTGGCGAGTTTTTGTATTTGAGTTACTTTTAAATCCATTTAAGCAGTGTTTGTTAAAAGCTGAAGAGTAATGAAACTTGGGTAAATCAAAATTAACGGTCTGTATTACGTTTTAAGAGAAATACATCGTCACGAAGTCTGCTTGTCCGTCCATATGTTTGTCGATAAGATAATTTAAAAAGGCTACAATCTAGGTGATTGAAATTTCATTTATGATTTTATCGTTAAATTGTGACCTGTGCTACAGTTTTATTCAAATTTGCTTACTTCTGTTTGATATATTGCTTTGATACTTCAGATAGAAAATCCTTAATATTTCTCTGTTTATAGGAACGGTAGGAATTGGGTACTTTTCCGTTTGCCGGGCAAAAAATCGCCAAATAATTCAGAATTAAGCCAAATTTCTTACACCGATTTTAAAGCGCCAAATAATGTAGAATTTCTCTGCGATTTTCCGCTTGCGTCCGGCTAACGGAAAAGTAATGGTGATTATAAACAACGATATTATAACGAATCTGTGATGTTGCTACCCCAAACGGTTTATCTTATTGCAAGGAAAACAGATTTGCAGGTAGTCGTAATGAATGATAATAAATTCTATCTTTGATGGTAAACTTGGAGACCATCTTTGACAACGAATTTGGTGGCAAAATTGAAAGTTCTGAAACTACAAGAATTATGGAAATATCTCTATTAAGATTCGGAATTTGTGGCTCTGTCATAGAGATTATATGAAAATATCTCTATTAAGATTTGGAATCCAATGATTCTTCTAGAATGTTTGTGGCCCTGTATTAGAGATTATTTTAGCAGAGGCTCTCAATAAATCACGTGAATACTGTCAATAGAATCATGGTAGTAGAAAGAGTTCTTGACATTTTCAATGTTTTTATTACTTTTACAATTATCGGTCTTTACGAAATCTTCCACTGAGATTTACTAATTGTGTTTCTTATTTTCTTTTGGAATAAAGCACTGTTATCCGTTAAGAGATTTCTCCTTTTACCACTATCGGACGAATTTCGTTAACAATATTATGATTGTAATTTCTTGTATGATCTTAATTTTAAAGTTATACATTTTGATATTTTCGAATGTAGTTATTATAAATTCGGAATTTCCTTGTGAGAAGTAAGATATCCTAAACAAATAATCCATTTTCCTAACCGAACAAGAAAATACGAATAATTTTTTAAAATTTATAATAGGTGAAAATGTATAAGAGAGAAATTTACATTGCTTTATATTAAACATTTAATCAAATCAAAAGGCATTATGAGAGTCTGTAAATTAATATATTCATTAATGTAAGAAATAAACTATTATTAAAGTTTAAACAGGAAAATAAATAATGTTTTTTTTTTAATTTTTAGTGATGCTTAATTACATAAATTATATTGAGGGAATTACTGTTAGCAAGAATCAGATTCTTTTATAATGACTGATATTTTAAAATATCTAACGCCATTTGAAATAATAGTAAATCTAATATTAATTTAACATTTCGAAGAATCAATAAAGAGAGAATAAGATATGGACCAATTAAATAGAGTAAATTTAATTCAATTGTTATTAATAATGCATGAAATATCAAATGTTTGATTCATTTCTAGAAAACAATGAATATTCCTTCAATTTAACGCAAAAATATTCATTTTCTTTTTACCAGTTGTACATTGAAATTAATATTCATAGAACTAATTCATCGAAGACATTTTTCGGGGAACGAAAGTAATTTTCTTAATAGGGACTTTGAATTTCTTAATATGCTCTTTCAGAATTTTAGCAGAATATTTGATTTCTTATCTAAGAGTATCAGTGACTGTAAAAAATTTCAATTCGTTATAATTGAATAAAGATAATAATTTTATTTCAAACTTTATTAGGAAAGTTACGTTAAGGTTTTGTTCACAAATGTTGCTTTTCTTATTTTACATGTACAACACAAGCACTCAAAAGTTTAGGAGGGCAAATAGTTATTTTACTTATTTCTTTAAGATTCGTTAAAATTTTTTAAAGAAGTATAATTCTTGAAATGTATTTATTTATTTATTTTGTCAACTATACTACTCTTTAATTTTTAAATTAATCGAATGTTCTTACTTTTTATCATTTCAGATGATAAAAATCACATTTGAGCCGTCAGTTACTCTCTATAATAGTTAGTTTAGTTGTACTAACTTCCCATTGTAAAGAAACACTATATCTATTTTGAGACGGACTTCGTAATTTTGAATCGGGTTAGATGACGAGGACGATACCTGAGCCAGCACCCATCTCTCCACATGACACCACATCAGTCGGAGGACGTTTAGCCATAACAGATTTAACAAGCAACAGACCCCCTTACACGATGGTTCTTCGGTAGAATCGGTTCTTGAACCTGAAACCCCATGGCTCACGAATTGAGGCCTTCCCATCTGGTCACCGCTACCCTCTAAATTTCTAAACCCTGCCATTGAAAGAATGTCTGATATCGTCACATTTAATGCACAACAAGCTTTTTTTTGAAGAGGGCCTCGAATTTTCAATATCAGACCTTGACATTGTGACTTTATTACGACACCACTTGGGCACTCTCTTAATACATTGTAGGTACTGAGGTTTAATGGCCTGGAATCTAAATAAAGCTACACTGCATCAAATTTATCAGCTTAATTTATCATATACACTGAAGACACGATATTAACAGTCATGGGATGACTGTTAATATCGTGTCTGTCCTCCTTTTGCCCGGAGAAGTGCAACAACTCGACGTGTCATGGAGTCCGCAAGTCGTTGGAAGTCCTCTGCAAGAATATTGAGTCATGCTGTCTGTATAGACGTCCATAATTGTGAATGTGTGGATGGTGCAGGAGTTTGGGCACGAATGGACCTTTCGATGATGTCCCATAAATGCTCGATGGGATTCATATAGGGCGATCTAGGTGGCCAGATCATGCGCTGGAATTGTCCGGAATGTTCTTCAAACCAATCGCGAACAGTTCTGACCCGGTGACATGGCGCATTGTCATCCATAAAAATCCCATTGTTGTGGGGGTACGTGAAGTCCATGAATGGCTGCAAGTGATCTGCAAGCAGCTGAACATAACCATTTCCTGTCAATTATCGGTTCAGTTGCACCAGAGGACCGAGTCCATGCCATGTAAAAACAGCCCACACCATTATGCAGCCACCACCAGCTTGAACAGTGCCTTGCTGACAGTTTGGGTCCATGGCTTCGTGGGGTCTGCGCCACACTCGAACTCTACCATCAGCTCGTAACAACTGAAATCGTGACTCATCTGACCACGCCACGGTTTTCCACTGATATAGGGACCAGTCGATATGCTCACGAGCCCAGGAGAGTCGCTGAAGGCGATGTCGTGTTGTCAGTAAAGGCACTCGAGTCGGTCTTCTGCTGTCATAGCGCAAAGAAGACAAATTTCGCCGCACAGTCCTATCGGACACGTCCCTCGTACGTTCCACATTGGTTCCTGCAGTTCTTTGACGAAGTGTTGCGTGTCTATTAACATTGACCATTCTACACAGACGTCCGCGGTCTCGGTCGTTAAGTGCAGGTGGTCGCCCACTGCGCTGTCCATGATGGGATGGGATACCAGAAATTTCATACTCTCGGCACACTCTTGATACTGTGGATCTCGGAATGTTGAATTCACTAACTATATCCGCAATGGAATGCTCCATGCGTCTAGCTCCAACTAACATTCCGCGTTCAAAGTCTGTTAATTCTCGTCGTGCCGCCATAAATCACGAAAAACCTGTTCACATGAATAACTTGAACACAAATGAAAGCTCTGGAAAACGAACTGCGCATTTATACTTTTTCGCTGCGATACTACAGCCATCTGTATATTTGCATATTGCTATGCCATGCCTTTTGTCACTTCAGTATAAAACTTGATAACCCCGTTGAAGTTACTAATCTTGCCAGGATAACCTGAATAAAGTTGAATCCATCAACGATTACACCCACCATCAATGAAACGTCCCTCCTTTTGAAATATACAAACTTCTACTTTGGAAAGTTCATTCTATTAAGAACTCATAAAATATTCGAGTTGTTTGTAGGCTGTGTTTAATTTTTTCAGATAACCATGATATTATAGAATGATTTAATTTCACCTTACAAGTGGTAATTCAATGCCTGTATGATGCACGGACATGACGGTTAAGTGGTTAATACTATTTATATGTATGACTAATAGAGGACCACTGGAACCATTATCGGTAAAAATAAAGATTCAAAGTGTTATCCTTTGTAAAAATATTTCACTAAATACCTACGCCAATTATGTTCGCACCATTTAAATAATTTCTTTTGCTATCAACCTGAATAGTTAATTTGAATCAAATCTAAAAAAAATCGCATTGAAATTGCAGAAGACCGAGTTTGAAATATGTATCATAAACTATTTCTCAAAAGACTTCAGAAATTCGAATGATCCCTTCCAGGCAGAAGCCTCGGGTTTATCGCAAAAAGCAATAAAATTTATGTCCCAAGAATACAAACAGTTAAAAAAAACATGCTTTCCATCTTGTATATATTTTGGCAGCTTTTGATGAATCATTTTCTTCTTCTCTTATCGCGGTCGTTGAAATCAAGCGTAGCCCGGTAAGATACCAAAACTGTTTCTCTCCTCTTTAGAAATCTTATTTTTCGAGAGGCAGTTTCAGTTCCTTTTCGACATCTTGTAGGTTTTTATCTAAATGTTTCGCAGCAGATGCCTCATTCTTGGCAACTTTTAACATTCTTTTTTTGAAAAAGAAGTTAGTGGATTCATTGCTAAGTGTTGCCGGTAGGAAATAGAAAATTCTATGAGTCGTCCAGAATTGGTTAGGCTTTCTTAAGTTTTCACATTTAAAATGTTTAATACTGACAAACAAAGGGAGTCTAGATACTTTACTAAAGACATTCTCTATGTTCTGTAAGATAAAAAGACTGATGAATTTTTCAAAAGAAAAAATATTGAACTAATGCATAAAACTTTTTAAATAGTCATTTTTTCAGACGTCTATCAAATGTGTCGGCACTTTTGATGATAAACTGTATTTTTAGAATAAAATTTTAATGAATAAAAATGGTTTAAATGAATTTAGTTATAATATCAGAATGTAATTTAATACAAAAATGCCAAGTGCCACCTTTGAACAAGATATTCACTTTTATTTTTTAAAATATTATGAGAGTCGGTATGCCTTGCAAGTCTAATACCTTTTATTCAATGCCTCAATGTTGCCAGTTGGTCACACTTTATTTTTTTATAGTCGTATATCATGCTTAAAAAAAGGTAAAATTCTTTAAAATTATTTTTCTCATGATTTATGTAAGAAATGAAAATTATTTTAAAATCAAACATTTCAGATTTAAAGGAACTCGAATTCATATTTTGAGTATAATAACAGTCGACTAATATCGAGTCGAATAATATTATAAGAACATTTTGAGTCTGTACCTTTTTTTCCAAACTTTCATACTTCACTAAATAGAGGGCATTTGACTCTGACGGATTAAATTAAAGTTAAGCTTTTAAAATTTTCCTCTCTATTTTGAAGAACGTCGTCAGTTTGAATCGTGATTTAGTTCATTTAATTTTATTTACATTTAAACTCCATCTTGAGGAAAATTAGAGTTATTTTGGAACTGACCTTATAACTTACCGTAATGGTAAGACGTCTAGAGAAATTCTAGAATCTGTTCTTTCTTCTCTAAACTTCCATGCTACTCTAAAGCTAGGATGTTTGACTCTGACAGATTTAATATGAACTAAACCTACTTCTTTCTGTTCAATTTGAATTTGAAATTTGAATCTAGAACTGCCCCCCCCCCGTTCCGAAGCTGTGCCCTTATCACTATCAAATCAACTTTTTTGATATATAATGATTTTTGCAGGGTATATCGCATATGTTGGAATTTCCTATTCTTGATGATTTTTTATCCAGAGATTTATCTATATCGCAGATAATGGGTGAAAATTCTCCTTTGAGGCTCAGCTCTATTTATGGACTTTTTGGAAACATTGGGTTTTATGGAGATGGTCTAGCACTGCTGGACCATCTGGGATTAGCAACAACAACAACCTCTTCCATTCTACAGATTTCTACTTTATGTTATTGAGTAATTGACTTCGGGTGTAATATCTGCTTATTAATGATGAATTCAGGTTTTGAGCCAGAAATAGTTCAGTATTGTAGTAGAACTTTATGTCAGCCTATCGCAGTCTATATAATTATTTAAAAATAAATTTCGATGTTAGTTGAGCATACCTTTTATTTCCTATTTACCCTAGACTCTTACTGTAGGTATATCACTCTGACGAATGTAACATGCTTTAAAACCCAAACGTACGATTGGCCTTCAGTGACTTGGGGCCTCAAAGGCTCTTCAAGACAGAGTATGAAAATGACCACCTCGCCACTGCTGATTCTACCTGCTCGTGTGTGGTCTCTAATGTAAATTCTACTTCCAGTAACAAGTCTTCGGGCTCGACATTATTTAAGAGAGTCAGATCACTTCATCTATTACAGGGACACAATATATTCTAAACAGTCTTCTGTCAGTCGTCATCACCCCCATATGGATACTTTCACGTCAATATGAAGGTTAAAATGTGTGTAAAAACTCTCAAATAGGCAACCATTGATTTCGTTATCCTGGAAATTTCCAACGATTTAGTAATTGAAGTAGCTATTCAATTCCTACTATTAGTTCACATTCTCCCAATATATATCTTGTTCAAATTTTCAATCGTCGATAAAATACTTTTTATTCATCCACCCAATTTCAAATTCGTTTTTTAAAAACATGTATACTTCCTCTATATATAGTTCAAATTTTCGATCGTTGATAAAATACTTTTTGTTCATCCACTCAAGTTCAAATACATTTTTTAAAAACGTGTAATGGTTTACATTTGATGTTAGTGCAGTTTTTCAAATATTTTTCATTCATTAAATTAAATTAATTAAAATATTTTAAATAGAGTTTTAGCAATTTGAAAAGAAAATTGAAATAAACAAGCAGTAAGTAGCTCACTCGATGAAATTCGAGATTTCAGTATTTTTCACGTGATGGTAATAAATTTTTTATACTAATTGTAATTATTTAATAAAAAGTAACTAGAATGAATTTTCTTTGTAGACCTAAGTAGTAATTGATTTCGATTTTTTATATTACCTTTTTTTAACTAAAACTCCCCAACTTCTACGATTTTATGGAATATCGTCTTAAAAATTACGTTTTTTAAAATAGATTTTTGTATTCTAACTACAGAAAAATTATTTAGAAAATTTCACCAAATGCAGGTTTATATTAAATTATTTATTTAATAGGTGCGGATATCGAATATTTAATTTTTTTGTATGTTTATACTATTATTTATATGTATTTATTAAATTTTTAAATAGAAATTTGTTCTATTTATATTCAAGAAAGAAAAGAAAAGATATTATTTATATAAAAACTTTCCTACAAAGTCACAAACATTCTGTTATATCTAGAGAAAATAAAATGAAGCAGGACGATTATTATTTAATAAAAGAAAACCAATTATTTTTAAAACTGTCCAATTTTTAAAGGACTTCCATAACAGTTAAAGTAACATAATTTTAAAGACAGTTTTTTGAATTTTAAAACGAATTTAAGCGAAAAGATTTGGAATTTTAAAACGAAATTTTTGAACGAAACTATTTATTATTTTGTAATAATAACTTTATTATTGTATTGGTAAATGGTATATACAGTATAATTGTGATTAATTACACTTTTATTTATATTTCAACTTTCCCCTCCTATTCCGAGACGTATGTATGTGTCCAATTAACTAGCTCTGACTGAAACGAGCAATTAACGCTCGCCACTTCATAGGCTCAAATTCTTCTTTATTATGAACAGAGATTAATGAAATAAAAATGTGCTTTATAAAGCCTTTTTTAACAACAAAATAATTGAAAATACGATTCACATTTTTCCAGAATGACTCCAAAGTGTTATTTGTAACGGACGATTTGCAATCATTCCAAGGCACGTCTTGACAGGTAGAGTAATTATCAAAACCATTTTCTACCAAACTCTTAAAAGCCGGAAAGACGGACGACAATGCCTCCTCTGACAATCGCAATCGTCAATTGTATTTGTCATCTGTCCAAATTATCAGCAAAACCATTAAGAGAAGTGATTGACTATCAGGCGAAAAAAGTCCATTCGTGATTCTCTGCATTACTCGGAAATACGGTGAAACAAATCACTGTCTTCCACTCTCCTTTTTTACGCAGGTGTTATTGACTTCAAAAATCGGTTTCATTTTTTTAATAATCGGTAAATTTTGAGCAAACTCCATAGTTAGAAGCAATGGAGCTTATTCACGCGACAGTTTGGTTTCGATTTTTAATGCGACACCAATCAAAATTTCAATGTCGGTGGAATGTTTATATTTTTTTCGGGGACTGATACCGATAATGATTTTAGAGTACTGAATGTTATGATTAATTTTTAGAAATATTCTTGAAAAGAAGACACATTCGAATGAGTGAATGCATATATTCCGTTTTTCTTTCTGTTTTCAATTCTCTTCTTGTTACTTATTTCATTTGCCATGGACAAGTTTCTCTGATACATCGGCAGATTTTAAACCGAAGATATGCATCTCTTGTTTCAAGTAGCGCCAAGTTGGGCCAAGAGTACGACTTTAGCTACATATTCGTCACAGTTAAATCCACAGCCCCTTTTTACAGGGGAGGCACATTCACTCATCAAATTCCCACAGAAGAACAACCATGCCCGAACTGGAACTCCCAGAACACGAGAAAACGCGCTGCTTCTGTTCCAGAAAGCCGGCATTTTCAATTCTTACTGTAAGTATATATATCTTGTTCAAATTTTTAATCGTTAAAAAAAACTTTCTATTCATCCAATCAACTACAAATAAGTTTTTAAAAACTTCTAGTGGAGGACACTCGATGTTAATACAGTTTTTTCTTCAAATATTAGTTCAGTAATTAAACTTAATTAATTTTCAATACTTTTAATAGAGTTTTAGCAGTTTGTAATGAATATTGAAATCGACAGGCAGTAGCTCAATCGGTAAAATGCGAGGATTTCAGTATTTTTCGCTTGATTGTAAAGAATGCGAGCTCATTTCTTCTGAAAATCAATCATTTTTGATAAATTATTTATATTAATCATAATTATTCAATAAAAAGTAACTAAAATAAAATTTTTCTTCGTTGAACTAATTAGAAAGTGACTTATTCTTTTTTCATGTTACTTGTTTTTTTTAATGTCTTATCTTTGCTCAGAAAAAAATTGTAACTAATTCTTCATTATTCTTTGAGAGTTGCCGATGAATTCATTCGATATGTGGGACGGGAATCGCGGATACGCTTATTTCACAAATAATCTTTCAAATTATTTATAATGTTTTCAGACCTTATAAAATAGCAGAAAAATGTTCATTTAATTATTACTTATTTAAAATACTTTACTTATTATTTCCACTACCCTTTAAGCGTTTAAAAGAACGAAAATTACTATTGACTTTTCAAATTCCTTTTAAAAGAATTCAGTTTCAAAAAATTCCCAAAACTGCGTCGTTTTCATTTTCATTCTAATAAGAAATGATGACAAATAAATTTTTTTCTTCATAAACGTCTATTAAAAGGCTGTTATTATGTCAAATTACATTCTATATTGTTAAAATTGCTAATTTATCATTCAAATTCTGTTCTAAATCAAGATAAAAAGTTTCATATTAAATCTTTTTCTTTTAGAGTTTTCAACTTTTAAGAAACGAAAACTATTAAGATAGAATTTTGATCTAAAAGTCTTGAATAAAATACAGTATTATAGAGGATTTTCTTAAAAAGAGCAGATTAAAATTTTTTATTTCTAATGAATGGCAACAGATACAGAAACATACGATTCATAACTGAATAGAAGAAATTTTATACTTTATTCTCGGCATTCAAGGTGAGTTCTATATGTTACATGACAAATATCGAAAAGTCCATTTTTTCCCACTCACAAATTAATTGGTTCCTAAATAAAATTGCTGAAATATAGATTTACATCGGAAATTAATTCGGATACGCTAAACTTTTTCATCTGAGTTGCAAAGATGGACAGCATTTTATTCTTTGTATATACAGCCATCCTTTTAGAACTTCTTCAATTAATTGTAAATCTGTTCATGATGAGGCGGTTATATATTAAACTTATGACTAAATACAGTATATACTTTTTTGTATATTGTAGTGTACAAAACAACTTTGCATGAGGCATTGTCATTTTTTCATAAACAAAAGCGCCACCTACTAGAATTATTTGATTCTGTAAAATATTTTTTAAAAATCCTGCTGAGTATCATAAGTGTATTTATTTCTTGATATAATTAAAAATATACCGATCCTTTTTAATATTTCAAAATTAAAATCTGATTCTTTTTTTTTGAACAGCCCTATATAACTTATTTACAAAAACTTTTTGTTATATGTCTAATGAAAATGCGTCGATCTAAATTTTATCTTAGTAAATAGACTAAAATAATTAGACTAAATAATTAGTTAAATGATGATGTAATAGCCAAAACGATGATGACATAAAACACTTTTTTAGTTGCAAATTTGAATAAAATAATATTTTTTCCAAAAGTTATTTAAATTTATAAAATTATATATTTGTCAAAAGACATTCCTTTTACGTCAGAATATTTTGTCTAGTAATCTTTTTGTAAATGAAATGATATAAAAGTCGTTATGCACAGGATTGACAAATAAGGCGTATAAAGATCATCCCACGATATCTGGAGCTAAAGGTTCGATTTTTTAAAACCCTTTTTTAGGTAGAATCTCTAAATTTTATGCTTCCATCTAAGCTTCATTAATATTCTGATCATTACTATAAGTGACACGGGCATTTATGGAAATGAGCGGGCCGATTGGCTTGCAAAAGACGCCATTAAGCGCAAAATTGATACTGTCATTACTATTCCTAAATCCTTTTACAAGAAGATTATGAGGAAAAAAATATTAGAGTCTTGGAATCAAGAATACCTTATTTGAAATAAAGAGAGCTTAACAGAAATTTTTTCCCCATCCCTTAATAAAAGATTATCCTGCCCTTATTTTAATACTAATTACAAAATAACCCGATTTCCTATTATCGATGGTAATTTTAAAAGTTATTTGTTCAAATTTAATTTGTTTCCCACATCTTTCTGTAATAGTAATATCGGTGGCGAGAAAAATGTTGAACATGGGCTTCTTCTATGCCCCAAGTTTGTCAAAGACAGACAAATCCTGAGACTTGCTCTGAGGGGCATTAAATTAAATTGTTCTCCGGATTTTCACCAATTTGTTTCCTACAGAAGTGATTTTGAAAATTGCTGTCAATTTATTGTTGACATCTGTAATCCTTCATGAATGTTTTTTCTTCTTTTTCTTTATGTAATGTGTTGCATACTTATATCTGTAAGCCTCGTGTGATACTTTCTAGTGCTCGGTTTTTTAAATAAATGTTTCAATAAAACAAATCATTGTAAGTTAATGTTTTTTAAATATGATTAAATCCTACTATAATAGTTTGAATATTTATCAGGTAAATAATAAAAATACAACTTTCAAATAATTTCTAGCTCTGATGAATTATTTTGAGCCTAATTTTATAGAAAGTTGAAGGATAAATGATGTTCAAAACGATCTGAATGAGATGGGCATGTTTTAAACAAAGCAGAAACTGTTAAATAATAAAAACCTCTCTCTCCAGAAATGGCACCAGAAAAACGATTTGGTGCCAATTCCAGGACGTCCACCAGGTCGCCGTTCCGAATTGTTTCGTGGACGGCGGGAAACCCCCACCTCGCTTTGTTTGTTCGTTATCAAAAAATGGAGACATTTTGAAAAGTTTTCGCAGGCAGATGATAAAAGATGTGAAAAATCGGTCGATGTCAACTCGGGTATCGATCTCTTTACCTGGGGAATCCTCCAAGTACCGAAAGATATATGGGCATTAACAGAATCGAAAGTTTTCGCACCCATACCACCTCCAATCAATGAGCCGTGGCAGAGGTCCAACGCTGCCATCTTGCTCGCCGAGTAGGATGCCGGGAGAGCAATCGGCCTAATGAAGCCAGGTGCAGACAGTCCACCAGGAACGAGGAAACCAGATTTTATGGCAGGTGTTTTTTTTA
>JAOUZG010019564.1:1726057-1736478 GCA_026289955.1 Argiope argentata
ATATATATATATATATATATATATATATATATATATATACATACCTCCTTAAAATTCTAATGTTTACCATTTCAATTATACCAATTTCATTTCTGCACAATATTTCTTTCAACTGTTTATTTAATATTTTTTTAAAAAAATTATGCGCATTGATATTAATGTCAAATTAAAATTACATTATCATTATATTTTAAAACTTGTGTGATATTTTAATAAATATTTTTTTTGCAGATTGTCACTTGTTTCAAAGTTAAAATTTAACGCAACGTCTGAAAGCATGAAAAAGTCAATGGCTCTAAGGGAGGTAAGGAAATAATAGCTCTTGCTAAAAAAAGGAGCAGATATTGAACGACAACAGCAGCTACAGGCTATGAGAAATTAACCGATGTTTTGCACTTTTTTCAATAAATACATCGAAAGAAGTTCCAAAAACTTTATATCATTATAAAACTAAATAAAAGATACCTTTTCAACTTTACCATTTCATTTTTGTGCAATATTTCTTCCATTTGCAATTAATCCTTTATAAAATTTAATACCGAGGATTTTAAAGGAAGAAAATTCATAGATTTTCTTTTGATGCGCGATGTTAAGATTAAAAACGTTTCTGTTGTTGTTACTTATGGACAAGCCCCGCAGATAAATCATCAGATTTTAAGCCGAAAATATGCGTCTCTTGTTTCAAGTAGCGCCAAAAAAGGCCAAGAGTACGATTTAGTTACATTCGCCTGCATAGCTCCTTTTTACAGAAGGGTCAATCACACATTTCACAGGTAGACCACAGAAGAACAACAATGCCCTAAACGGGACCCCTTGAACACAAGGAAGACGCGCTACCTCTGTGACAGAAAGCCGGCTAAAAACGTTTTTATCACTGCATTTAAAACTTTTCTTCATTTCAAAACATATGTCTTAAAAAATTGTGTATATTCTATTATTTTATATAAAAGAAATGTTTATATTAAAATTATTACAAATAAAAGAATTAAAATCCTAAACTATCTATCTAAAATATCTTTTTTTACGTAAATTCATAAACATATGACCATATAATTATATTTGACAAGTATCAAGATTACTCATAAATAATAGTATTCATATCAAATTTACCTAAAAATACTTTGAAAATCAATCTCATCATCAAATATTTCGTGAACGAAATTTTGTAAAAGATTACTTTTTCAAAAACAAGTTTAAAGATGATCGGAAAGACTAAGCTGTATTGACATTTCAGTAACACGGATATTGCTTTTTATTCTCTTAAATATGAAAAAAAAGGAAACGTTTTGTAATCCTAAGAAACCTTTCAACCGCTTCACTAATAGGAAGAAAAAAAAAAGGTTTTTTCCTTTTTTTTGACCGGGCGGTCATATTGAAACCAGAAAATATGTTGCCGATGGTTATCAGATATCTTCTGTATTATTTTTTTGTTTCTTCTCAGCATTTGATAAAATAAGTTGATAAATTTACGGAGCATTCCTTTGAAAAAAAAGCAACAAACATGAACTATTTTTCATTGGATTGGAATTAATTTCTTTATACAAATTTGGTTGCTTTTGAGACTCTTTTTTAGAAACAGAAGAAATTATCCATATAATTATGGTTTAATCCAAATATTAATGAAATACTCACAGATGCATTTATTCACTTTTATAAGTATTTTAAATCAGTTACATCAATCTTTTTTTCCAAATTTAAAAAGAATTATTGAATGTTACACATCGATTTTTTGACGGTGTGTGTATGTAAGGAGAGGTTTGAATTTCTTGAACTGCAACGTTTATATTTTTTACTGTCAACATCTAACGGACCATAATGAAAGTATTGTACGTATTTATATAAAACAAACCGTTTTAGATCTATTAAAATTTGACAAAATACATTATAAATTTCTTTCTAATTTTTGTTAGATTTTCAGAAATTCCAGGCTATGGCTTTTGGACAATTTTACAATTAATTTTCAAGCGTTATAATTTGTTTAGATTTCTTCAGTTAAATTAATGTTTTCCATATTATTAAATAACAGGATTAAACATTTGATAAATATTTATACATTCTCCATAATATTTAACTGTCTAAAAACTCAATAATATGGGCGAATGTTTTGGCTACTAGAAGTGTCTAGTTTCAGATCCGTTATTTCTTTATAAAACAGGTATCCAAAAAGTTTATTTAGTTATGAACTTCATAAATATATTTTAATTTAAGGATAACATATGATATTCCAAAAATTCTACAGATATTAATTCTTCAGAGTACAAGACTATACTTCATTCTGTGCTAATATGATGTACATAATTAACCATTAAGGTGTAATCCTAGAATATTTTTATGTTATGGAACGATAAAAAATAGTATTCTTAATTTCTTATATACAAAATTTAAACTGCTGTCAAATATTTCATAACGTGCAAAACAAAATGTGAAAAAGTGAATCACTTAATGATCGATGTTTCGCAGAACGATTGGTGACGACATATGTTGGATTGACTTGCATTTCCCTATGTTGATTGCTCGTTTGAAGAGAACACTTTATCTGTTTGGGAGACACTTTGACCACATAGTGATTTCGAGACGATTCTGAAGGGTTTGAGTAAGTGTCTGTGTTGTCTTAATCAATGAGATTTTGTGTCTGACCGAGATTATGGGGTTAGAGGTGTATAGCAAGGACATAGATCAGCTGATGGAAGAATATAGCATAACTCCAGAAGAGTTTACGGAGCTACATTTTATGTCACAGCAAAATAATATGGATAAAATTTGGTCAGGAGGGAATGTAACAGAGCTAATAATCTTCCAAAGAATAACGGTGAGACTAAAAAGATGGAAAATTATTTTATCCTACGTTGAGAAGTGCAATATTAATAAAGCAGTAACTGAGTGGGTTATAAATTTATGCAATGGTAATGTTATATCTATTTTTCGTCAAAGACAATTCTCTTTTAAAAAGAATAATTATAAATAGAAGTACATACATTGTAAATAATAAATTGTATTAGTATAAATTGGTTTGAGTATTTTTCCAGAATTTCACACGCATTACTTTATTTTAAATTGATTGCTATAAAAATATTTGTTTTGTTTAACGAGCATTTCACATAACAAATGTGAAGTTCGTACAAATTATACTGGCTAAGTGAGATTTTATAGATTTTGCACCTAAAAAATGAACCTTTGTCAAAAACAAGGGAAATTCCCCTCGAAACTTTAACACGTTCTCCTTTTTAAATGATTTATCACCTCCCTGGCTTTCCCCTGAATGAAACTTGCGAACATTTTCCACAAATTTAAATCATGTAATCAGTGAGTATTCAGATTTTTATTTTTATAGTCTACACATGAGTGTCTTATACTTCTTGACACAGTGAGTGAAATCCAGATAATTATAAATGCAATCTTTACGACCGACTGAAACTAAAATTTGATATAATGATGCAATTATACATATTAAGTTCAATTTGACTTATTAATTAATCTCTCACCCCCTGGCATAAAAACTACGGACAATATTTACAAAATAAAGTCATGAAAACGCGGAATGTTCAGATTTTTCTTTTCAGAGTCCACACATGAGTGCTTTGTGCTCCGTAATATAGTGAAGAAATCCAATTATGCATATTGGATGCTCTGTTTTTGATCGGTTGAAACCAAAATTTGACACCAGAATACAATTTTCAAAGCAAGGTCACATAATAAATTTTTTTTATCTAGTCACAGAATCGTTAAGCTCGTTTTTACTTATATGGGAATATGAATTCAATAGACAGTCTTTCTTATGATTGATTTAGTTGCAAGTTTTATACATATCTACTCTGGCTTTCTGGCACAGAGGTAGCGCGTCTTCCTCGTGTTCTGGGAGTCCGGTTCGGGAATGGTTGTTCTTCTGTGTGCTATCTGTGAGATGTGTGACTGTGCCCCCCTGTAAAAAGGGGATGTGCAAGCAAATGGGGTGAGCGTGTAGCTGAGTCGTCCTCTTGGCCTTAGTTGACGCTACTTTAAAAACAAGAAGCGCTTCTTTTGGCTTAAATCTTCTGCTGTATCAGCAGGGGGCTTGTCGATGATAAATGCCATAAGTAACAACAACAACATATCTACGCTTCAAATGCTAAAATTATTTACCAAATTTTATTGAAGTAGATGCTTTAGTTTTGAAGATACCGTATTCATTTATATTTGGACATACGAGCAATAACTAATTTGAGAATTTATTTAATTCGAAATTTGACAGAAATTTAATAATTTAATATAATTACCGAATGCTGAATTTCATCTTTATAACTCAAAGGTGTTTTTAGACATTGAACTTACAGATAAAGAGACTTGATTTCATAAATGTACTATTTGGAGAAGTCTAAAAAAAGATTTGTTAAATTTCGGATTCAAAATTTATGACAATTACAATACGTTTTTTACGTTCGTTTTTTAAACGAGAAAGTAAATATACCTGCTTGCTAACAAATAATAATTTGACATAATTTTAGATATAAAAATAAAATTTCTGATTTTTGTAATCAATCAAATCGATAAATCAAAAGATTTACTATATGAAGGATTAAATCTTATAATATGAACAATTTTGTTTGCTTTGCAGCATGTGTGTTAATAAAATCAGTGCAATACCCAAAAAGATATCCTCGCAAAAACCTTTCGCACGAATAAAATTTAAAGATTCAAACATTAAGCTTTAAAAAAACCCATTTTTTCCCTTCGCAACCAATGAGAAATGAATATTTTTCATCAGTGAAGAGAAATAAAAGCGCATAAATCTAACGACTGGAATCTGGCTGAAACGTTATCGAACGCACGAATCGTCCTAGGTGACAATGCGCGTGCGCAGCTCTTTTGGTTAGAGCGGATTCGTGTAATACATGTTTCATGGCTAGAAAAAAGAAATCCGAGGGAAAAAGATAGATATTGACTAATGCATGTTTCGTCTTGATCGAAAAAGAAGTAAGCTTTGGGCGGTGGAAAAAAAAAAGAGGGACTAAAAAAATTGCAGAAAACCTTGAGTTAGATGAAAGAAAGAAATGGATTTTAGCCAGAGATGGATATTTTCATCGATTTTAATTGGAAGATCAATGAAGTAAATGTTTTTATGAATGTTTCAGAATGTACTTAAACCTTAAAAAAAGGGGGGAAATAAAAGGCGATTTTAGTTAAAAGCATATAATCAAATACAGAAAAGGCATTTTGTAAAATTTATTCGAAGTGTACTTTCGTTTTGAATGATGAGACACATGCTAGTTTGGAATGCCTTTTTTCGGATAATATCCTAATTTTTTTTTTATGACAACCAATTTTATAAAAAAAATTGAGAAAATTAAACAGGTGATTTTTGGGACACACGACTTTTGAATGGGAAGTTAAAATCTCGGAAAAAAAGTCATCCAGTTATATTGTTATAAAAATTCGCAAGTGGAAACTAAAAATAGTATTTTAAGGTAATAATATATATTAAAAAATTCTATGCCTAAAATATATGTAGGGGAATGTCTACATATTTAAAATGGGAGAAACTTAAATTTTACCTTGTTGACCTATGTTTGTTTTTTTTATACCTTGCAGTATAATGATGAGCGATATTCATCATTTGACTAAAATTATTTTGAATATAATATTACAATTATTACTCAGATAGAGTCGAAAGCTTATAAATAAATTTAGCGATAACAACTCTTATATTTTAAGTTTCTGGATATTTCATTAACTCCATCAATACCAAAAAGATTCAAAAACTTATTCAACACAACCAAGATGGGTTCCAGAGAATTTCGGCTATTATTGAGAAATTTTTTCCACTTTCCGTTTAACGTAATTCATTGAATACTTCTGGCGTATGCTTTCTTCGCTAGAGACGCTCTCACAAATAACATGGGAGACGGAGAGATTTTCTAAAAATTCTCAAACGATGTTTGAGTATAGATTTGCTTAATACCTGTAAGGTAAACGAATTTTTTTTTGTATATCAACCACTTAAGAATAGGCACTGTCATTATGGGTTTTGAAAAGGTGAAGGGTGGGGGGGGGGAATAATTCTAACTTATGTAACAGAACTGATAATAAACGTTTCAGAACTATGCCGCATCACTCATTACAAAATTTGTGATTCATTTCATTGAATTTTGGAAATATTTCTAAATAAATTATTGCCAAAGAGGCTTTGAATTGAAGCTAATGAAGAATTTGATTTCATAACAGACATTCTAACAAAGTATTTCTATTTCCATTTTGTACTTATTCTATCATTAGAGTAAGGAGTTGACGATTGTGCAAAGAATAATAAGAGAAAAATATAAAATAAAGATTAAATTGAAATCTTCTATGCATATTTCAATGTATCATGTCAGAAAACCATTTCTTGCACTGGCCAAGCACCACGTGCTTGGGTAAGTTAAATCATATTTTTATTAACTTTAATGGCTTCATTGAATTAGTAACTTAAATATTGCAATCGATTCAAAAAATGTTGTCTCGCATTTATTATTTAAAAATATATCACATTTCCTATTTATTTCATTTCATATAAACACTCGTTCAAAATGACATTTATCTAGGTTTTATTTGCTGTAGTCATTAACTTATTTTTTTTTAAATCAGAACTTTTGTAAATGCAATGGCAACGCGTTATTAAAAGCTGATTTTTTGAAATGCTCGTGCAGATAATAAAATGTTTATTTGTTGACGCTAAAAACCTCATCCAGAAACAACATCATGTTCTGACTTGATAAAAATGCAAGAATAAAAAATGTAAGAAATTATGAAAACTTTCAGATATGGTATATTTTATGAATTATATGTTAAGAATTTCAAGAAAATTTAGAAAACACCGATGGAAGTATTTTTTGAGAAAATATATATTAAAATCTCTAAATTCGACAGTTGATTTCTAAGTACAAAAATTGTTTTGAAATCTGTGAAAACGAATGAAAAATAAATTAATGCATTCGAAAGAAAAAAATTCATTCTTTTATCATTTAGCAAATCGAATGAATTTCTTGTTAGAAGTCTTGGAATTAATCCCATGGAACTTTCTTTCGTCAAATCAGCCTCTTTTCTGTTGATTTATTCAGGAGTACCATTTCTTCGATGCCGATTTCTTCAATGACTATTCTTTTTTTTTGATCGGATTGTTTACTATAATGTTCAACAAATCTTTGCCTAATCTCAACTTTATTCCTCAACTTCATTCAATGGAACATTTTCTATGGAACACGAATGATTGTATTTCCCGAATGGAAAAGAAGATTTAGCGATTGCCAATACTGACTGTAAATAATAGATGGTAAAGAAAAGCACAATATTCGCAGAAACTCTGCAAAAGATTTAGTAGTTCTACTCCTTCTTTTTAATCGTTTGCTGTGTTCAACTAAGTTCCAAGAATTTTAAAGGCTTAATCTATGTGATGCCATCTGGTTTTATTCTCTATAGAGTTTTCGAGTATTTATGTCTATTTTTATTCTTGAGTAATACAGTAATATTCATATGAGTAATTATTAATACCTTCCGCTAAAAAATGAATCATGTGAGAACATGATGTTGTATTGATTTGAGGTTTTTGATGGCTCAAAATGCGTAGGCAACAAATTTTGATTTATCACTTTTGAGACATCTATCAATTCTTAGCTTTTAGGATTATTAGAAAATAACTCAGAAGGTTTTAACATCTGGCGATTTATCTCCAAAAATCTGTTAAAAATAGAAATGTAATTTGTAATGAAGTTTAAATCAATGGCAACATTGTTACGTTTTTTAAAACAATGTTTTTATCATGTGAGAACATGATGTTGTATTGGTTTGAAGTTTTTGAAGTCACAAAATGAACGGGCAGAAAATTGTTGATTTAACGCTTTTGGGGCATTCATTTTCCACTTTTAGGGTTATTAGAAAATGTTAAAGATGTTTGCCACATTTGACGACTTATCACCAACAAAAAGTTACAACTTGACAGGAATGCCCGCCATGCAGCCGATTTCCGATATGCCGAAGCATGCGTATGCTGATAGTCATATGATTGTTTCAAACCTATTTAAATTGATTAATGACATAAGGAAGATAAACAATAATGCTCTCACATGATAACATGAAATTTAAGATAGCAGATTTCATTAATGCCAGGCAGGAAAATGATGAGCAACATTCGTCTCATGGCTAAAGTCACTTTGAATACAACATTTGTTAATTCTGTTGGAAATTATATTATGTTCAATATCTTATAGTTCCTTTTTGTTGTTTGTACAAATATCATGGAGCATTATCACCTATTGTTTGCTTTTACAGTACGAGATACATTGGAGGATTTCTAATAAGATAAATCTATCTTTATTTATGTTTAAATTTAAAAAAAAAACAATGTTTCTGTGACTAATGGGAGTCCCAGACAGATTGATTATAATAATAAGGAAATTAAGTCAAAAGTTTTTCATTAGGTTCCTGTGTGCTACTTCACGATCATTTGTTTATTGTATTACTTATAAACGTCAAGCCCCTTTTTAAATAATATTGAATATAAACTTGAATAATACTCATGATTATAAAAAAATAAATTAAAACAATAATATTGATAAAAAGTTATTAATATAAAAAATTGACAGCAATTTACATTTGTGGTATTATTTATCGTACTTAATTTTTTAAGTTCTTTTAGTTAAGTAAAGAAATTATTAATTTTATTATTTCAAAACAAGTAAAGGATACTTTTACTTGTCCTTTTATTAATTTCTGAATGTTGAAAACAACTGTAGAAAAAAATGAAAATGATAGCTACGATGGTAAATTTCAAGTTATCCTGTATACAATATTATTCATTAAGTCATTATTTGGGTTAATTAATTTAAGTCATTAACAAGTTTACAACGATTTGAAACAACCATGAGATTATTTAAATTATCTCTATCCCTCTTTCTGTGTATAGAGATTGCGTCATCATGTTCTGGTTAAAAATAAATGTAATAATAATTTATTAAACTTTCATTTTTTATTCTTCTAGCTGGCAAATAAAGTTGTGGAACTCGTCCGATTTTAGGATGAATTAACCGCTACGATGTCACAGTTCTACGAGAAAATAATACTTTTAAAAATGTATCTGCTGTCAAAGATACTTACGTGATAATAAAGCAATACTGGTCAACCTTTTAAATACGCGTCTGTTTTCAAAGAAGCACATATAATAACAATGCAATATTGGTAAAAGCATGTAAAAATATATGAGATTAAAAAATGTTGATGAATATAGCCATTTATGTTTTATGCATTTCCTATGCGATTTCGAGTTTCAATTATTCTTTGTCTTCAGTTATTCAAAACCGTCTAACGAAAACTTCATGTTCTCATGTGATAGTAAACAATTTTAACCACTAAGTTGGTATTTTTTTAATATATATAATCACCTCTCCCCGGAGGGCACCTCATTATTGGAGATGAGATGCTTCTGGTATGGTGGTTGGATCTCACCGACCCTGTGGGCACAATAATAGGTGAGGGTTAGACACCTCCCATCGATGACGGGAAATACTTCCTTCGGAGAGGGTTGTACCGTGACCGGGGATAGCTATTAGGACTCAATCACAGTTTCTTTAAATTGCTGTTACGGCGGTCGATCATTCAGTTTCTATGGTTAATCGGTGTGTCTTCATGGCGGGTCGGAGAGTCTATTCTATATATATATATATATATAATCACCAGGCAGCGCAAAGTGAATGCCAATCACGAATCGTAAAAAACGGGCAACAACATGAGCATTTTCAACATGGCTTAACTGAAAAAAATGTGTTGGCTTTATCATTGCCTATGGCCTGAAAATATCCAATTCACTATTGACGAGATACGTAACAATCAAATTTTGTAAATCAGCCAAATTTCATTCATGTAAATATCGTCAATAATAAAACATTTCTTACGGCCATAGATCAATAGTTACTTTTACGAAAGAAAGGATTTGCCACGAAATAGACTACCGTAATGGATAAGTTTAGTACAGATTTTGACCATGAAGATGATTGGAGCGTTTACGAAGAAGCAGAAAAAATAAGTATATGTTTACCCGCTACTGATAATGAAGATGATGATAGCGTTATATCATCAGGAAGGTGAAAACGTGATTGGCGACTAAAAGGTGATGTTAGTGAACCTTCTGGAAACATAGGCGCATCGCTTGAAGATTAGACTTGGAAGGAGATATTTAATATACCTGATGTAAACGCCTTGATTTTGTGAAAGCTAGGGGCTGATCCTAAATTTTAGGAAAATTTGAGGATTTTAAAGAAATATTGAATATGAGCTGTTGAGAAATGGAAATGAAGTATTAATTATTTGTTTGGGTTGATGCGTTCATCTGTACAATGTATTTACAAAAACAAATAGAATATATAGTAATCAACACACACACACACACACACACACACACACACACACACACACACACA
>JAOUZG010019564.1:1736488-1765736 GCA_026289955.1 Argiope argentata
CACACACACACACACACACACACACACACACACACACACACACACACGGGCGGTTTCAAAGATTTCAACGGAGAAATGGGGGGCAAAGTTTTCAACAATTACAGCTAAAGTTTCGTATATGAAAATTTCCTGCTGTTCTTATCATAGACATTGAAACTCGTTAAAAAACTAATCGGGTAGACAATAATTACTAAGGAGAGCTACTTTAATCTTTTGGTTTTATAACATTTGTTGCAACAGTCAGTAGATGAAGTTGTCCTGATTAATCTAATCTGTTACAAAATGGCATTCAGGTAAGATGCAAAATTAATGTAAAATGATCTGATGCCTTTCCAAACTGAAGTTGCAGTTTATAGCAAAAGGAAATCATGTATTTTTGTAGATAGGTACAACCTC
Source organism: Argiope argentata (assembly GCA_026289955.1). Lineage (NCBI taxonomy): Eukaryota > Metazoa > Arthropoda > Arachnida > Araneae > Araneidae > Argiope > Argiope argentata. The sequence goes on from JAOUZG010019564.1 coordinate 1,736,885, forward strand.
GAGTAAGTTTTGCAATAAAGGTTTAGAAGTTATCTGTAAATCAGCCATTTGAAAATTGCGGCATGCATAACCCTTGCAACTTGGAGCGGATCGTTGGGGACAAGCAAAACTAATGCTGGTTATAGTGGATATTGCAAAACATAAAGCGTTAAAATGAAAATTTCAAAAACTAGCTAATAAGTTTGTAAACTAACGAATAAAAATGAAAAAAATAGTATCGAGATGTAAATAATAAACTGGTCAAGCGGTTAATTTCTTTCAAGAATATGGAACTTATAAACAAGGACTTTATTCGTTTAATAAGAATAATAATGAATATTTCAGTTAATCTTTATTATTGATAAACATAGCGATTCCTTATTGTATCCTACATTTCTAGATATAGCTTTCATATGATAATGATCCCAAAAATTTATTGATATCGCTTTCCATTCAAATATTGATTATCATTAATTACTAATATTTATCGATTGATCGTTAATTATGAACTTTTATTGTAATTTAATGTGAAATTATCATAACGCTGTTAGGAAACGTGCAGCCGATATTATATAGAAATTTAATGGAAAGTGAAATCAAAAATTAACGCTTCTAATGTAAAACAAATTAACTGATTCATCAACTAGACAACAATGTTAAACCTTTAACATAATTGTTAAAACCCTATTTGTCCAAAATGATAATTGGGAATCGATGTGGTAATGATATTTGGGAGAGTATGAAGAGATAATTGGTAAATAATAAGGTATGCCTAAAAAACATCCTTTAATGGTTAAGATAGGAAATAAATTTTTGGAGTCTCTTCTGTAAATAGTTAATAGACAAAGATGATTCAAATAAAATATTTATTTCCCATACTTTTAATTCTTGTGTTTAGAAGCGCCTCTTACATAATCCCAAGCTAAAAAGATCTGTTGTATTAAGATTTAGCATCTTTTATTGTCTTCACCTTGACTTTTAAATCACACTGTAAAAAGTAGCAATTTTCTGAAAACTTATAGATAACCTTCCTTTGTAAAGCAATGAGTTTTTATAATTGAAACTATCAATACATATATATAAAAGAAAATGTTGTGGAAAGAAAAGCCATGCAAGTGTGCAATGGTACTTATCGTGCAAAAGGATATGGCCACTCTATGATGAACCTCATGATGCGTCGGACGATGTTGGTCTCGCTGAAGAGGAAGAGCGCGGTGGGCCCCTTGCCTACGGGGGCCGTGTGTCCCTTCTTCTTGGCCATTCCCGGGACGTGCCTCACCCGTTCATAGTCGTAGATGGGGGCGGTCCGTGCGGGGATCGAAGGGCTGGGCTGGGCGGTAGTGACGGCTGGACTTTTGCTGCCGGCCTCCTCTTCTCCCGCGCTGCTCAACGCTGTCAATCTAAACAAACAAACAAACAGCTGATGAGGCAAAACAAAAATCGTAAAACAAAACTGACATAGAATAAGATTGAACTAAATTAGCATAAATTTAAAATCAAAAGAAGAAATAATTATAATAATACAATGAACCCGGCTTGAAGACTTTTTCAAGGGTCACCCTCAGACAGGGATTCAAACCAGTATTTTTTCTGTGAGAGATCTGACAATAAGTCAAAAATCGATTTCTCGTGACTCTAAAATCCCAAGAGCAAGAGCTTTTTGAAAAAAAAATATCATATATCATATCAAAGAAAAACAATTGGCAAAAAATATAAATTTACCTGAACAGTAATAGAATGAGAATGAAAGCAGTAAATTAAACCTGAATTAATTAAAGATAATTTAGGAATAAAATTTTAAACACAAATTTTAGAAGTGTCTTATATTTAGCGCTCTATAACTGAACACTCCAAGAGCTATTTTTTGACAAATTCAATTTATATTTAGCTACCCAATTTAAATGATTAAAGTTTTGATTCTGAATTCATATATTTAATTCGAAATGGTCTGTACAAAAATTATAATGATATACTTATACGTAGTATTTTATTTTGTGATTCATCATCAATTTGTAAAATGTAGGTCATTAATTCATTTATTACCACAAAAATTGTATTGCATTAAAAAATATTTTTGAGATCTTACATTAAAAAGTTATTTAAAAGCAAAATCGCGTATATTATTGCAGTCAAAATTATTTTCTTTCAATTAAGACGATGAATAATCTTATCCGAAAATGGGATTGGATTTTTTTTATTAACTTCGGACTTATCATTCTGAATTTGCTTTCAAATATATTATCTTCTCCTATACTAATTATACCAAAAAGACAACAAGCTCCTAAAAAATTCTAACTCGAGTTTTTGAGCATTTTCCGCATTTCAAAAATTTTCCGAGTTCGGTAAATAAAGTTTTAAAATTAGATTTGTCAATGATAACATGAACATGATAAAAACGTTTTACTGTGAACACGATAAAAAATTTTTGAGCTAGACAGATGAAATTTGATATGTAGCGTTTCCCCCAAATTTGCAGATGCCCATGAACATTGGTGATGTGCATATCTATTCATGGAATTTTAAGCGACATTCATTAAGACAAATTCTGTCGTTTCGGCTGTCAGAGCATAAGCGAGCAAAATAATTAGAAAACGCAAAAAGATAGATAGATACAATTTCAGTAACAAGTTTAGCACTCAATTTGTAGACATGTGTTCAAAGAAACCCATCAAGGTATTGACCATACATCGATTTGAACTTAGACAAACACGCAAATATGATAACTCAAAAAAGAGCTTAGACAATTTGGTTCATTGTTTTAACAGTTAAAGTGAAGATTTCATCAAATTTAGAATGGATTCTAGACATCAATCATCTATCAATCAATAATTTTTCATGTATAAAATTGATAACTCATAATTGAAATGATTTAAATAAGTGAACATGTCATTATAGTTGTAGTTCTATGACAAATTTTGATTTCAATCAGTTAGAAAAAATGTCCAAAATATAGACAAAGTATTTTCTGGTGTTTTTATGTTAACACTATGCTACAGATTAAACTTCAGAAATCGAACTTTAGTCTAGATTCAAGCCAAAATTAGATATTTCGCAATTATTTTTCGTTAATTCTATGAAATTGAAAAAAAATGGAGCTGTCTTTTTATACAAAGCATAAACTACTGAAAATAAAAATCTGAGAACTCGTAAAGGTTACGACCAAATCCAAGGTTTTCTTTTTAATACTAAAAGAGATGGACAGATTCATTATTAGAGTATTATCTGTATTCATTAGAATGCTCAGAGCTATTTTCATATTTCCGCTTTTAGTGACTAGGTTCTATACTAAACGTTTATATTAATTGTGTTTAATAATTTATTTTCAATGCCTTCAGCACCAAGAAAATTAATCTTCAAATTTTTATAAACACATAACTAATATAATTACTTTAGAAGTTTTAGATCGTTTTTTTTTAATCGCGCGATTCTATGACCAAAATTACACATCCAATTTATCACAGCAAAAAATAGTATTTAAGAAAAAGAGCTCTTTAAAAGCTTTCATCATTACTTGGTTTTGAAATTAAACTTAATTTAAATAAATAAAATTTCAAAAAATTAATTAAAAATATGTTTTATTCTGAGAACAATTAAATGGAACAAAAGCCAGGATGGAATATTAGTAACAGAAATATAAATGATTTATCTTTTATTTCAACAATTAAATTAAGTATTGCAAAATTCGTTTAAAATACTTTTAAGAGTTATCTAAACTAGGGAAAATAATTGTAAGTAATACTATGATCTAATACTTCGACGCGCATGAGCACGTACGCTAAAAATCTGAGTACTTGTGGTGTTCGCTGCCTTCAATTTTGTGTAACAAAAAGAAAGGGAAAGACTTCCGTATTAAAACGCCCAACTTTATCGTCAAATTTGAAGTCGTCGCCAATGAGTTGCTAAACCGACAATTATGGCAATCCGACAATGAGGTAATCCATTGATCTTAATCACCAAATTTAAATACGTAAGTACCCATCTTTATTTGGAAGTATGTGGAAAAGTATCGGTGAAATTTCCTGTATTTCAGCCTGTTAGGTTATTTCTCTCACATGCTTATAGATGGACATATAACTATGCATACAGTTATTGGACGGATTTGATCTGAAATCGAATGCTGATTTGCTATTTAAAGATCATATGCTACATTTCGTATATTTAGATCTTACGCTTTTGAATCTTCTTAATGAGTAATACCATCAGATTTGCCATAGATTCTGATCATAAATGTCATGAAATCTATTTTGATGTAAAAGTCACAATAAAAAAATTTCATTGCGTCGAGTTTGTTTCATTTTCAATTAAACAGATAAGTATGACTTCTAATTTATTATTATTATTATTACGAGAATTCTATGAAGAAAGTGATTCATTAATTCACTGAAACGCGAGGTCAAATATTGTGATGCCAACAATGCTTCCGTTTTCCACATTTCAGATATAATAAAGCAAAAAGAGATCAATAAATATTGATTATCAAAATATGGGGTATCAGCATATATTATTTTATAGTATTGTTTGGTTGAACTACTGGAAATTTTTAATTAGATAGATAAAGATAAAATAGACTTAAGGCACATATAAAATTATACATTATAAGATGATTATTGATAATGGATTCTATTTATATCTTTTATTTAAATGATTTTTATTAATGCGATACTTTTGGATATTTTATTCAAATTCCGTGCAAGTGAAAAATAAAATAAATGATTTATATTATTGAAGTAGAATATTACTTTATTATCAAATCTTGGTTTTAAAAAAATTATTTTCTTATCAACCCTGAAAATAAATAAAATATTTCCGTTTTTAATCGTTACAAATTAACGTTTAATAGTGAAACTAGAATAGGGATCAGGCATTTTAACCTGATTCTGCCAAATTAATCATAATGCACATTTAATTCGTCATATTCTAATGTTCTCTACCTTTTAAATTTTCAAAGTTTGGAGTAAGATTACCGTTCAAGTTCTATCAGTATCATCTGACCGTGTTTCAAAATTTTAAGTTTTTCACTTAAATAATCTGTATATAGCTCCAGAATGAGATTTCTTGTGCTAAATTAAATTAATCAAAAATTCTGTATAAATCTGTTACAAATCTGTAATTTTACTTCCTAGAACATTTAATTGCTCTATAATAAAGGGTGATCAGCGGATAATTTCAATGGATGTGAAATCAGTGTGAAGTTAATGACCTCCGGCTTTAGGGACGAATTTAGAAACATAAAGGAATATACTCGAAAATACAAAAATTATGTCGACAGTAGCTCTTTTAACAATTAGTAGATTTTTATTAAAAAATGGATACTTTATCAGGGAGATTATACAAATACATGAGAGATAAAGAGAGTGAGTTGATTAATTTTTGTTTGGAGTGTAGATCATAAAGTGCGTTCTTTAACTGCTCTGCTGCTGTATAAAAGTAATTTATTATATACACTTGCGTTTTGTTGATTTCTACATGCTTTGCCATTGTCTACGCATCGACTATGTTTTGCTGCTTGTTTTTTCTTGAATAATAATTCTGTTATCGAGCTTGTTGAGTTGCTTAAAGTTTACTGACCAGTGTACTTACATAATAATATTTTGTTTTTCATTGGGAAGTACAATTAAAATCTAAGAGTTGAATCATATATCACACAAGTAAAACACAGGAATTATTTTGTATAAAGCAGAAAAATTCTGGATAAATACATTTCTTTCACACATGTAGGGTAACAAAGCTGGTTTGTTTCACACATGAAACAAATCAGAGAAGGTGATATTCTCGAGGTTTTCTTGCATCCTCTCCGATTAAAGTCTTATTCCCCTTTTTTCAATGAAATTCCCTGCAAGACATTGATGATCAGTAGTTACGAGGTATAGATCTTTGGCGTATATCTAGCTTTTTTACTTAATCAGACGCGAGAATATATATTTTTGATACTTCTTCGCTGGTCAATAGACACCAAAATTTGACAAAAAAAAAACCTACAGTTGTGGTCACAAGATTCTATATTGATTTTTTTTGTTTATGTCCCTGCGTTGATGAGTTGTTGAATTAATATCCGCTCGAAGGTACGGATAGACGGACGATAAATCTTTTCATAAATTTAGTTAAAAATTTCCCGAATATCTATATTTTAAATACTAAATTTCTGTTTCAAATTTTATCCCTCTAGCCTTTTGAGATTTTTAAATATCTTGTTCATTTGTAATCGAACTAAGAGAAATATCGACTTTTTGCGATAGGATTTCATTCAAAATTCAATGAAACCGCTAAATTTACTCATATGTCTACCTTCCAGATTTTGTTGTATTACTATTACTCATGTTGTTTTTGTTAATGTTACTTGCCATGGACAATCTTCGCCAAGGTATCAGCGAGTTTTAAGCCGAATGGAGCTTCTCTTGTTTTTCAAATAGTGCTAACTAAGGTTAAGAGTATGACTTAGTTATTCACTCATCAAAGTCCCTTGCACAGCACCTTTTTACAGGGGGCACATTCATACACCTTACAGATACAAGAAAGAAGAACTACCGTGCTCGAACCAGAACTCGAACCCAGGACACCCAAATGAACACATGAAGACACCCTTACTCATCATTCCATTATACCAATTTTATATTTACTTATATTTTCCTTTCTGTTTATTTTATTATTTTTATTATTATTATTTTGTATTACGTTCATCATTTTGAATTATACATTATTATTTCATGTATTTCATCTTCAAATGTTCAAGTTTTAAAAATTCTATTAAAATTGTAGAGCACGTAGCTTCCAAATTATTACTAATTATATGCAAATGTTGTGTTATGTTTTATTGATATTATTTGAAGTTATAAGATACGATAAGTATGAAAGTTTACGCTATATCTGTCTGGCTTGTTCTGTTTTTACCGTCCTAAGATCCACCGTTTATAATTTATTTGAATATCAACTTTAGATTGGTTAGATTTCTTTTTTATTGGATATTAAATTTTGCATTTCTAGTTTCTAAGATATTCGAATTATCATGTACACAGACGGACAGACATAGACATAATCCAAAATATGTTTTTAGGACTTAAGGAAATCTGAAATAAAGAATGGTCAAAATCTTGAGTTCAATTTTAAAAAATAACATTACCTAATATCCTCTGTGCTTCATCATATACAAGAAAGTAATCAGAAATCAGCTATATCCATATAAAGCCTACATTTCCGTTAAAACGATACGTTGACATCAACACACACTTGTTTAACACTAAATACAAATAACAAGCTATAAATAAATACTAAAACATGTAAATTAATTCAGAGTTCATCTTTCAAGTGGCTGCAAAGCGATTGAAAGGGCTTCTAGCTTAAGTATGGCAAGGATTTAGCAAAGGTGAAACAAGACGTTTAGTGAAACTAATCGCAAGATTACCAGGGAAACTGCCAAGGAAAATTTTGCATCGGAATCTGTTCTGTCGCCTCAGAAGGCATTATTCGTCTATCTTTACGATTCACTTGTAGAGCAGTTTAATCTGCAGGGGGAGTTTAAATCGGGCATTGAAGTTCCAACCAATTAGGAGTGCTTACTGCCAGATTCGCAACGGCAGTCAAATGGGGATGCTCGCTCTGCCGTTTAAAAGGGGGTGGGTGGGAATGGTGAAGCATTGATAGGCGTTTTGAGTTGTTAGGTTTCTTGCGTCTAAGTAGGAGCTGGAGTTTGAATTTTCAATGTCATGCTTTGGTGACGAATTAAAAAAAATAATTTTCAATTTTTTAAAATTGTGGATAGACAAACATTTAAAGCTTCAAAGACACATAAAAATATTTTATTCAAATAAATTTTTACAGGTGGTCTGTTAAGACTAAGAAGTCTCAATCGTGCCGGCGTCCTGGCATAGGGGTAGCGCGTCTTCCTCGGGATCTGAGAATCCCGATTTCGGGTATGGTTGTCGTTCTGTGTTCTATCTATGAGGTGTGTGAATGTGCCCCACCGTAAAGAGCCGTTGTGCAAGTGAATATGATAAGTGAGTAGTGAAAAATGTACTCTTGGCCCTAGTTGGCGCTACTACAAAACAAGAGAAGCTTATTTGGCCTTAAATCGCTGACTACCTCAGCGATCTTGTCCATAGCAAGTTCCATAAAAGACAACATCAGTTCCTAATCGTACATTTTTTGTGTGCAAGGTTACCAGAACCTTCGAAGAGTAATTTCTATAGAGTAATTATGTATGTGGAGACAAATAAAGTTTGCAATTGATATCAATTCCTTTATATTAACGTTTCTATTTAAAACAACACTAGGGATATTTTGAGATGGACCTCGTAATTGCGATCTGTGGTCAGATGACGAGGACGATACCTTATCTATCACCTTTTTCCTATTTTCTGAATCATACCAATGGGAGGACGTTTGGTCCCGAGGTATTTAACATGTACCAGACCCACTAATAAGACGATTATTCGGTGAAATCGAGTCCCGAATCAGTAACAATCCCGTTTAGAAGCCAAGATCTTAACCCTTGCCCTGTTTGCAATCGAACATGAAGTAGCAAATGCAAAGCGTGATTGCTACAGGCGCAGAGTGTACCTGATAGTGGACTAAATATAAGAAAATTCTATTTAAAATAAAGTGTGAAAAGAGTTCTGATGTATTAGAAATTTCTTAAAAGGCGCAACACCAAACTCATTGAACTGAAGCGAATACTTCCACTCAAATTTACAAAAGGATTATTATAGATATGGTCAAGACGCTTACGACTTATTGATGCAAAAGCGATGTTAGATTGTTGTTAATTTCTGTTCTGTTAACCCAGTATATACAATGACGTGTCTGATATGTACATCGAATTGCTGAATTTTTAATTTTGAAATCTGCAATAAGTGAAAGTATTCAGTAATTTTAATTGCAAAAATCACTGAGAAACCCTTCAATATCTCAAAGATTCTTATATTATTATAGAAATAAAAAAATAAATGTTCCAGATATAATGTATCATCTGATTAGGCTGATAAATAAATTCTTATGTCATAAAGTTAAAGCTCTTTTCACACTTTATTGTTATGTTCCTTTCTTTTGCTTAATTCCCAGGTAGAAATCATCTCCTGTAGTAATTGTTATTTGCATTTGCTTTCTCAAGTGCTATTATAAAAGTTGTTGGCCTTAATATGTATCTTCTTAATGGTCAGTACAGATTATATACTACCAATCAATTTTTCGCTTTTAGGGCTATTAGAAAATAATGCAGAAGGCTTGCACACTTAACGCTTTATCACAAAAAATTATTTAAAAGCATAAATTTAATTTGTAATTCAAAAGTTTAATTCAGTAGCAATGTTGTTAAATTTTTTATCATGTTTGAACATGATATTGTTTTGGGAATGAGGTTTCCTGGTGTCAAGAAAAATCCGTAGGCGAAAAATAAAAAATTTTATTATCTGCACGAGCAAGATATGAAATGAAATGAATAGGAAATGAGATATTTTTTAAAACAATAAATGCGAGACAAAGTTTTTCTTGGATCGTTTGCAATACCAAAGTGACTCATTCAATGAAACAATTAAAATGAATAAAAATATTATTTAACTTGCACGAGCACGTGGTGCTTGGCCGTTCAGGAAATGATGTTCCGTCATAATGAATTGAAATATGCATAGAAGATTTCATTTTAATCGTTTATTTGTTTTTAAAAGGTTTATATCATGAAGAATCTTGATGTTGTTTCGATATGAGAAGTTGAATCGATTTTAAGCCGTACAAAGAACGAGCAGAAAATTGGTGATTTATCGCTTTTGGAGTATACATTTTCCGTTTTTAGGGTTATTAGAAAATGGTTTAAATAGCTGTCATATTTAGAGACTTATCACCAGCAAAAAGTTACAACTTCGCCCAAATGTCCATCATGAGCCCGATTCTCAATTTATCGAAACATGCATATTCTGGAAGTCCCATTATTGTTTCAACCCTGTTTAATTCTGTTAATGACTTAAATTATTTAAGATAAAAAGTGCCTTAAGAATAATTATACTCTCACATGATAACATGAAATTTGATATAGCACATAATTCAGTTTTCTTTATTATTATTATATTGCTTGTTGTTCAGTATGGAAAAGATATAAAAGTCGATTTTTTCAATATATATATATAAGAAGCCATATTTTTCAAGTTCCAATGAACTATAAAAATATATATATGTAAACCATAAGTTTGAGTTTATCACCAAATGTTAAGCATAAACACGATAACTTTTCAAAGCAGGGTCTGTGAAGATTAAGGAATCTGTCGTATCTGTGAACTAGGCTTCCAATCTTGTCTTCAAGGAACATTAAAGCCAGTGATGTGTATTTAATTTTATCGATACTTTCAAGTTTCTTATTAGGCTAGAAACTTATTAAAGTTTCATTTAAAGAAAGAATATGGAGTTGGAATGTCTAAATATTTATCATCAATGTACCATTTTTGTCATGATGATCAGCTTATTGTATGGATTTCAGGCTTCCTCTGCTTTTTTCAAACCACTTGATGAACTCGTTGAATAAGAATTTATGTTTTTACTACAAATTTGCATCCGTATTTTCATTTATTGAGAGCACGACTTAGAGACGACTGATTTTCATTTATCTTCTAAAATGAAAAACTGGTTGGAAGATCAAAAATTCTAGACTCATGAGGATTTCAAAGATAAATAAAGAAAGATTGTCACAGATGCGACAGATGCATAAACCTTTAAGATGACTTTTCTAAAAGTAACTATATTTATAGCTTTTTAATTTTTTTTGTAATTAAACACATTTTGTTCTCTACTCTTATGTTTTTATAATCCCTCAGAGCTTTGAAAAAATATTTCCCTTGTATTTGTCGGTTCAAACAGGAAATAATTCATATGATTCTAGGTTCTATCATATGGTTATATGGATCGAAGTTTTGCGTGTATATTATCTCTCTTAATTTATTTTCAAAGATTTTAATGTTTTTTAAAGAAAATAAAGTTTAAAAGGGAGGCAGAACAATCTTGGACAGATGTTATTTCGTATGAAAAAATTACTTTTTGAAATAAATCGAAAATACAATTTTATCAATTTTCAAAGAAACCCTGCCAATATAGTCAGTAAAATCTACAATTGAAAGAGTAAATTATTAATTAAACCAAAAGTGAATTATGAAATGCACTCTGAAAAATTATATAATTTCAATTTGGATTTAAGGTAGTTCAGTTGGCTTTCATCTTTAATATGCCTGCGCAAGTTTTAAAATCACATTTAGTAAACTATATATTAATTCATCTATTTGATATGTTTACGGAATTGTAGAGAAAGTACAAAAACAGATTTATTTTAAACATAATTTAAAATTTTTATTCCAATTCGAACAATTACATTTTTTTACATTTTTCGCACTAATTGATATTATTTTCAAGATATGTTATTTCTCACAACAACTAAGACAAATATACTCGAATAGAAAAAAAGTATTGCTACTCGCTTTAAGTTTATAAAAAGAATTAAAGTGTACAAATAAAGTTGAGTTTGCTCACAGGAGAGAATTAATATCATAATTTGAGAGGTAATAAATAGATAATATGATATCACGATAAATTAAATACGGGGCAATATTTTTTTAAGACCAAAGAATTATAAACTGAAAATGGCCTTGACATATTCTAAGATATTTGGGAGTGAATTCTAGATTTTTCTTGCGGGATGGTGGAAATGTTTGTTTTGATAATTCTACCATTTTGCGTTATAAAAAGAGTAATAAAAATTTTCACCAAAAATAAGTAAATAATTTCTTTGGTAAATATGATTGATTTGATTTAATTTCTATTTTATGATATTAGTCTCTAAACTTTGATATAAATTAATGTTCTAAATTTTAAGGAAAAAGCATACCCTTCTCCCAAACTAATTTGATAGCAATATGTATAAACAATTCGAATTCTATTTCTTTATTTCAACAACAACTGAAAAAAAAGTTTCTGATGAACAGGAAAACTAAAGAGCGAATTATAAGGTTTTACTAGTTACCTCGATAAATTTGCTTTATTTTCTGCCCATATTCTGCTTAAATTCCAAACAAGAGAAAAATTATTTTAAATGAATTATTTAAGAAAAAAAGAGGCATTTCTAGAAACGTTTCAAGGGCACAAAATCGAATCTTCTATCTCGAGAACTCACCTCGATAATTGCTTAAAATTAGGTTGATGATACGACTTCAGCGTTGAGCTTAAATAGCAATTTACTTCTTTGGAAAAGTATTTGAACTTACTCGCAAATTCTGGATGCAAATACAGACTGAAATTAGCCCGCGGTTTTATTCAGAAGGAAAAAAAAAATGCCAAAGATTAGCGAATTAATCAGTTATGGAACAAAGGATGAAAGGCCCGGAGGAATAAGAGGATAAATACTCCCAGTAAGTATTTATTATTTAATAAACTTCCCGTTTTTCAGTAACAAAGTTATTGGCTTTCATTTGTAAAATTGAACACATTGTTCCGTTTTTTGAATATGTGAATTATTCAATACTTTAGGAATTCAATTTTTATGATTAGGATGAGAGTCTAATCAAGGCTTCAATATATATATTATATATATATATATATATATATAATTTATTTGAACACGTAGAAGACTGTGGTGGCGTGGAGGAAATGTCTAGGCTAGTGAAATGTAGAGTTTCGGTTTGGGACCCATTCCGGGTTTAAAAAGAAGAAGAAGAAGAAAAAAACGTGGAGTAATGGGAGGGGGGTGTTGCACGTTAAATCCGTCTGGTAAAACGTCCTCTCACTGCTGTGGAAAGGGGGTTCCAGCTCAGATGTCATCCTTTTCATCTGACTACGGCTCAAAATTACGAGATCCGTCCCAAAATAGCTCTAATGTTGCTTTATTACTGGATCTTGATATAACTAGAACACGTAGAAATTGCCACAAAAATTGTATATTTTATAACTCTGGATAGTTATTGTTGTGATAAAAGTTGGGAATAAGATTTTTAAGTTAGGAAGTTTATTTGATATATTTTATAACAGCTGCCAGTTTTTTAGTATATTTCTTTGCAATAAGTAATAAAATGATTTTTAATGTAAATATACTAATATAAATGAAACCTGTCGTTAATACGGATATCTGAGTTACGCTAACGGAATATAATACGGGTCAATCGGACATTTTGTAATACATGATTGAAAAAAAAACTAATATTTTTAATTTAATATACGGCTGCATATGGTTACTACAAACAAAAGATTTTTATTTTTAACCAATAAAATAATAATAAAGAAAAATATAATTCTGGGAGAATAAAGTATAACAGTAAGGAATGCAACAAAAAGAGGAAATTTTTAAATTTGGAATTTCTGGAATTTTTTAGAATTTTACTTTATACTGAAGCATAGGCAAATTATCTAATTACTGAAGATATTCCATTTTATACTTGCTGAAAAAAATATATGTCAAGGAAGGGGAACTTAAAGAAAGGAAAGAATATGCTTTTTTTGACATTAAAAGAGAAGGTTATACAATTCTGAGAATTGGTTACTTGTTGTGGTTTTTGGTACCAAATTATGATTGGGCAACATATTTGACGACATATTTAGTGATTTTGCGTCTCGAAATTATTACTTTTCTCTTAAAAAATCTAGCACTTATAAAGAATGTATAAAAAATCATTGTAATCGCCGATGGAGTTGCTGTTGAGTTTTCGCTATACAAGATTAGAACGTGATCGCCATAATTGCTGATCTTAGCTGATGGTCTGAATTGATTTGCCTCTTAGCTCCATCAGTTAGCTCGTTACATTCGTAATCTAAGACTACTTTTGTTTGATTTACTGAAAATATTTTCAAATATTTACGTTAAATAAATTTCTGTTAGTATCGTTTTAATTTAAGTCCATTCAATCCACGATCTAATCCAAAACTTCATAATGAAATATTTGTCACTAAAAAAAGTCTTCCTTAATATTGAACATTTTTTAAATAAGAAGTAATAGAAAAAAATATTCGATTGCTAGTCATATATAAGAAGCAAAAATAAAAAAGTTAAAACTTAGCAACTGAAGTGTTACAAAGACAATCGATGCCTTATTATACAAATGTGCTTTAAAATTCTCAGGTATGCTCTGTAGAGTTACAGGAAAGCTAATAGATATATGTTACAGGAACAACGCCTTAGAGCTGGAAAACAATTGTGTAAATAATTGGCGATTATTGCAGATATTTGGCTAGTATGCGATTATACAAACTGTTTTCAAGAGCAGACATAACAACAAAAAATATAAAATAAAATACAGACACTTCCTAATAAAAAGTTTTTAGGAGAAAGTGATGAATTTGCGATTTACATATTAGGGAAGCTCTCTGTGAGATGGATATGAAGAAAAATGTTATCAACTATTTAGATATTATAAATTTAACATTTTTCTACAACCTTAAAATTATACTTATGAAGAAACACGCAAATTAACGATACAGAATTATAATAAATTCATAATTTCCTCATTTTTATTCAATATCCGGCTTTTGCTAATTTAAGATAAAAATGGATAAAGAATCTGAGGATTTAAACAATTTTATCAATTATATAGAAAATTCTATTTAAAAAATCTGAGTTCAGATTAAGAAAAATTGGAGTTAAAAAAGGAAGGGAGAAATACTACTTTCATTTTTTAAACAAAAAAATGGGAGTGAAAATTTATTTTTTTAAAAAATTTTTAATGGTTTTTGTAAATATTAAAGGAAAAATGAAGGATCAGCAAATGATTTTAACAAATAAAGTGACAGAAAATTTAATTTTAAAATTAAATTTTATAAGTATGCAAATAATTTCAATAAGAGAATATTATAAAGCATTTCGAATAAAACCCTAACCTAGTAAGATTTCAATTTTATACTTAATAAATATTTTTTGATTAGTAAAATTAACGCAATTCTTTTATAAAACGAACTTTATTGACTACAATCAATTTACGATATAATGCAGTATCAAGATTTTATTCCATAATATCTATGTGAACAAGTATTGACTAGCTTTCTTATTACATAATTGCTTAAAATTATTATCTTGGAGGATTTTGGGAAGTAAGACTTTTTGCTAAGAAAGATTGTATGCCATTCAAACAAATTTTACAAGATTGTAATTTAATTTTTATATTACAGACAGAGAATGATAAAATTAATAAGGAAAATTAAACAAATAATATTCAAAAAAGAATTTTAAATCTTATTACAATTTTTTTTAAAAAAATTTAGTAAATGAAAAATAAGAAGCAACACATTCTGACGAGACAAATTTAAAATTTTTACTATTAAAGGTATTATCTAAAGAAACATCTAAAAGACTATCATAAGTTTAAAAAAATTATTTTATTTTTAAAGTTTCAAAATGTTTATAAATAATATAAGTTATTAACAAAAAGTGTAACTGGATTGTATATATATAAAAAGATTAGTTTATGAACCCTTACGGACTTTAGAAAGAAATTGATTGAAAATAATATGCTATGATAAATCAAAAAATTGCATCAGGTTATAAGTGAAATGCAATTTCAAGAAAAAAAATAATATTTTAAAGAAATTTACAAATTTAAAACATTGTAAGACAAAAATTTTCAAACTATTTTTCAATAGTCTATGTTTAGCAAATCGGATCTTTAATTATGAGTGTTTAAACTTTATAAATTTATATCAACTGGAAATGAAAGACAACAAAGTTATTTTTTTAACGCAATGCTTCCCTTTAACGAAAAGAACACATAACGTTTTGTTAATAAATTTTTAACCAGAAAAAAAACACAGCTAATAAATTATAAATTCACTAGCAATGAAAATTATAACGATATTTCTTCAAAAATCTATAGATATAAAGTTTTCAAGAACTACATCGAGTTGCAAAAAGTTCCATGAGTCATATAGTTTCTTCATATTGATTAATTTATTTCCTAGATTTTTTTTTAACGTTTAGATAACTGATATAAACTTAAAATTGGAAGATATTAATTAGAAAAAAAGGAAACAGGAAGTGGTATAGTTAAAAAAAATTGGTGGTTTAGCTAAATAAAAAAAGAATAAATTATGATACATTGTTAAAGATAAAATATAAGTGTGTATACGTAAATATATTCAATGATTTTTTATAATTATTAAACTATAATTTAAATTTCATCTAAAAATACCAAAAAAGTTTATCAAAAGTTTTACTATTATCAAAAATTGATAGACACTGAGATCCAAAAAAAGTGCTTACCAGATTGCATTATCGCCAAGATGTCTGAATTATCAATGAACAAGCTCCGGAAAAATCCAGAAAAATTTATCCAGTGCAAGGGGAAAAAAAGCAAAACAAAACATGCCGGCGCTCTTTCTCTTTAGCCACGCAATTTCAGACTTCACCCACGCGTTTTGCGTTCGTTCTCCGAGAATTTCTTCGATCTGTTGGCAACAACCGCCAGATGGTGTGACAATCAGGTCACGGAATCTTCACTGACTGTGGGCTTTCCCCCCTTCCAAACGTTCCATTGTCTACAATTTCTCTTTTCCAGTCTTCCGTCTACTAAGTTTTGTTTTCGCTGCCTGGTTATTATGATAATTATAATTGATTCCTGGTAAAACCGCAGCGATATTTAATGCTTCTGGTTTAACTTACAGGAATTTTAAAGTATTTGGAGCGATATAAGCGTACATGTGTTTTCGAATTAATTATTCAATCATTTTAGTATGAAGGCGGAAGAAATACTTGGAACAGGCTCAGATTTCTCGATAGCTTCCAATTATTAATAAATCAGTATTATAATCAAAATAAAAAATTAGGGTATGTTGGCTTTCTCCAAGACAGACTGTCAGACCTAAAAAAATCGAACTTGGCAAACATATATACTTTGATATACGGAAATGTGGCGTCTTGTAGAGATTTATTTAGAATTATTTATTAGTTTTTATACTTTATTAGCTTATTTAGAATTTTAATTATTTACAAACTAAATCAATTTTATGTGTGTTTTATAGCGATAACCTGTGAAAATACTACTATAAAAGAAGACTTTTTACATCAACTTAAAATTTAGAGCATTATCTTTTTAATGATATCAATTTAGATTTCATTCAATTCCCCCCTCCTCCCAGTATTAAAATTTTTCTTAATTTTTATATCTTTTTTTATTATTTTTTTAACTTAATTTATAAAATAATCATAAAAACCAAACGAATTTCATCGCTCCATTAAATAGTTTACATAACCCGAATTTTAAAGTTACTAAAATAATGATTAAAAAATCGTTTTTTAGACTTTCTTCTAAAGATTTTATGATTCTTTATTTTAACTATTTTTTAAAACATTTTTTGAAGAAAATGTAAGAATAAAGAACAAAATATGAAATTTCATTGATATGAAACAGAGATTAATTAGCTAAACAATTAATTTATCTTTGAGTTCAACTATTTAAATTGATTCGTTTTGCTGTAGTGAGACTTTTATTTAACTTGAAACTTTACTTAGAATATTTGGTTATTGTTGAAAAAGAAAATGGAATTTTTGAATTGAATTTCACCCATTTCTTTTCACACATATAATATTTCAATTTTTACATTTATTTTAAATGAGAAAAAAGAACGACAGATATTAATTACATATTCTATTTGATTATTTGTTATAAATCAAGAACGAAATCTTATTTTTTATGGTATAATTCTACTACAGTACTAAACAACATATGCAATAATAAAAATTGAAAGAATTAGGTACAATACCAGAATTTAGTAATAAGTAAGAACATTTAAAATGTGGTGTTTCATGAAAGAATAAAGTTTATTTATTGAGTTTTTGTACAAAGTATTTATGTTGTAAAACGATACCGAAAATTATTTAAAAAAATTATTTCACACTATGAATAAAAAAATTAAATTTTTTAAATGATATATTTTTTAATGAAATGAAATATTTTTTAAATGACGCGAACAATATGTTAAAAAATAATAAAAACGATACTTATTTACTGCGATAAGCTGAATATTTTATACTTGCATATATTATGCGTTTTTTGGTTTATAAGATAATAATTTATAAATTTACAAATAATTGGCAATTCCATCAATTCAAAAATATTTTAAAAACTTTTTCCCTCAGCTTTGGTATGTTATCAATATTCTTCTAGCTTTATATACCCAAAATTAATTCATAATTGTCGTTAATAGATACCTTTTTCTTTTTTAAAGCAAACTATTTGCTAAAGGTAAATTTTAATTTATTGAATATAATAAATTGTGTGACATCTGAATCATGCAATCTTACACTTTGACATCACGATGAATTTTTTCCTTCAGTATGCTTAATGAATTCTAAAATTAAAATAATATCTAATATGCATAGTGAGGAAATGCATAAATGTTAATGTTTATACTTTATAAGGATTATTAGAAATCATTAATTCACTTGTCTCACTATCACATTCACATGATAAGCGTCAAATGCATTGGTATTATTTCAGAATCTTCTCAGCTGGACCAGTGACAAAATTGCTCCATGACATGTGCAACTAGGTTTGTTAACTGATTGAAAGTGCCAACAAATTGATGCCACTGATAATGACGCTCCACTTTTTTCTGTTGTTAAATATAACTAAGATTTTCATTAGTTCTGGAGCAGTTGAAGATAACCCAGGCAATTACAAACACCCGAAAAGTTTTAATACTTACTCAATGCTTAAGGCGATAATAGTAAGGCCAAAAATACAATTGTACCTTCATAAATGAGATGCAAATCATCATTAGTAAAGCTTAAAATATCATACCCACTTTTCTAGTCAATGAAATTTACAATAAATTTTAATGTAAAATATGCAAAAGTAATCTCCACGAATCTTTCTTCTGTTTTATCTAATAATGGTTTGTCCATTCTCTTCCTCCTGCTTAAAAATTTATGTATTGTGAAAGGTTGGGAGTGGCACGAAGGCTGAATTCTTTATATTTCCGAATTCAGCACACTAGAGTTATGAGCTTTGGTTTAGAATAACCATAAACGACTACTCCAACTCGCCATTAAGGGACACGAAAAAATTGAATAACTGGAACATAGAGACACCAACACTAGTAGGAACCGGGGTTGAGCTTTAAAAATCTTCTCAGACCACTGGACAATACTTCAGGTGGGAAGTATACCCTGTCATCGAAAGCAGGTAGTCATCCTCCATCTATTCTGGACTAAGCAGGGGCAGCAAGAACCAACCACCAAATTGGAAGCTTCAACATCCTCATTTCGAGATGCCTTCCGGGGGGGGTTCTCAGTATAAATCATATCACTGACTCTCCTAATATCCCGAATTTGAATTTTACTGGCCCTAGAGCGCTCGAAGACACAAGAATTTTTCTGTCTCTACTGCTACGCTCAGTGATGGCTGAGTGGTCGGCTAGACACAAGAAGAAGTCATAACCCTTTAACGGTCATAAGGAGTAGGCAGTGGAAGAAAAAAGTTCACTTTTTTACGTTCTCTGAATTCCCACGAAAAAGTATTAATGTCAACTGTCAAACTTTTTAATGTCAAACTGTCAATTTACAATCATAAATGTTGCTTGAATTAAAAAAATATGGATGTTGAACGGAATTTCGGTAAAAAAAAATTATAAAAACCATGGTGGTGAAAATATCACCCCTAACTAATAAAGGGTTAAGGTTAAACCGAAAATTGCTATCATGGACAGCCAGCATTGCTCTTGCGGACTGCCGCAACAGCATTACTGAGAACTGTGGCTGAGTTCTATGGTCCAAAACCGGCCATGGTATCCTTCTTCCCGTAAAAGGTACGTCCCGTCATCGGTGGGAGGTGTCAGATCTCCCCCCACCCCACATCTTTTTGTGTACTCTCTAGGTTGGCGAGATTCAATCGCCATGCCGAAAGCTTTTAATCTCATTTCGAGATGCCCCCCTCCCAGGGAAGGAGTTGCTCAGTATAAGGAATTTCATCCCAAAATTATATGTATACCATCAGAATGGAATGTTTATAGACGAAATCGAATATACAATTATGTGTTTAGAAATGAAGTGGCATGCATTTGTAAAAAAATTAAATATAATTGTTAGTTCAAATGTCTAAAAGATTAATTTTCTCCTTCCTCGCTGTAACCAATTAATCATTTTAGAATGAAACCATTATTGATTTTAATAGTTATCCTAGAGGAAACATCCCACGGTGCTTCGCAATAATAATGCTTACTTCGTCAATAATGACCACTGAGAATAACAATGATATGTAAATATTAATTTTACAACTATAACCCATGTTCTTACGAATAGTTATATTACCAGCTGTTGAACCCTTCGTAGTGCCTTCAGTAACTACAGTATTTTGCTATGGGATAAAACAATTTACTGATTATACAGGATATATCTATGCTTCAAAAGCATCTAAAGTTATCATCGAACCTACAGGATAATGTCCAATACTTAATAACAACTGTATTACGACCACATACTATATTTAATAAACATAGCTTATTATGTTTTTTTAATAATCACCATCTGGTGCTCGGGAATAGACTGTCGGCCATCTGTGAAGGGATTTGATTCATCATTTGATACAAAAATACTATTTTGGTAGTAAATCAATCCATACATGAACCAAATTTCTTTAGAGGATGCCTTTTTGAATGACAGCGGTAATGTGCTTCCATGTAAAATGACTGACTATTCTTCGGTACATTTTATTAGAAATTTGGTGCACAGACATTATTTTGTTATAAAAGCTACCTATCATATTTATTTTCCCTTTCTTACCCTAATTGTAACATTACCCAACGTCGTAAACAAAAAGAGAAAAGGTACTAAAAAAAAGGAGGTAGATATATTAAATTTGAATTTTTAGACGATTCCAGTTGATTTTCTGTATATCTATATAAATAATAATGAATCGTCAAATGTGTTGCTAAACGCAAAACTGGAGAATGATTCGGCTAATATTTTTTTAAATACTTTCGTTAAGACACGAGGAAAGTTCCTATATAAAGAAAGAGCGAAAAAATTACAAGGAAAATAGTAAAAACGCCACTTTTCTTATTTTCCCACCAAAACTTTTCATCCCCCACCACCGCCGAATAAGTAACGAATAAAGTTTGTATTTTCCCAATCTAATTAGGCTTAACATGTTTTAGTCCGTTTAATTCAAACGATTCTGTTTATTTTCTTAGCGTTTGATGCATTTAAAATTATACATAGCTAATTAATCAATTTTTCTGATTCATTTTGAAGTACTTTTGAATAAAAATGAAATGGAATAAAGAAAATTAATTTTTTTTATTGATATTGCGTTACCCCAACTGAAGTTAAAAATTCACGCATTTGTGTTGCCCCAATTGACGTCAAACATTCACGTCTGTGCATTATACTGTCAATGTTGACAACTGTGTTTTCACTTTAATTAAAAGTTTTAAAAGTATGTGTATAATATTGTTGTAGCTATCTCAATCTCGATCGATAAATAATACAGACTTGACTTGCATTTTACGAAATACGTACCTTATTTGCTGTTTTGCTTTATTTCAGGTACGCACTATAAATGAATTGTTTCTAGGGTATTTGTATATTTTCCCATGTGTACGAAGTCTTGTGTAAAAGCTAGTATAAAATAAAACTAAACGAGTAAAACGCACTAATTTTCTGAAAATTTAAAGATTTTTTTTTAAAGAGGAAATATTTTTTCATGTTTTCCGATTGGCAAAGCATTCTATACTTCTGCAGTAAGTATCCAATGGGGAAAAAAATTTGAAACCTCGCTATTCGAAACACAATATTTCTCCCCTAGTTTTTGTTAAAAATACATACTCTTCACATCATATATTTTTACTTATTAACATATTTGCGTAAAATATTAAATCCTTTTTTGATACACTTACACTTTGGAACATCTTTTTCTGACATATTACAAATTTCCTTTTAAGATTAAAGGGATATCTTATGAAAATTAGAATAAAAAATTTGGAATCATTCCAGAAATTTTTGATTTTAGATGACTTAAACTAATATTTAACGAAACCTTCACTTGTATAATTTATGAAGTAATATAAAATCAGAATTAGTTATGAGCCCTAAAAAATGAATGTAACCCTATTTGATTAGAATGAATAGGGTCTTTTTTAATAGTATTTTTTTCTTTTATCGCATGATTAATTATATATTTATTTAAATATATATATATATATATATATATGAAATAAAAATTTGCAGAAATCTAATGTCAAAAAATGCGGATAAAAATCCATTAAAAATTATTTTTTCAATTTTTATAAATGTTTATAAAATATTTTTAATTTTTATTGATTTATTATTTAGATTTTATTTTGTTATTTATTTTTATTTATTTTAATTAACAACAGTTTGATTCATTAACATATTTTAGTCCTTATTAAATTCGAGATGAACAGTTTAAACCTACTGTTTTTATTTGTTTGTTTAGCGCAAATTTTGCAAACGACTTTAAATAAACTTTCTGACGAAACCGAAACTTAAATCATAGCTCAGAAATAGACGAAAAAATAGCGTTAATTTCCTTTTCTTGTCTATTTGGTATAAATTGTATCATCGAGTATATCTTCTAGGGTAATTAATTTAAAATAGGTTACAAACTTTTACTCACAATCCTAAAAGTAATAAAAAACAATTATTTAAATATTTTTTAAAAAATTGTATGTTTTTAAAAATGTTAAAAGAATTTTTCTAGTCCTTTTCAAGTTTATTTTACTATTGAGACTATCCAGTAAATTTGTAGTAAGGAATTTTTAAATTTCGAGTCACATTTCTGCATGGAATTCTATTTGGTGCATTTTGTATGGAGTTAAAAATTAATATGGGGCTAACATAAATCATTTTATACTTTTTAGCCCCTTTTTATAACTTAGTAAACTAACACTTTTGTTGACTAAAAACTCATTATCATGTCGAATTGTTTGCCAGTCAGCAAATGTTTGTAAAAAGTAACAGGATTCAAAAATGAGACGACTCCTAGACAAATAGAATATGTGACCAGACTCAAAAAATTCTATCCATTTTTTGATGGAATCCATAAGAAATGAATCCATCACTCTATCCGTGAACCTGGTAATTCAAAGATGTAATCAATTAGATTGATAAAATTAACCCTTTGCATTCCGATGCTGCCTCTGACTTACCATTCACGATTGTGCGTCATTTTGACGTTTTATTTATTTATTTTCAAATTTAATTGTTAAAAAAGCCTACGTAATGGTTAAGATATGTATAATAATTTTTTAAAGAAATTCGACTTAAACGATTTATGTATATTTATTGTTCATAGCTATAAGCAAATCTTTGTATTAGGTGAATAATTTTGCATCTGATTATTTTTCGGACTGAAAAGGGTCAAGTGTATATTTTTATCATAAAAACTGAAATTTATATATAAATTTTGGATTATGTCTGGCAAAAGAATGATTTTCAGTCAGATCAACTCATATTGATGTTAACGAAAAATAGAACCGTTTATTTGGAATGGTTGCTCAGAAATAACGTGTTGTCATGGGTTCTTATGAGGGATCTATAACTCGAAATGTTTTACATAGATAATGAAAGCATGCTTTAGAACCCTGACCACTGAATAGTAATTAAAGCAAATTATAAGAACTAATTATTAATTTATAAATTTTTTAAAAAATATTTTATATTTAATCGTTAAAATTTTTTCTAAAATCATCCCATCTGTGGACGGAATAAGATAAACAAAATAAATATGACT
The DNA here is from genome assembly GCA_026289955.1 of Argiope argentata. Lineage (NCBI taxonomy): Eukaryota > Metazoa > Arthropoda > Arachnida > Araneae > Araneidae > Argiope > Argiope argentata. The sequence goes on from JAOUZG010019564.1 coordinate 1,760,557, forward strand.
TTTTATTCTTCACGAAACTTGATACACAGTTAACAAATCATAGTAAAAGCATACAAAAAGCAGCACTTGCGGTAAATAGCAATTCGGAAGCAGGAAATCAATATTAAACACATCTACTCGATGATACATTACTGAATTGACTCAATACTGCCCCATTCTTCTGCACTGGCATTCGGCTGTTTATATTTTCTCAGATAAGGCAAAGAAGCTTCTATAAGGATTAATGTAACTCTGCTCATAATGGGGAAATCACCGATATTCTTGTAGTTTCTGGAATTTTTGGTTCCGACCAACTTAATCACCAAGGATGGGATGATTAAACTAACTATGCATGAAAGGAGTTTTACTTACATCTAATAAAAAGTTTTCTATATAGTATGTGCTTTTCTAACATTTTTTACGGCAAGATTTTACCATATGCTAAACAAATTATTGAAAGCATAATGAGGGATGCAAATGAAATTCAACGGACAGTTTATCAAAACATTTTGTAACCAACTGGGAAATGAGGAAAGGACTAAAATACACACCGAGGCCTTTAAATATAAATCGAATTTCAGTCCAAAATGGGCGATTGCGTGGAAACTCAGGGGAAGGGAGGGGGGAACTTGCATGTTGAAGATTTCAAGAAAAGATGGCCGTAAATGCATTTTATTTGAAATTATTCTTTTATTATATTAACATAACGGAGCAAATTATTAATTGGTGAGCATAGGGTCTTCTTACAATACAACAAATCGACAGTTCGATTTCAAAATAATACGATTTAATAAAATTTTGAGATTTTTAATATAATATTAAATAATTTTCGATCTCGTGCTTAAATTAAATTTAGCTCATTTTAATAAAATTTAATAATATATATTAATAACAATATGCATAAAATTTAATAATATATATTATGGATGTAATTAAAATACCTCTTTACAAAGATTACTTCTGTTAGTGGTTCACTGTTAAAAGTTTTGATTTTGATCTTTAAAGTGGCAATGAAAAATATTTCTAATTAACTAAATAAACTAATAATATTGATATTTAAAAATCATTTTTTTATTATTTATTTATAGCATCTTTAAAATGTCCAAATATTTTTCATTGAAATCGATACACAATACAACATCGTAAAACAAACTGAAACGAAAAATTGATGCATCATTTCTATATCAGTCTAAACAAGAAATCAATTTGCTAAACCAAAGAAAACACTGAAATTACCATAGATTGGGGCATGAAAGCTGACACATTTCAACTGAAAACAAGATTTTGATGAACAGCTTGTACGCCTAGATCGTTGACTTTCCTAACTATCAATATGAAATGCATTTGATTAAAGTCGTGATTGTGTTTTTTGAAAAGTCTATGAATTAAGTGGAATCATTTTACTACAAAATACTGCGTGTACAAATTAAAAAATTGTGTAAATTATAAACTAAAAAGTAGAACTAAAATTCCTAAATTCCGAGTTAATGCTAAAAGAAAGAAATTTTATTCCTTTTTTTAATAACGATTACAGCAAAAAATTAAATTGTTTGAAAAAAAGGAGACAACTTTGAGTTTTATAATAAGAATAGAAAAAAAGTTAATGCTTGTATATAAAATTATATTGAGAAACTCTGTTATAAAAAGAAAAATGTTAAACAAAAATGAAAAAAAGTATTATTAAAAGAATCAATGTTTTTTGGATACTAAGCCTATTATAAAAATTATTTTTGTGAGAAAATGTTTTTGGGAGACATTCCTGAAAAACAACAAAAACTTGGGAATTTAAAATTTTTTTTAAAAAAAGTGTAGATTTGTTTGAAAGACAAACAAATAAACATTAATTGTTTTTATCTATATTATATATAAAGTTATAAAATTCTTTATACAATAAACAGTAGGATACTACTTAGAATATTGCAATAATTATGCATATAAAATTTTGTTGAAAATCTAGTTTTATGACTGCTTGTTTTAGAATAAATACAAAGAACAAAAAAAAAACCCGATTTTTTTACAGAGATATTTTAGCGATTGAAGATCTAGGCACGAACTCACGACTCTAGGAATTGTAGCCGTGTAACATAACCACAATACAAAAGTATACTTGAGTATCGTAGATGTTATTTGGCTAATGAAGCTAGAGCCACTCATTTGTGTTTACAAAGAACTTTAACCCTTTGCACTCCGAAAAATAATTAGATGTAAAATTATTCACCAAATAAAAAGATTTATTTATAGCTATGAAAAATAAATATACATAATTCTTTTAAGTCGAATTTCTTTGAAAAATTAATCTACATCTCTTAACCATTATTGGCGTTTTTAACAATTAAATTTGAAAAATAATTATATAAAACGTCAAAATGATGTACAATCTTGAATGGTGAGTCGAAGGCACCATCGGAGTGCAAAAGGCTAAAGCAGGTGATTTTTGAGAGTGAGCTTTTAGCTTTACTTTTTTATTTCTATTCTTGTTATTTCATATTTTGGAATAAACTAAATAAGAATATTTCTTTTGCTGGGCTAAAGTGGTTTCGTAGATGGCAAACGAGTGAAACGAGTTCTTGGGGGTTGGAGAGCATAAGTGAGCAGGGGTTGAACACCCTCTCCCCCTAGTAAAAGATAAAAATCACTTGAACACGCTTGAATATCTTGAACGCCCGATCTTATACGAATCGAAATATAAAGGACATGAAATGTATATTTTAATTAGAAGGTTTAATAAATTCAGGGATTAAAATGTTAAGATAAAACCCCAAATTACAGAGGGTAAATAAAATAGCCTTTAATTTAGAAGACACAAATCAGCTAATTTTGTTAAATGTCTCCGTTCCTTTAATAATCTTATCTGAAATGAAATAATATTATTCATTGAAAATAACAAGCCCCATTTAATTGGGGGGAGGGTAAAAAATTCAAAGGTCAAAAGGTTCCAATAATAAAGCGGAGGATATTGTGACAAAAAGGATTTTTATGGCTTGGAAACCTGCCTATAGCGATGAATAAAATGTATCACGCCTTATTGTGTAAAAGACAATGTCCTTATTTGCTGCACCCTCAAATGCCAAGTTGCCCAGTTCTACTTTTCACAACTCCCCTGGCACTAGGGCATGTCTCATGTTACTTTTATGACCGGACGCATCGCATTTCATTAGAATGTTTCCATGAAAGACAATAGCAGCCACTGGACAGGGCAGTGTGGGAAATTCCCATCTAGTTTCAGGGGACGTGAAGATATCGATTTTAGGTCCGGGCTGTCATAGAAGGGCCTTTCTTTCTCGTAATTCTGCGTTGCGGCTCCCACCCGTAATGGACAGCCCCGGGGTGGACACCAGAAAGATATTTTTCACCTATTTCTGGGAATAAATCTCACACAATTAAACGGAAATGATGAAATGCAAAAAGAAGATTCTCGTGCTGTATGAAACATTGTTTAAGATGGGTGACGTGTGTAGGAAAATTGTTACATTACATTCTAAGAAATATTGATTGTATGGACAAAAAAATGATGTTGATTATTCATTCCAATTGAATGATCTGTCTGGATCCTAACCGGAAATGAAAAATAAAAAAGGACATTTATTCTACTGTTCATTTTTAAGGCAAGCGATAGGTTTAGAAAGATTGTAACATTCAAAGAAAAACTGAAAATTTCCATAAAATACTGTGACATTGAGCCGTGATATGATAAGAAGGTATATTAAGACTTTGGTGACCGGCAATTTTACACAGAAACTATGTCATGTCACCGGCTACTTTTTTATAATTGAATATGAAAGTAAAACGTTCTAAAAAAATTCCAATGAATTTTGTTGAATTGGAACATCAAAAAGTTCTTCGCCGATACGTTCCGCCATGGTTGACATTTTTGGAATTTTACTAAAATTCTAATAAAAATGTAAATACTAGGAAAAGCAGTTTTTCTTTTGTAGAGCGGACAAGACTAAACACGATACGCCAAGTTTTTGCAATGTTCTATATCGCCCTCGGTGTTATAAATTGAAACAAATAATGCAAGTGCAATGACGAGTTAACTCGTCCCCGGTCAACAACGTTTGGACATAAAAAGACGAGTTAACTCGTCACCGGTCAGCAAAGTGTTAACATTCCAACCGCACCATAATTTGAGGTTCTAATAAGGAATTTTATATTGCAAAAAAATATTCATTCTGCTAATTAGTTTAAAATAATAAATACATAAAAAAGTTAAAATATTCTAATAAATAATTGTTTCTCTTGTTGATATGAAATTAAAGTTAGTAAAGAAAGCTATTAGAACACTAAGAAATGTTGCATTAAAAATGGAACAAAATGTTCACTAAAAACGATATTAAAAAGTACACGTTATTTCATGATTTAAAAAATGTATGTTATTTGCTGTATCATTTGAAGATCATGATCTGTTAAAATGTTTACAGAAATATTCATTTCCTAGTTATTTTTAAGAATCAATACATCAATATGGATTAAATAATTACTAGGAAATATATGATATTAATACGAAAATTCGAATCATAAGTTCTAAAAAGATTATAAAAGGATATAATGAACTTCACATAGGACATTCATTCTCTGACCCATTATTAGGAAAGTAAATATTTAAAAGAAATTTTTAATTCTTCAAGAAATAAGTTTTTTTCATAAATGAATTAATTAAAATACAAATAAAAGTAAGGAGTGATGTCCAAGATATTAATAACTTTTGCATAAAATAGTCTTGCTACGTATTTAAATATCAATATACAGAGATATAATATTACAATTTTGTGGGAGTTATTCAGCTTTCATAGACATGTAAGTTTACAAAGAATTTTAAATAAACAAATAATATTGAAAAAGTCGATTACTAATCAGGTGAACAAAGAAAAAACTTATTTTAGTTCCTTTTTATTAAATAATTACAGCTAATAAAAATAGATTAGGAGATTATCAAAACATTTTTGATTTTCGCAAGAATTGAACTCGCATTCTTCACTTCACGTGAGAAATACTGAAATCTTGCATTTTACCGATTGAGCTAATTGTCTGTCGATTTCAATGTTCATTATAAACTGCTAAAACTCTATTTAAAATATTAAAAATCAAATTAAACTAATAAATTAATATTTGAAAAACAAAATTCTTTATTACATCAATTGTCGTCCACTACAAGTTTAAAAACATGTATTTGAGCTTGAGTGAATGAATAAAAAGTATAT
>JAOUZG010019564.1:1765836-1779358 GCA_026289955.1 Argiope argentata
TATATATATATATATATATATATATATATATATATATATATATATAGGGAGAGTGTAGACTAATAATAGGAGTTGAAAAGAAAAATAATAAATTATTACATAGTTTCTATTAAAAAATCACAGAGCCATGAAATTACAGAAAAAGATTCGGCTTCAAGTTGAAAGATTCGCATAATTAAGAATTTATTTCAACGAAGATTTGCAATAAATAAGCAACGTTAAGTTATCCTCGTTAATGTTCGTCAATTATATTCCTTTTAATTGTTCCTTAAAAGTCCAGCTCATTCACTATCATCTAGGATGTCACCTCATTTTCTAGTTTTCGAGCTCAATTTTTGTGAAAATCAATCATTTTTTGAATAGTTATTTATATTCATAGTAATTATTTCATAAAAAGTAAATAAAATAAAATTTTTGTTTAATAACCTAAAAAATTAATTTTAATATATTTTCTTTGTATTTTTTGTTTGTGTAAGAACAGTGTTCTCACATAGATTTTTCAGAACCACGAAAATTGGTCTTTCATTTAAGATATACATGTCCTGATGTTTGATATTCGAAAGATTCTAATGAGTGGGTTGAAAAATTTGAAATAAATGCTTAATGACATTCTTAACAATCGTTGCAGAAAAACTCGTCATTTTTTAGCATAAAAAAACAAACTAAGATGCTTTTTCTTCAAATTTCTTTAAAACTTTTTTTGTTGTTGTTTCTAATGGCACTTTTCCATGGACAAGCTCGCTGACGTAGTTACCTACTTTAAGCCGAAAGTGATTCTCTTATATTAAGTACCGCCAACTATGGCCAAGAATACATCTTAGTTACACGCGCATTACAGTCTCTTGCATAACCCCCTTTTACAGGCGGGGAGGGGGGGCTCATTCACACATATCACAGATAGAATAGATGAAAAACAACCATTCCCGAATCGGGACTCGATCAAAGTGCTGGAACATCAGAATTTTTTTATAATAACGGTAACTAACAAATAGTTTCATATTTGACAATTGTCATTAATCATTTTCCAGAAGTCTATGGTATTATATGAAGAATATTTAACCCTTCAGCTGCTTCTCTCGTGATTTTCACGAGTTGGCAATCAATTTATAATACATCCCGCGTTTTTTTCACCGTTTAATGTGTTCATTTAACAATTACAGATTATTATTATATCATATTACTATTGTGTAATATACGGTATCAGTTCATTTTGTTTGAAAAATATTTGAACTTTTATGCATAAACATTGCCTCTTAATGGTGATTTTAAAAAATTACACAATCAGAATATAATTCTCATTATGAAAAAATAAAATGTTGATTTTGCGTTATATTGGTAAAAAAAACAATAGCTCTCCTACTAAAAAAACACAGCAAATCATTTAAATTTTCTTTTTGGATTCTGAATAATAAAATTTTAAAACGTCTATTTAGACACAATTTATAAAGTAAATTAGTCAAAATTTGCCAGTCGGCCGATGTGCAAATGTTTACTATCACTTTGTACAATGAAAAATAAAGTTGAGGGCATTTATCTAGTTCTTAGCTAAAGTGTGATGTATATTTTACTACCAAAAGAAAACAAGGGTTGGATTTAAAAATTGATGCTGCGTGATTGACACGTATCCGTGACAGCCCGTACGTAACTAATTAGTAGAGAATTTTCAAGTATTTAAATCACTTTATAAAATTATTAATTTTATCTACAATTGATTATGGAATTAAATGAAGAAATCTAATAGATACCAGCATTACCAATAATTTATGAGAAGTTAAAGTTTATGCAATTAAAGTCTCCTGCTAGGATTATAAAGTCATAGCATTTAAAATTTAAATAATTGAATATTAAAAATACATAATTTATTCGTTAGTTTTTTAAAAGATCCTTTATGCTACAAAGATAAAATTTCAGTTTCCCAAAAGTTTGAGTTCCAATTGAGGAAACGGGAGTAAAATTCAAAATATCGAATAGATTATTTTAAACCAGTTGTTTGGAAGAATAAAATGTTTGCTAATAAAAGTAAAAATTATATTTACTGAAAATTTCTGTACCAGAATCATAAAGACTCTCGAGAAATTGATTTAAAAAACCGGCATTAAAACATAACTGAATTAATATATCAAAGAAGTTGAAAAAAAAGAACTTCGTTACATTGAACAGCATATAAGTTTTAGAAAAAAAATATCGAAGTTTAACATGAAAAAAAAATCAATGAATGTAATCTAACATGTGCCCTTCGCGTTAAAAAAAAGGAAATATAAGGTATCGAAGGAAAAAAATTACTAATGAGATTTAAAAAAGGAAGATAAATAGATGGGATGTGCGAGAAGACACTTTTTTTTAAACTGGTGATATTTCATTTATCAGCACTTTAAAAAAAATAATAAAACTGCGTGTTTAGTCAATAAATTACACTCATTATTTCATGTCAAGTGGTTGTTTCGAAATGGAGTGGTTTCATGTTTATTCAAAATTGAAGATGGTGCAAATGCTTTTATGTACAAATGAGTTACGAGAATGACGTCTACATTAAGTTGCATAAGAATAATACATTTGAATAAATATATATTTATGTATGGAACGACATTTTAGAGCTTTTAGATATTATTTTAATTAAATATCAAGAATGAAAAATAAAAGTAAAGGCATAAAACAATGTAATATTTACAAAACTGAGAAATAATTTTGCATTAAATTATTTTTTGGTTCAGATAGAAGAAACAGTTTTTAATTATTCACCATAAAAATTGAAAAAATGTTAAAAATCTAATACTTTTCATTTTCTTGCAAAAAATACCACTATAGTCGGGTCTTTAAATTAAAATATTATTTGGAATACTTTTTCTACAATTAGATATCTCGCTGATGCTATTTTGGCTCCTTATTTGAGAAAAAGATAATAAAACCCCTCATACGTGTGAATAAGGTGAGGCTTTATAAATATACATTGTAGCACTTTTTTTTCTCTCCTTCAGCAGAGATGACCCCCTTGTGGTGTTTAGCAGAAGACAATCAGTTGAACACCAGACCTAAACCCTGGGGTTTATCTTTTCCGATGCACAAATCTTGCGCTGACGCCGACTGTTTTCGGCTGGGAACCGTGGAAACCCTCCACCATACTGCTTTGTAACCTAATTTTTATTGTGTGTCTGTAGTAATAAGTGTACGTGAATTCTGTAGCGTAGTAACAGCAGATTTTAAGCGTAAAATATGCGTCTCTTTGTTTTATAAGTAGCGCCATCTAGGGCCAAGAGTATGATTTAGCTACACGCGCCTCACAATCTATTTTAAAGGGTGGACTTCATTCATGTAAATTCATTCATTTATCTCAGATCGTAATTTAGACATGGAACCGAAAACGATCACTTCTGACCCAGTAACCCCAGTGGTATTAATCTCGATATGGAGGATTTTGAGACCACGATAGATTTAACGAGCGCCAGCCGCCACACACTCGGGGAATCTTTTGGTCGGTGAGTTTCAAACTCGTAACCTAAGGAGTATGAGTCAAACGCTCTACCAACCAGGCTCCTCCAAATGAAATATGAGACAAGGTGGGAGCATAGTTGTTGAACGGGAAAATACGTAGTAAAGAGTACATTATCAATATATAACATGTAATTCATTATGTAGTTTCCATATAGTCCCATCATTATGTAGTTTACATATCATTATATAACATTAAAGTAATAAGATTATTTGGATTGGTAATAAGGTTATTTGGATTTTGATGTCAACGGATAAATTACATAAAACAAAATTATTGAATGATTCTTCGACAAATTTTTCTCACTTAAAATCTTTTCATTTAGGCCATAATTTTTTCTTTCATTTTTAACTTGAATATGTCCTTCATTAAAACCTATTGTTTCCAAAATTTGTAATGATTTTTAAATGAATTTAGATTTTCTTTTAAGCTTTAGGTTTTTTGTTTGTTTTAATTCTTAATCGTCTTGGCCCTAGATAGTGCTACTGAAACAAGAGAAGCTATAACTCGGCTTAAAATCACTGACTTCGTCAGTGGGATTGTCTAATGAAAAGTGCCATCAGAAATAACAACGAAATTGTTATTGGGCTTGAATATCACCTTTTTACAAAAGAAGGTTAGCTAACAAAATTATAATTTCTTATCAACGTATAACTTATGGTTAGGTAGATAATTCTTTTTAACACATGATTGGTTTGATTATATGTGGCGATAATTCTGGTTCATTTTCTCAAAAAGAATCTAATCTTATTATTTCTTTTTTATTTTTCATATCAAATTTATTTTGTGTAATATTTTAAACTGGATTTATTTCATGATGGAAAGGATCTAAAGGACCATGTTACTTTGAGGGTAGGCAATAAATAGTGAATTCATATTTGTACTTGACTACAGTCGACGACAAATTCACATCGACAATAACTGATGATTAAATTCATCTTTTATATTCATTACAGTCATATAGGAAGGTTCTTGATACAAAAGAATAATAAGTCTGAAATATACCGTTTTATCCAAAATGATACTTAAAATAATCATAGATATTTCAAACAACTCTTTATAACTTAGTTATAAGAGATAAATATTATTACAACTGAAACTTTCAAAGTGAAACTATAGCAATTAGATTTTATTGTCTCGGTAGATCACATGAGTTCCGTATGAGTTCACTTAATTCGGCATGAATACCTAAAAATTTTTCAAAATATTGAACCAAAGATTTCTCACTACCTGTATTCCAAATCAAGAGCATTTCCGTTTTTGACGTTATAAAATGTCTCGTCATTAATTTGGCGCATGCTTTCGATAATTTGGCAGGCATGGAAAATACAGAATCATAAATAGTTTTGCGTCCAACTTTTTAAAATACCTTTGAATGTAAACTTCTAAATCTTTACAAATAAAATTTAATCCATTGTCTATTATATTTAAAGACACTACGAATAGATTAAAAGGTATTTAACTGAGCAACTCTTTAAGATTATAAATGATGATGGCATTAAATACTTTAAGATCATATTCAAGGCTATTTTAGCGGATAAAATGATGTACAGCGCGCTGTTTACAGCACTAATAACGGTAGGTAACTACAATTTAATCCTAGGGCTTAAAATAGTCTCTCCCAGAGAGCAATGCAAGACAAATTTTATTTCCCTAATCATATAACGAAAAGATGTTCTTACTCATCTCTAACATTTCCACCAATAAATTCATAAAAATTAAAATTATAAAACTGAAACACTTAGAAGAAAATGGAATTTTGGACATATTTCCAATGACATTTCACATGCATAAATAAAAACGCCACTCCTAAAGTTTGTTTTGTTGTCTTTTAAATGAAATGAGAGATGTAAATCAGATCCGTTTCCTCTACAGATATGGTTTAAAATCTACCATATGACCCATTGCAGGACCACTCTTGCCTGAGAATTTCAATAGGTGTGTTCACAAAGCGCCGACAAAACCTCAACGAGCCCCGGATAACCCCAAATGAGGTGAAAGAGGACAAAATGCGCAGGATTCTGAACGTGAACAGACCGAGGGACAGGGTTTCTAGGATCACCCAAGGCATAATGGTCATTTTCTAATGTCCAGTAAAAGGCACCAGGCCCTTGGGACTAAGTCATATGAGCCCACCATTACAGCATCATAGTCCCCTGTGAACGTCTGTCGGGAGTTGCCTACAAACTATCGACAAAACATTAAAGAGTCCCGGATAACCCCAAATGAGGAGAAAGAGGGCAAAATGCATCAAATTCTGGAGATACACGGGCCATGGAATGGGGCTTTATGGTTATCCAAGGAATGAAAGTCATTTCCTTATGTCCAGTAAAAAGCAACAGGACCTTGGGACCAAACCAGTCTTCTCTCTCTGGTACTCTAGATATTTGGACCAATTGATGCTGCTTTTTCTCCATTATTATGATTCATTCCTGATATTTTTGAACACTTTTTGATCTACGGAGATAGTCTAACGAAGTTAGAACATCTCGGCTTAGTAAAAATAACTACAGCATATTAAAGAAATGTCAAAGGTAAGAGCTGAAATTTTGTGTATTATTTTGTATCATTTAATTCTATCATTAATTATCTGGTAACGTAGGTCTTAGGACCAATTGCAGCTACTTTTACCCATTATTATGATTTATTATTGTGTTTTTTAGAGAATTTTTGATCCACGAAGATAATCTAGTGAAGCTAGAGCATTTCGGGTCAAAACAAAAAACTGCAACATATTAAAGAACAGTCAAAGGTAAGGGCTGAAATTCTTTTTTATTTTTATTTTCTATCATTTAATTCTTTCATTAATTCTCTAGTACCTCAGGTCTCCGGCAGTTGTTGCTGATGCTGCTTTTCCCCATTATTATGATTAATTCTTGTGCTTTTTGGAGAATTTTTGATTCACGTAGATAGTCTAGCGAAGCTGGAGCTTCTAGGGTTAGTAAAAATAATTACAACATATTACACAACAGTTGAAAGTAAGGGATGAAACTCTTTTTTTTTTCTAAAATTTTCTATCATTCTATGCGTTTTCTGTCTAAAAGTTTTTCTTCCCGATGACAAGATTATTCAGCTCAAAAATTAGAGAGTAACAGGAAGAGAAAAATAAACTTCCCCCAACTTTAGGATGATGACCCAGTTGTGAGCGCAACATGATTTTTATTTTTCCGGCGACATATCTCTAATCAACATTAGGATTCCGTTATATACTCAAAAGTTAAGATTCCATTGCATGTTGAAAAGGGGACAGCATTTTTGTCTAATTAACTTCTAAACGAGGGATAGTTTTAGACTCTAAGAAGTATGATAAAAGAAAATGAACTATTGCGATAGCTAGCCTGTGAAAATAAAAACTATTGTAATGCATTTTCCATAAAATCCACGATTAATAGGTAACCTTAAACGGAACCTTCAGCCTAAAGGCATGTGGTAACAACACAAGCAAGAAATGTGGGTGAATCTTCAAGTCCATCACCGGTCACGGTACAAACCTTCCCGTAAGAAATAAGTCTCGTAATAGGTAAGGAGTATCATACCCGCTCTATTTCTGTATTCACTAAGGTAGTGAGAACCATCCAATATACACAAATCTTCTTATTCCTATTTCTGAATTGCTACCTCCTCCCAAATGAGAGAAAACAATAGGTCATTTTCTTACATGAAATCAAGCTAAAAATATTTTGAATAAAAGCTTTTAAGGAGATAATTTTTTTTAAAAAAATATATTTGTTTAGTAGAGCAAATATTAAGACCAAATTTCAACATTAAAAATTAAAAGAAATCTTTCCGAAATATATGCTGTTCGAAAGCATGAATTCATGTATTATATTTATCGTTAATGTATTGCTTAAGACTACATTTAGTTTTTATCCATAAATGACAGTATAATCCGAGGACCATTTAGTAATAATCGTAGAATTATTTACGGACTATAACCAAAATCATTCTAGTTCCTTAATAATATTGGATACAGATAATTATTTCCTGTATCGATAATAACTCTGGTTAAGTACGTTAGCAGTTATCATGGTATCTTTTACGACAGCAGGCCCAAGACAAAGAAAATGTTTATAATCGTCAGCCATTTAGATGGATAATAAACGGTCTGTTTTTGTATAAGAAAGCCATTAGACTATCTTTGCCATCTTACAACAGGAAGTCGTCCGGTTTATCTCTGCAAGAAGAACAGGGATGCCAAAGCCATTAAATAAATGTTTATTTGTAAGGTAGTCAATGTTGTATTCATTTTCATCATTAGAAACTTTTATCCTTTGTACTTGGTTATATACGAGGCATATTCAGAAAGTAAGTACCGTTTCATTATACTGCCGCTGCAGCACTGCGATCGGCGTTATGCGCATGCGCACTAGTCTTCCTTGTTCACTGACTCTCAACTGACGCCATTTTGGACGCTGTAGGTTGTGTTTCCAGTTCGCTGTGCTTGTTTAAAATGTTTAAGACAATTACTGATCCCGCCGACTGTGAGATTCGTTCTGTTATCCGTTTTTTAAACGCAAAAAATGTGAAACCGGCTGAAATTTATCGTGAAATTAAAGAAGTGTATGGTGAAAACGCGATGAGTGATGGAATGGTGCGGAAGTGGGTTAGAATGTTTAATGAAGGTCGAAAAAATGTTCACGATGAGGCTCGGAGTGGTCGGCGTTCTCTTGTCAATGACGATCTGATACGGAAAGTTGATGAAAAAATCAAAGAGAACAGACGATTCACAATAACGATACTTTCAGACGAATTTTCACAAATTTCACGTACTGTGTTGTACGGAATTGTTGTTGACAAATTAGGCTATCACAAGCTGTGTTCTCGATGGGTTCCGAAAATGCTTATTGATGGTCACAAAACCAAGCGACTTGGCAGTGCTTTGACATTTCTCACACGGTACAGTAATGAGGGTGAGGACTTTTTAAGACAAATTGTGACTGGTGATGAAACTTGGGTTCGTCATTTTACGCCTGAATCCAAACAACAATCAATGGAGTGGAGGCACACACAATCACCAAAAAAACAAAAGTTCAAAACGACAATGTCAGCACAAAAAATCATGTGCACAGTGTTCTGGGATAGGAAAGGGGTTTTGCTCACAGAATTTCTCCCCAGAGGTGAAACAGTTAATGCCGCACGATATTGTGAAACCTTAAAAAAGTACGGCGAGCAATTCAGAACAAACGCAGAGGAATGCTGAGTAAAGGAATCGTGTTGCTCCATGACAATGCTCGGCCCCATACTGCTGGAGCCACTCAAACACTGATCCAACAGTTTAGTTGGGAGCAGTTTGACCACCCGCCGTACAGCCCGGACTTGGCACCATCTGACTACCACCTGTTTTTGCATTTGAAGCGTGAGTTAGGAGGTAAGCGCTATGGATCCGACGAGGAGGTTAAAAATGCCGTGCAGTCGTGTTTATCATCGTTGGCGGCAAGTTTCTACGAGGAAGGCATAGGAAAACTCGTCACTCGCTACGACAAGTGTTTGAACATTGGTGGAAACTACGTAGAAAAATAGTTTAAGGTTTGGTCTTTCATGTAATAATAAAATTTGTTTGAAAAAAAAATGTTTTGTTCTATTTATTAAAAAACGGTACTTACTTTCCGAATATGCCTCGTATTTTTTGAAACTGAATTCTGATTTAATTATGCAAAAGGATGAACATTAAAAATATTTGTTTTAGTGTTAAAAATAAACACACCTTTCTATTCTCTCTTATTAAAATCTCGATTACATGATTAATAGTAACCACTTAAATTTTTTTGGCTGAAAATGTATTCTTTTGATGGTCTTGTGTTTCTTTATTATTTTTTAATTACTAGTTCAAATTTGAAATAAGGCGTTTTATTGGTATATTTATGTAGTTGCAAAGAAATCTTTATAACAAATAGATATTCGGAATATACAGAAAAATAGTTTTCTCGAACTATCCATTTCTTTTAGATAGTTCGATAAATCTATTTCCTCTATTTCTTTTAGATAGTTTTCTCGAACTATCTATATCTTTACTATATAGTTTTTTCGAATATATAGTAAATAGATATTCGAGAAAAAATTCAAAAGAATTGATGATTTTTCTATTCCTGTTTGAATTAGTATTGATCTCGTATTTCAAAAATCAAGAACTTTTGGCCAAGTCGAGCCAAATATTTTGTTTTAGATGGATTTCGGAATACCTGAATTAGAAGTATAACGCTTCCGCAATGTGTAAGTGAAAGTTGTATTTTTTTTCCTTTCAAAGGAAACCAGCCTACATCTGCGTTTTGAGAGGAAAATAAAGAAAACCTTCAGTGTTCAAACCAGATTCTGAAAATAGTTTCCATTGAAAATAATCTACTAATTTTTGAGTAATATTTATTAAGAGTTGAATCTTATAGTTCTTCCTTCGATTCTTATTTTACATCTCTGTCATGCCATTACATTAATCATTAGGCTTAATTTGATGAAGAGCTAGGTAAATATTAAAATAGAATCTGATATGTAGCCTTATTTCCATCAGTTATTATTATTATTTTTTAGCTTTAAAGACAAAAGCCAATAATAATTGATCCAGGGGATCCTCACGACTAAAATATCGGAAGAACTACCCATACTGCAAATCACAAAGGAGAGAATGAATGGGATAAAAAATGAGCTTCACAAATCGGAAGAACTATAAAATGATTTTCGCTATCGGAAGAGCTATCTATAATATTGCCGGAAGAACGAGCCGATATCCATGTCACTGATATGTCTACGGGTCCTTTCTCTTTATGGCTTTTCCCTGCGCAATTGGGTAGAATTAAAGGGGAAAAAATCATTAATTTGATCTCGGGAAGACTAAATTCCAAGATTCCTTTTTGGAATTGGGAATGGTGCAACAGAAACTAAATTAGTTTCACTTTCTTCAGACTCTGCAGGCAAAATATCTTCTTCAATGATATGAGAATTGCATATTCTTGCATTTGTTCCTTAGCAACAAATAAGGGCCGTGGTGACCAGGTGGAAAGGTATTGGCTCATAAACCGAAGAGTTTCAGGTTTAGGACCCGATTCCACTTTAGAATTGTTGTATAAAGGAATCTGTTGCATGTTAAATATATCAGGGTCAAACGTCAACCCGCTAGTATAGTGTAAAGAAAGGGGTGCTAGTCCAGGTGTCGTCCTCGTCATCTGACCGTGGTTCGGATTTACGAGATCTGTCCTCTAATAACCATAGGGGAGTTTACAATGGTACGTTAATATAACTAAATTAAACCAATTAGCAATAAATAAAACCATAACAAATGAAATTATACAATAAGATGATAAGACAGTAGAACAAATCTATCTTTCTTGCAAATTATAAATCCCACAGATAAATAAACTGAGCGAAATCTTAATCCGACTGAGGATATAATATCAAAGCGTGATTATGTGCCAGCCCATAACATAGATGTTCCATATTATTATAATTGCCCGTTATCTTCAGGTTTGCTGCAAGAAATTTTCTCGAAGCAAAACAAAAATGTGGGCTGATTTACCTAGTAAGTTCCTTAGGAAGAAACTATACTCTCATTTATTGGATTTGCATAAAATGCTACGACAGACTTGACAAACAATTCTCCATCATGTTCTAATGACAGATATCTTGAAGTTCTAATGCCAATTACAAAAATAAAAGATTTTTATTGTTAGAAATTCTGAATTAATTTACATGGGCTGAATATGATGGAACTAATTGGATCAGTATCCCTACAAATACTGATTTTTTAATAGACAAGATTGCTTAATAGAAAATGTAATAAAATATTTTTCATATCAACTTTATTTTTTTCCATTGACTTTCAGATTTTTCTCTCTCCCAACAATTTTGATTTTCCAGAATAAGCACCATTTCGCTATTAAACAATGTAAATACAATGGAAATTTTTTGATATCATGTTAAATTAAAAAAAAGATTAAAATGAAATCTGCTATGCATATTTCAATGTATCATGTGAGAACATAATTTCTTGAACGGTCAAGCACCACGAGCTCGTGCAAGTTAAATTTTATTTTTATCCATTTTAATGTTTTCATTGAATGAGTCACTTTAGTATTGCAAACGATCATAAAAAAAACTTATCTTGCATTTATTGTTAACATTTATTGTTAAATCTCGCATTTATTGTTTAAATAATATCACATTTGCTATTTATTTCATTTCGCATAATCACGCGCTCAAAATTGCATTTTTCTAGGTTTTATTTGATGTAGTCATTAACTTATTTTTTTAAAAATCAAAGTTTTTTTTTAAATGGGATGGCATTACGATTTTAAAATCTGATTTCTTGAGATGCTCGTGCAGATAATAAAATCACAAATTTTCTTTTACGGATATCTTTATTTTTCCCTTACGGGTTTTTGTTGACGCCACAAAAGCTCATTCCTAAAACAATATCATATTCTGATATGATAATAAACATCTTATGATTATAAACATGTTTATTTCTGAACAAATCAAAATAATGAAAAAAAAACCCTAATAAACTAAACGATGTTTATATCCGAGATATTAATTCGTCTAATGTTTGTTCAACGTAAACGCTGCGTCCCAAACAAGATAATCTGTTTAGGTACAGGATGTCGCACCCTTTATTTCTGTATTTACGGGCGGCGGTTTTAATAATTATTTCGCCCTCTTCTTTTGTTCAGGGAGAGATCGGGATTTTGTTTTATTCACCGTAAATGTTTTCTTACGGACGATCATTAACGACGATCGCATTCTTCGATTTCTGCGAGCCATCTGTGTGGAAGCGATTGAAGTTAATTACTTGCATTTAAAAGCTCTTTCGTGCTGACCCCCCTCCCCTCTCCATCCAGTAATGGCGTCTTTCATCTCCCGGGCAGCAACAAAAGTATCGATTTTATGAGATTTTTTTCTTTTTTTTTGGTTTGAATACGGAAATTCCTTTCACACGACAAAAGAAGGAGCGTACGAAGAGTTGGCAAAGGAAGTGAAAACGGATAATCAGGCCGCTAAATGTTTTTTGAAGGTCAAGTAAAGGAGTAAATTTATGTTGAGCCATCTTTCCAGGTAACTGAGATGGAAATGACCCACGCAAATATCGTGGCAAGAAACATATAATATTAGTCTAATTGGAATTACCTCATATATAATGTTGAAGATATTACTTTCGTATTATACCGATTATTTCAACATGAAACGTATACTAATATCCATGCACAAAATGACAATTAGGACTTGTAGTTACTTTCCCTTAATCTTTTAAGGGAATTAATATATCTAAGGATCATAAATAATTTTTTAAGGTCATGTAAAAGAGTAAATTTATATTGAGCCATTTTTCCAGGTAACTGAGATGGAAATGCCCCACGTAAATATTGCGGAACGAAACGTATAACATTGGTCCAATCATAACTGTATAATATGTTGTGCTGAAAATTCTACTTTAAATTACACCAATTATTGCAGCATGAAACATAAGGATATTCAAAATGAAAATGAGCCCTATATAAATGGTTAATCATGCATAAACTTAAAATGAATCATTATATAAATGAATGTCAGGCTAAAGTCATGGATAATCAGGACAGAAGCATTTCCATAAATCCATTGAATGAGTTAATGTATAGTGAACTGAAATCAGAATCAAAAGAGCAACAAATATGAAAAATAATAATGAAAGATATTGAATTTTTTTTACTTTCAACTATAAATAATATGGAGAGAGTATAGCAATTGAAAAAAAATTGACCTCGAGATTTTAATGAGAATTCACATTTTAGACAACCGAGTTCGAAAAGAACATTTTTGTCAACTGTCTGTTTGTCTGCTACAAATATAAATAAAATAATTGTAGCTAGACGGAGGAAATTTGTTCTATATTTTAACACCAAATATGTAGATTTCTATCAAATTTTGAGTAAAATGTTTTCAGAGGAAGCTCGTCCATAATATAGTTAGAATATAATCTCTCTCTCTCTCTCTCTCTCGCGCGCACGCACGCACGCACGCACACACGCACACACACACACACACACACACACACACACACACACACACACACAC
>JAOUZG010019564.1:1779368-1795859 GCA_026289955.1 Argiope argentata
ACACACACACACACACACACACACACACACACACACACACACACACAGACACACACACACACACACACACACAGACGGAGAGTTCCAGATAGATAAAATTCGACCCACATATTTAGCATCTATACTTTATTCTCTCATCAAAGTTTGAGCTAAAATTAAAGACTATTGATTGTCTGTCTGTCTGTACTTTCAAAATATCAAAATTAACCACTATAATAACTCAAAACTACTTAAACTGTTTTTTTTTAAAATCAATAATTTTACTTTATTACATTGGTTAATTTTGATATTTTGTACTCAAACTTCAAGATTAATAACATTTTTTTTAAAAAAAAAAAGGGTTAGAGAAAGTAACAATAAAAAGTGGTGCACTTTCGAACAAATTTGAGGCTCCTGGAACATCTTCCATTGATGTTATTTATTGCTAATATTATATTAGCCCACCTAACTCATAAATAAATGAATAAAATGCTTTAAAATTTTGTGTGTCATCTTCTAGTGTTACTCTTAATGTCTGTAAAATTTCAAATTACTAAGAGGAAAATTGTAAAAAGTCCTTTTGAAGGTCCCTGGTCACGTTAAGGTTAGTTGTGTGCATTTGTAATTAAATTGTATTTGTGTTAGTTACGGATTTTTTTACGTAACTAAAATAAATTTTTTTGATCTAAGAAGGAATTTACTTTATATTATATTTATGTAAAACTTGTTTCATATTACATTACAAAAAATATTCTACTTTGAGGAAGATATTTTTTGCATTACATTTATTATGGAAACATGGGATTTATTTTGATAATCATTGAGTGAACAGGGAAAATATAAAAAAATAATCAGATGGTTAGACATTTAACAGGAATTTTGCGAGATTAAAGTTATAGATACTATTTTCGATATTGTCGCTTGTTACATTCAACAGCATAAAACTTCACGATACTGAAAAAAGTATTTAAGAGAGTAAAGCTCATTTCACAGACAATATATGTTTTTGTCAATAAGATTTTGGGGAAATAAGAATATTTTTGTCTTATGAAATGAAATTAATACAATTCGATTATTTACATATTTGCATTAATTTCTTGTATTGTAGAGCTAATTACTTAAGTTTCGGTGATCTTGTTTTGGATCGAATTAAAACCCAGCAGATGCGGTTACCTCAAAAAAACTGTGATAAAAGTATTATGCCAAAAAATGTCAGCCATGGAATTGGTGTATAACAGCTACGAAATAGTAATCTTTGACGCGAATTTTACAGTATGTCGTGTGATCCTTGGCTAACGTTTTGACAATCAATCCCTGACGCGTAATTAATAGTATCGAAAAATATATTTTCTGTTTTAGACGAGGTTTTCCAAGCCAATTGAAACAAAAATTTGACACAAGACTACATTTGGAATCACAAATTCCAATACCATATTTTATGTATTCAAGTTTGTGTGTTTCTAAGTTGTTGGATTTAGCTTAAGATTTGATAGATATCAACAATATTGATGCTAAATCTATTCACTTCGTGTTGCAATAATCGTATTAATTTAAATTCAAACATCTAGGCAGGCAGAATGCCTTTGAACAGAGTTTGCTCGAAATTTTAACTATCTAACAATTAGATGTGAAGACTGCATACCACATTTTGTCCATCTAGCACAAGGCATTTTTGAGTTATATTTATCGCAAAAAGACAGACAGACACTTTCCCAAAATCTATTTTTCGAGCTCAAGGAGGGCAGAAAGTGGCTGTTTGTGAGAACTACAAATTCGAATTTTTTGACGATTATTATCCTTTCTCAGTACTACATATACGAGAAAGTAAAAATGAGTAAAATAGTTTATTAACTTTTACTTGAAATATTGAAAAAAATTAACCAGTAAACATACAGAATGCCTATATTGAATTTATACTTAAATTATAGTCAGAACTTTTAAATTTATATAAATATCAAAATATTATTTTATGGAAAAAATATTTTATTAAATTAGATATATTTTATCCAAAAATTTCAAGGATGATTCCATTCGAAATACCGTTCAAAAAGCTTTGTTTGTTCGTAAACGGCAGAGTGATGTGGCCATTCCAATAAGAAAGGCAGCTGCACCTTTCTTATTTGGAATGGCCACATCACTTTGGCGGGATATCAAAACAATGAACTCTCGCCGAATATCATAGCTCCATTTTCACCTGCTCTTTTGAAGAACGTAGGAAAAAAAAATGATATACGAAAAACCATTTACTTTCGCCAGGCTAACTGCAGTTCCCTCTCCTCGTCGACATTAAAGAAATCTTTGACAAACACAAAAATGTTTCAAAATGACAAACAGAAGAGGATTTGCTGGAAATAAGAAGCGATGCCTCTTTAAGAAGAAAAAATGAATCTCTCGAGTCCAAATTCCAGCATTATGGGCAGCGACTTAAAAACAACTTTTCCTCTTGCATCCCAAGAACGAGGAAAGAGGCCCGTCCCAGAGATCGATAGGGAACGAGCTCTCTTTGCCTTCTTCCCATTCGAAAGTATTCGCGCGGATTAAGAAGTTCAATGATTGGCTGCCGTTCGAAACATGGAATAGCCTGAGCATCAAAGATACGGCAGAAGGAAGGAATATAATCTTTAAAGTGAAAAGAATATTGGAGATTCGTGCTGGAAGCGTGCAGCTTCAAATTGCACATCTATTCATATGTAACTGGTGAGGGATAAAGTTTCAGAAATAAAATTTTCATATGTGGTCGCATTTAAGAATTTATAATTTAGACTGTT
Source organism: Argiope argentata (assembly GCA_026289955.1). Lineage (NCBI taxonomy): Eukaryota > Metazoa > Arthropoda > Arachnida > Araneae > Araneidae > Argiope > Argiope argentata. The sequence continues at coordinate 1,782,116 of JAOUZG010019564.1, forward strand.
AAAGAATTTTTTTCTTAATTATTTAAATATTCTGTTGAATTATATTATTGCTACTTTGCAAAATATCAAATGCCAAAGTTGTCGAAGCATTTTTTTGATGGGAAATACATTTTTAGATTTATTGCATTCGTTTTCAAGTTCATTGGTGTAACTAAAGTTTTTTTTGTAATAGATTAGCATTTATGTTGTTAAATACAAGAACATTTATGTTAGAGTTAATATATTCATGTGGTTAAATACAAGAACATTTATGTTAGAATTTAGCCATTCATGTGGTTAAATACGAGAATATTTATGTTTGAATTTAGCCATTCATGCGGTTAAAAACATGAACTTTTATGTTTGAATTTAGACATTCATTTGTTTAAATACAAGAACATTTATGTTAGAATTTAGACATTCATTTGTTTAAATACAAAATCATTTATGTTAGAATTTAGTCATTTATGTTGTTAAATACAAGATCATTTATTTTAGAATTTAGTCCTTCATGTTGTTAAATACAAGAATACTTATGTTAGAATTTAACCATTTATGTTATTAAATACAACAACAATAAACCTAACAAAAATCTCAATAATTCAGCCAACTAAAAAATTAGTTCATTTTCATGATATGTCTCTACTTATATGGAAGGGATTTGTAGTTTTAAACCAGATATTCTCCAGTTTTTATTTGTCGTTTTAGATATTTTGATATAACAATGGCAACATGTTGATTGATAAATATTTCAAAAGTTATTACTTGAAAGGAATTGAATTTTCCATTATAACGCAAATATACGTGGCAGAAAATTTGCAAATTACCACTTATTCATGAATGGTAATAGTAAAATGTAAACAAATTACTATGCGGCCAGAACTTTAGTTGTAAAGTATTTATAATTGCGTTTTATTCAACCTTTCGTCAATTAAATTCACTAATTAAACCATTATTAAAAATCCTTTGAAGAGGTTTGACTCTCCATTAAATCAGAAACAAGTTGTGAAAGAAATACGCGTCATAAATAAAGGTTAGTCATAGCGATTATCCATCTAGAGATGGTTAAAAGAAATGGATAATGTTTAAGGATTAATTTCTCCATATTAGTCCTTTAATAAGTCAATCTTTAATAAGCATGCCTTTAAAAGAGATAGAACTGAAAAAAATACTGAGGATAAAAAGCTTTGAAATGGAAATAAAGAAAAAAAATATTTTTAACTTCTGTTTTTTTTTAATCCCTAATCTTAACCAATATTTGGAGTTACAAAATTGTGTTTATATAAGTGGAAGGAAAATATTTTTTTTATGATTCTATAAGAATTATTTTTCTGTAATCTGGGCTCATTTAATGGAATATTCATTAGAGGGCCAATGATTTGTCCTTCATAAACAAATACAAATCTCTTTTGATATTCGTAAAAATGGATATTTCAAAACAATTGTACTTACAAGAGAAGTTGTATTCAATATATTCATTATAAGGAGGATGAAAGTAGCATTGAAAAGAAAAAAAGAAAATTAAAAGGAGATGGGAAACTTAAATTTGAAATATCGTAGCAGAAATTTTTTTTAAAGCTTGATATGTCTATCTTATCTAAGATTTAAAAGTCTAATTAATATTTTGAGAAACTCTTACTTAGTTATCTATTTTTAGTTTAGGAAAAACTAAAATTTCAAAAACAAATACAGACAGACAGACAAAAGAAAAAAAAGAAAGAAAAGTATGTATTGTCCCAGAAGAAACTGTCCTGCCTAGGGGTAGCGTTTCTTTCCAATGATCTGGGCGTCCCATGTTCGAGTCCCGGTTCCCCGACGACAATCAGGCATGATTGTTGTTCTTTTGTGTTCTATCTGTGTGGTGTGTTAATGTGTAGTCCTAAAAGAAGGGGTTGTGTAAGTGAATGTAATGTATTAAAAAGCTAAGTCGTCTTGACCCTAGTAAGCACTACTGAAAAAAAAAAAATAGGAGACGCTCACTCGGCTTAAATAACTATCAGTGGGCTTGTAAAGTGCCATAAGTCACAACAACAGAAACTATGTGGAAAATGTTGTCAGTCCCATGTCCAACGTTTGTTCTATAGAAAATTTTGAAAGAATATTTAATTAAGAATTTTTTATTTTTAATTTATAAATTATATGTCAGCCTATAATTATTCTTTAAAAAAACAAAACTGTGTTATAAAGCATATATTCTAATAATAAAAAAGGTAACCTAATTAAATTAATGAAAGAAATGGGAAAGCTAGTTCCAAATAGGACATAATATCGATAGTATTCAAATATGACGACAAAAGATGACAACATAGTTTGAAATCTGAGGTCTACATTTGTTGCCAAAACTTTATAAAGAATTCTGGCAATCCACTTCGATTATGTATTCGTGCCAAATATTTAATATATATGAAAGAGATATTATAATAGCCTCAAACACAGGGTTTTGGGGAAAAAATCTTTGGAATTCCAAAACGATTTACAGCAAAGCAATTGAATTAGATGGAGTTGGCAAAGATGAGTTGAAGCTGCCGAGATTACAGATGTAAAATGTTTTCTTAAGACTGTTCTTTTTCTTATTGCCGACATTTTGTTTAGCCCTATTGGTTTGTCTGTAAAGTGTCCAAGCTCTTTCATGAATATATGAATGAATGGCTATTATTTAAAACAAGTTATAATGTTTCGTGTTATTTTACTGATATAAAAGGCGACATATAGCTAACAATAGTGTTTGATATTATGTTCACTGTTATTTTACTTGAAATATTGATGTTGAAAGGAGAAAGAAGGATCTAAATTGTTTTTTAAAATATATTTTTTGTCAATTTTATCTGATTACCGATTCTGTTATAGTGTAACAAAATGTGTTACTACTGAAAACAAATTTATATTGAAATTCAAAAAATACAATAAGTGCTCATGGAGATCAAGACATCTGCCCAAAAGTTAACTTATGGATACTACTGATTAACATTCATTTTTCTTTGATAACTTTAACTAAATATTTAAAAGTTACTTTGTAATAATTTATTTACAATGTATATTCATTGCTCAATTCCAGTAAATATTCCCATCCATACAGTACAACTAAATGGAGTATTCCTCTTAAACCATCATAACTCTTTGCATTCTGATGGTGCCTATGACTCAGCATTCAAGACTGTGCATCATTTTGATGTTTTATTTTTATATATTTCAAGTTTAATTGTTAAAAATACTTAAATAATGGTTAAGAGACGTATATTAATTTCCCAAAAAAATTCGACTTAAAAGAATTATGTATATTTATTTTCAAAGAAATAAACAAATCTTTGCATTAGGTTTATAATTTTGCATCTAGTTATTTTTCGGAGTGCGAATGTTAATATTTTCTCAGTATTTTAGTTTTAATTTTCCAGAATTTTTTCAAATTATCATTAAAACAAACTATGTAACACTTTTGCATCTTGTTGCTTCATTACTGGTACTGGTATAAAATACTCTTGTCCTTGAATATTTTATTACACTCAATCTCTCAATGTTCCCTTATTCAGTTTCAACCAAATATACACTATCATAATCATTACTGTAATTGCAATTTTGAAGTTGCAATCATTTTTAATTTTAGAATTTGAAAGAAAATAAAAGAAATAAATACAATTGAAAAAACTCAAAAAAATACTACTGGATTTTGTGAATATATTTCATAAAAAATAGATCAAATAGTGAAGAAGAATCAATTTAATCCAAATGGTTCATTGTGTCGAATCTGAATTTATATTCGTATTAATATCTGAATTTATATTCAGTTATAGTAATTAATGAAATCCAACTACGACTTTAGGATAAAGTCAAAGTAAATTTTCTGATTTTATACCCTCAATAGACTTTGGAGCCTATTATAAACATTATCTAGAATTGTTGGTTAGTTATGAAAAGAAATAACTACAGTCAAAACAATGACGATAGACAAGTCTGTATTTATATAATTTATATATGCGCATAATTTAGTTAATTTGATATTGAGATCTTACAAATTGACATATGTATTTCATTCATCTCTTATTTTCAAATTAAACTATGTTCTTTTTCCCTAGGGATTCGGTTGGTTCATAGGGGATATTTGTCGCCATTTGCCTCAATTAAATTTTTTATGATTTCGAAATAAGACAATTTTAAACTTCAAAGTATGATAAGATAGAATACTTTAACAATACCTATTTAGTAGCTTTAAACTTACTGGAATCAAGCTATTTTACAAAACATACAGTTACGAAACATTTTCTGTTGTTACTTTACTTTCATACTCTTCATACTAAAGATGATATTGGTTTGAATATTCTAAACACTTTTCTTGTATTAAATAAACACATCCTTTAATATATAGTTAAATTGAAATATACAGTTGAAAAAAAATCAAATAATATTTGGTATAATCATTTTGTATATTCGGTAGATTCCTTAAAAAATTATATTGGGTCTGTTTATAGAATGCACAAAAATTTTATGAAATAAAAGAAAAATGAAAAGATTCTGAAATTCAATATGTCTTTACCAAATTATATAAAATTCATTTCATAACTTTGATCAATAAATAAAGTACGTGATTAAATATTTAAATCATGAAAACACTTGAAATTTCATTTTAACAATTGAGAATATTGATACAATATTATTCATATTTTTTTTCAATAAATTTTAATATCAAGGAAAATATATGATTGTCTGAACTCATGTAAATGAAAATATATTGTTTAGAATTTTTTTGTATAAATATGCTAATTAGCAAATTTTGCATTCATATGCTAATATTTCATGAAGTAACTGACAAAAAAATATTTTAGCTGAATTTTTAAAATTTAATATTCTCACTGAAATTAAAAAGAGAAATCCACCTCGAAGGCTGTTTAATGATTTTCTGTAATATATTCTTGCAAAATTTTATATCTTATATTCAGTGGGTTGTCTTTCATAAGTTCAATATACACTCTCATAAATATTTTTAAATATTAGTAGAAATAAAGATAAATATTTCAGATCTTTCAAATTCAAAATAAAGTACAAACTCACCATTTGACATTCTTATTATGGCCATGAAATTCTATTGTTAAACAATTTTGAAGGTTTAGAAGTCCTAAGATTTCGTTTGTATCAAATTAAATATTTAAGAAATATTAAAGTTAGAAATGAATTGCTTTATCAAAGATATAATGTCCATTTATTTTTATATCATATTAGTAAAAAAATTATTTCCTGAAATTTATATGATAATCTTGAATTTCTACTGTTAAACAATTTCAAACGCTTAGAAATTCTAAAAAAACATTTGTATCAAATAAAATATTTTATAAAGAATAAAACTAGGTATGAATTACTTTATAAAGATATATCATTATTTTTACATCATAATAATGAAAATAAAAAAACATTCGTTGAAATTAATATCATAATCGTGAATTTGTACTGTTAAACAATTTTAAAGGTTTAGAGATTCTAAAAAAACCAAGTTTATATTAAATAAAACTTGGTTGAATTACTTTAATTGAATATTACTTAAATTTATATCATAATCGTGAGTGTCTACTGTTAAACAATTTTAAATGCTTAGAAATTCTAATAATACGTTTATTTCAAAAAATATTTAAGAAAGAAAGATTAAAATTTGATAATAATTGCTTTATGAAAGTATAATATCTATTTATTTTTACATCATATTAGGAAAATAAAATAACTATGTTTATAAAAGATTTAAGTACGATAAATATTCAAACCGCCGTTATGCAAGCGACATTAATAATTCCTTTCAATTTAGAAGAAACATTAATAAATAAGTAAAAAGAGAATGAACTCCAATCTTTTGTAGGCGCAAACTCATTACATAAAACCATTACCACCACAACAGAAAAGAGAAGCAGTATATAAGCCGACACATGCAAAAATTTTCAACTTCAGAAAAAAAAATTAGGCACTAAAGAGTTAATTGTTCATTGGACAGGATGCCATTTTTTTTCTAAATTTTCACTGCGGAAGAGCGTAAAACGGTAAAACCTTAATTAAGTTATTTAGTTTTCAGAATCGGTCACTGATCCTAATTTAATTTCTCGTCAACTATCAGTATGACATTGATTCGTTTGTTTTCTAAAAATGGCTACTGTTTCCATGGCGACGTCAACATGCGGGACGAAATCTGAACCGTAATCGGGCTCAAGTTTAGCCGATTTGTACTTAGCTCTGACCATTGTTGAAACATTTTCACGGAAGTTCAGGTGGATGGAAAAGAGGAGGGGGAGTGAAGGGGGAGGATCCTTTCAAAACTTTCTTTACATTATTTGTCTTTACAAGTCTTTAATGTAAGAACACATTTTTTGCACAAGCGGAAGAAGAATTTTTATGTTATAATTTTAGAAAAATTTGTTTCAATTTTGCGAACTTGTTAATTGACAAGGTTAAAAACATCAATTTGAATGGATACTATCATTTTATCATGCGAGAACATGATAACGTTTTGGTTAGGATGTTTTGATGTCTCCAAAATTTGAAGGCAAGAAATATTCGTTTTATCACTGGTAGAAAGAGAGTCACCTGACCCATGACATTTGAGGTTTGTTTTGCCAGTATTGTTTAAGATATTGAAATAAATTTATAATCAATTGCTTTTATTAAAATATTATTAAAAGGAAAAAGCAAACGATTTTTTTTGAAAAATATATTATTTTCATTTTAATTAAAATATTATTAAATGTGAAAAGCAAACGATTTTTTCTTTGATCAACATATATATTTTTTATTTTAATTAAAATATCATTAAAAGTTAAAAGCAAATGATATTTTCTTTGATAAACATATATTCTTAATAATTTTATTCTCTTTTTTGTATAATAGTCGATGATCAATTGTAAACCTTTTGGAATCTAACAATGCTTGTTTAAAATGATTTAATTTATTTAATGACTTAATCTGATTCAGACAAATAATGACTGAAAAATAATAATGTTTTCAAATGATAACCTGAAATTTGAGATTGTAGATTTCATTTATCATTAAAAATTTTTTATAGTTTCAAAAAATAACGATTTTTTTGTTTCCAGTGATATATTTATTTTGCGTCTATGTCTATTACAAGCCAAGTTATAGCAAATTCTTAACAAATTAGTGATGATCATTTGCAAGCAGCTAAAAACTTAAAATGCATTTTCTAAAAGGACCAGTTTTTTTATAATTCTGCTGTACGAGTACACTCATAAACAAAAAATGATGATATGCTAATGAAATTTATAATTATGTCTTGGTATATCATGAAAAATGTAATGAAATATATATTTGACGATGAGTACTCTAGAAAAAATTCCAAAATTTCGTAGATAAATTGTTTATATACTATGATTTTTTTGAATATAATTGTTAGAAATTTACACTCTAGGATATGTAACAAATTTAATATTACAAAGTAAAATGAAAAACAGTAAAATTTTTTTCCTAAATAACGACTTCAGTTTTTGTAAATCAATGCTAAAATTTACATCAAACTGTATATTTTCTTCAAGAATTACTTATATATTTAATTTTTTTAACTTTTATTATTCATTTTATCTTTATATTAATAAGAAAATATCAAATAAACTTAACTTTTTTGTTTTGACAAATCCCCTCCAAAGCTTGTGAAACGCTTTAATGAATATTATTAGACTATATTCACCAAGAAATTAACTTATGAGATTCTATAGAATAAAGAAAATTTTAAAAAGGTAATTTTTTTATTAACATCTTATGTGTTTAAAACAAGCGCTTTTTTGTAAACCATGCGATGGAATTTCATTCAAATAGATTTGTAGCGTAGATCGAAACTTTAATACTTTCCCACAATAATTTATGAGGGATAAAGCATTAATAATATAAAACCACCACTTTAAAACTAAAAATTAATTTTTTACTCATCTCAGTTTCATTTCCGTACAATTTTTTTAGTTTTAAAATGTTTTTCAATTTATTTGACAATTGCTCATGAAACAGATTTTTAATATTCTTTCATAATCAAAATTTTAATTTAAATTCATAAAATTATAATTATTTTAAATCCTTCATTTCAATAATAATCAATTCTCAACTTTTATCAACTTTATCTTCTTTAACTTTATCTTCAACAATAAACTTCTCAACTTTATTGAATATTCTCATAATACATATTTTGTAATTAGCTATGTTATATAATAATGACACTTATTATAGAAAAAAAACTTTAGAACCTAGAAAGATATAAAAAAAGGAAAATCCATCAAATTATGATAAAATATTTGACTTTTATGATGAAGATCCATCATGAAGGTCAAATATTTTATGATTACAATACATATTCTTGAATATTTTATGCATATATTAATCATACCGATGCCTGAGTGTTAAACAAAGAGGAAGGAATGACATTACATGATTGTATCTAGTTTCTCAGCATAATATATGTCATACACTGTTAAAGTCATACACTTTAAATAGTGGAACTAAAGCTAATTATTTTGTCAATTAGAAGTATATATTTACTTCCAATAAGAAAAATGATAAAAAGAAAATGAAGAAATTTTAAAGAAAGTAATGCCATCCATGTCTATAAATATTAAAAATATATGTATAAAAATGGTATCGGTAAAAATAACAGTTTCTAAATTTTTTACATATTTTTCCTGGTTTCATTAGTCAATCGTTACTTATCGGTACGCTAACATTTTAAACAAAAATGTTTCGAACACTTAATAACAAACAATAAATAGAACAGGTATCATGTAATAGAACAGTAAATATAAATCATTAAAAAAGTGTCGATATTTTTTATGAAGCACATGGTAGCAAAATGCGGCTAGTGAATAAATAAATATTATATTTACTTATTCTAAATATATTTAATTCATCTTCAAAAATAAATATATATCTATATAATTCAAGTAATATTCATTTTAATTAAATAAGTCAATCAATATTTGCAATAAAAATTGGCTTCAAAAAACTTTAAGAACATTTAAAATTTTTTATTATTTTGTGTTAAATGTCTTGAAAAGGTTAAAAAAGCATCTTTAAATTTTATTTACATCTTATCAAGATAAGAATTTGTATTAATTGGATTGTTTTATAATAGGTGCTTAGCGGAAAAGTATGCAATTATCTGTTATTAAGCCTTGTCACGCGGAATTTCATTTGATAATGAGTAAATGAATAAGTTTTCAGACTTACACAGCCTTGCAATGATTATTATCTCAGGCAGCTTGGAGTATTGAAAAATTATTAAGTTTTGATTACTTATTAAGTACTGAAAAATATTTAGAATTTATTGTAGCATTGATAAATAAAAAGTGCCTTTTGTGAATTAAAATTTTCCTGTGCGAACTTTTAATTTCCATAAAAATATTATAATATACATAAAAATATATAAATTCAGGGCTTAGAATTAAAATTAGGGAGCCATCACCAAAATAGAATTTATAGCAACTGTTTCTCGCCAAATGTAACAATTTTTTATTGCAATCGTTTGTTATGGCTGGTGACACATACAAGATGACCCGTGCAAGGATGATTGGCGCGATTTTGAAAGGTTTTGGGGGAAAAACCGTACATTGATTTCAAGTCTTATCAAATTATGCTTTTATCAGTATATCATTCCTTATATTTAAAAATTGAATTGAATTCTTTCTAACTGTTTCAAATATATTTCTGCCGTATAAATAATTATGATTAGATTAGTGTTTTTATTTTTATAACTGTTTTACTTATCGTGATATAAACAAAACATACAAAATATATTCTTTTAAAATCTGACTGAAATAAAATATATATTAAGTCACAACCGCCTAGATATATTTAAGTTATCCTTTAATTTTTTTTACTTTTATTATTTTTTTGGCAACGAGGATTCATAAAAAAAAAGATGAAATTTTTATTGTTCTACATCCAATATATGCTTTGAAGAAATAACTACCAGTGTTAATTCAAACGCTTTCAACATAACATTTGCAGCAGTGCCCCACAGATAGTAATATCTTTTAGTCTAATATAATGAAGAATAAAGCATCTAAATGTAGCTCAAAGGAGCCTTTAAATAAAAATATTGTGAAAAAACGAAAGAAAGTAGCTGCCAAAAGAGAAAACATTGACAAAATAAAAGAACCAGAACCTGCACCTGTTAATATTAGCGCATCTGGACTGGCACCCGAAATTCGTAAGAAGCTTCTGAAATTATGCCTCAGAAAAAGTGGTAAAAAGAAGAAGAAAAACCAAAAAAAGTTCTGGGATACTAAAGTATCTTCTTTGGTGGATGGAACTTCGTCTTTAGCCATCATAACTGTTCTCTGGCTGCTGTTTCCTTGTTTTTTAAGTGAAAATGTCATAAAGAAGCTTAAAAATGCCAATCTTCCATATTCGGAAATTTCATCAATGGAGTTGACTTCGATTTTAATACAAAGATTTTATACTTATCTCAACTTACCATTATTATTCATTTTAGAATGTTTTAAAAACTTAAATGATGAGTTTATAAAACTTTTACACCATCCTGTAATTGGTAGAATCTTCGTTGCCTGATTTTTGATTGCCATTTAAAATACAAACATATATCACGTCCTGTATGTTTAGTGATAATGTGCAATAAAGTAATAGATACCATACTTCATTAATAATGTGTCCTTATTTATGTATAAGAAATCAAGAAAAAACGGTGCGATCGTAGTTTAACCCCCTGCTTGGCGCGCTTTTCAAAAATCGCCAACCATGATCTAGGCTTGGTATAATAGGAATCTAGGGTTGGTATAATAGGAAAACCATAAAGTTGCCATCTTTGGCGAGTTATCGCCAACTTGGCTAAGAAGGGGGTTAAACTACTAATCACCCGAAAAAACATTTTTGATAACATTGTTAAGCAAAATCTGTGGCAAATTCATTATATTCCATGCTAGTACGATTTGGTAAGACTTACGACTAATGATTAGTTTCTCGCCAAACATGCCAAATTCTTTCCAGAGGCTAACTTTCGTATCACTAAACTTAACTGGCTGCAAAAAATAGATACTTTTCCGTAAGTTGAACGCTAGCGAAAATTCGCCAAAGAAATTTGGCGGAATTATACATTTGGTAATTTTTTGCTTTAAAATATCAGAAGGAATTTGGCGGAATTATACATTTGGTGATTTTTTGCTTTAAAATATCAGAAGAAATTTGGCAGAATTCTATATTTTTAGGCGATTTTTCATTGGCGCCTAGCTATTGGTAAAGTAACAGTAATAAGAATCGGTTTTTAAGGTTACAATAAAATTAGTATTTTTTTCGGTAAATTGGGTGCAAGCAGAAACTTGTCGAATAATTCAGACTCACGCCAAAGAAAACGTCATAAAAATCTTATAGCGTTAGGTTCATAAGTAGATTAGCGTTGGCCACATTTTATTTGGCGAACTTTCACTTTCTCCCGGCTAACAGAAATGTAATGTAACATTTTGATAGGAGAAAATTTAGCGAGAAATCATTCTCAAAATGATGCTTTGTTAAAATATACTAAAATTACTTCTACCAAAGAATATAAATTACATGTTTGTAATGTGATTGTTTCCGTTTTTAATTTTTATCAACTTTTATTTAGATGTATTTATATTTTTCGGAAAAACCTTTATTGGAAATTTTGTAGTGTATTCCATTTCGCTTCAGTTCAGTAAACTTACTGTAAACTGTGGAGATATATCAGAGTTTAAGCAGAAGATTAGGATATTTAATACTTTTTTTTGTACAGGGGTGAGAGAACAATAACTTAAAAAATATATATTAAAATATGCTAAAAGAAATCACCGCATGAAATTATTTGAAGAAATTTTAGGAATTGAAAGATATATCCCAAAGCATTTTTATATCTAATAACTAAAACTGAGCTCAAATGCCCTCTAACAAATAATGTCAATCAGCATCAAAATTACATGAATCAAGAGCATTTGAAATATTCCTGTGAATGAATTTACATTAATCATGATTTCATTGAACACGAATCCTGAAAATTACATTAATCATGATTCCATTGCACAACGAATACTTTTGCTATGGCCATATGCTAGCAATTGATAACCAAAAAACTCTAAAATTGTTATTTTAGTGTATCAATTTTAGTTTCAAATGAATGTGATTAATACAAAAGTACCAAATAATGCTTACCAATTTTTTCGTAAGTGTCATTTTCATAAATAAAATTATTAATTCCATTCCAAATGACATTTAGTATCACTAACAAAGATCTGACTTTGTACACTCAGCAAAAATAACAAATAAAGCACTCCGAATATAAACAACCACATCTTCTTAATCACACATCAGCAATTAATCTCAAAAAATCGCCAAAGGTAACATGTTAGTCTATCGATTACGTTCTCAGATGGTTTTGTGATTAATATAAATAATTTACCACCACTTTCCATAAATACTGATTTGAAAAAAAATATTAATACACTTCCAAAAGGCATTTAATATCTCTATGAACTGACCTTGTATATTCGGTATAAATAAGAAATAAACAATCACATCTTCCTCAGACTAACCTCATATCAGCACTTAATAGCCAAAAAAATCGCCAAAGATGCCATGTATAGTCTATCGATTACATTTACAGATATTATGAGATTAATATGCATGTATCGAAAAGAATCTAACAATTTTCTCTTGAATATTAATTTGATAAATAAAATAACTATCTTTTCAAAAAACTTTTAACCTTTCTAACAGCAATCCGAATTTATATATTCTGTATAAATAGCAAATAAATAACCTAAAATATAAACATCTTCTTGAACTTAATCGCATGGTAACAATTAATCGCAGAAAATAACCAAATGTGCCTTGCCAGCCTATCAAGTATGCTATCAAATGGAATGGGATTAATACAAAGTATCTAACAGTGTATAATAATATTCAATCAATGTTAATTTGATAAACACATTATTAATTCTATTTCAAAACACATTTAACATATCTATGATCTAAATTGTATATTCTATATAAACAAATCTGAATATAAACAACATCTTACTTAACCCATAAAAAATAGCCAATGTTGTCATGTTAGTTTATCAATTATGTTCACAAACGGTTAGCGATTAATACACAAGTTTCCAACTGTGTCGAATGGTTTTTCGTAAATATCAATTTGACAAACAAACTTAATAATTTTCTTCCAAAAAGATATTTGACAACACTATGATCTGACAACTACATCTTCATTAACCAAACCGATAAAAAAACCCAACGTTGTTGTGTTAGTTTATCAATTATGTTCACGAACGGTACGCAATTAATACACAAGAATCCAACAGTGCCTTATGACTTTTCTATAAATATTAATTTGACAAACAAAATTATTAATTTTCTTCCAAAAAGACATTTGAAAACACTAACTATGATCTGACAACTACATCTTCCTTAACCTAACCGATCAAAAAAGCCTACGTTGCCGCGTTAGTTTATCAATTATGTTTATGAACGGTACGCAATTAATACACAAGTATCCAACAGTGTTTTATGATTTTTCCTTAATATCAATTTGACAAACAAACTTAATAACTTTCTTCCAAAAAGACATTTTGACAACACTATGATCTGACAACTACATCTTCCTTAACCAAACCGATAAAAAAAACCCAACGTTGTTGTGTTAGTTTATCAATTATGTTCACGAATACGCAATTAATACACAAGTATCCAACATTGTCTTATGATTTTTTTCCTAAATATCAATTTGACAAACGAAATTATTAATTTTCTTCCAAAAAGACATTTGACAACA
>JAOUZG010019564.1:1812535-1918044 GCA_026289955.1 Argiope argentata
TATATATATATATATATCGTTCGTTCTTATTGCAATTCTAAATCTAATTTCTATATTAATAACGACAGATATATAGTTCAAATAAAAAATAATAATTTAAATGACAGGAAAAATGCTATTTATAGCAATTAGAGTCAATAAATATATTTCACAACATGTTAGGAAATTGAATTTTTTATTATACTCGTCATTCATATCAATTATATTTAATAAAATTTCTTGATACATTAATAATTTAAATAAAGAGTCCACTACATCTCTCCTTATTCTGAGATTAAAATTGTTTCGGTTTGCGAAACACTAAAAATCCCTTTGTTATATTTTTTTGATTAAATTCGGGGTTTCAAGAGAGATCTGAAAGGATAATTTTCAAGTTAAATTTATTAATTGTTTTGCTTAATTGCTTAATTTAAATTGTCCTGAAAAATAAATTTATATAATAATTTTTATTAAGTCGTACTGCTATAAATCACTATGCTTTAGTCATTAAGCAATTAAAATTTTTCCCCATTTGTTTCAATAATTCAACAACTTATTTCTATATACGACTAATAATATCGGTAACTCTAAAAAAAGTTTTTTTTAACCATTTTTTTGAGGTACACTAGATAAATCATATGTGACTCATCGATCAGCCCCAAGGCACACGGGAAAACGATAAAATTGAATAACTGGCAGCCGCTACAGCAATGATACCAGGAACTGTGGTTGAATCTTAAGGGTCATCACCGGCCATGGTACAAGCCTTCCCGTAAGAAGTATGTCCCGTTTTCGATGGGAGGAGCCAATTTTTCACCTATTAGTGTACCCTCCATGGTGGCGAGACCCAACTACAATCCCTGAATCCTCTCCATCCTTTTTTCGAAGTGGGCAATGCACTCAATATATAATTCTTTAAATCATTTGTGGTGCTTCCCAATTGAAAATATATGGTTGCTCTGAGAATTTAAAAATTATCTTTCAAGTTCACAATAAGAATTTACATCCTCTACTCTGCATATGTCTTAATAATCCTATGTAACCTTTAATAACAAAAAAGAATAATTCAAATACAAAATGTTAATTTTTTTCAATGCTGTTACTGTTAATTTTTTTTATATTACATTTTGTTAACTGGGTCATGATCTTCGAGAATTATGAGCTCATAATAGGATAATTTGTTATTTCCATTCTTAGTTTCATCAGAAACAACAGAATGATGATTGATTTTTTTTCTTCCATATTTGGGGAGTATATAGAAATGACAGGGACCATTCATCCTGCATCAACATTCTCATATACTTACATCATTTTGTGCATTTTGTGTTAGTTCTTACAGAATAGCGAAGAGAGCAGATTGGCGCTTTCATTAACAGGCTTTAGTATAAAGGTCATACACCAGAACTCATGAATCTATCTTGTTACATTTAGGAATTTTATCGCTAATCTAATAAAATAGGAAAACAATTAATTCAACGATATATTTGGCTTAAACCCGACATATTTACTTTTCTTCGGATAAATCAAAAAATAATTTTTATCAATTCAGTTAGTTAATCTTCATATTAACGAGTTCACATACAATGTATACAGCCCAAAATAAAGAGTTTGTTATATTTTATACAAAATTTTAGATCTTTAATTAAATAATAAAACCATGTTCAAATTTTTCTCTTTTCCAGATGATTGCATTACTGGATTCGTACATGGATGGACAGACAGATTTCATATACAATATTTAAAGCAAAACTATAATTTAAGATCATATCAAATTTCATCTTTCTATCCTTAAATTTTTGAGTTATCGTCTTTATGAGCAGACATTATTCCAAAAATGTGTTACCTTTAGATTCAGGAAATGTTAAGACGCCGAGAAAAAACTTCAGAAATTGATTTTAGGTCAAAATGATTTACATCCATATTTGTGTGCGAGATATAACTGTTATACATATATTATTCTATTAAATTCTATTATATATCATTCTATATTATATATATATTCTATACATGTATTACATATGTAAGAATAGAAATACTGCATCAAGTACTACAGTATTTTTATACAGATATAACCGTTAAGATAATTTGAGTTAAAATACCGCAGATAGAATTTTTTAGTTGATGTAAATATCTGGTAAAAGAATAATTATGTTTAAGAAATAGGTTTTCATCACGCATTCTATACTTTAATACAAAATTGCCTACGCATATGTAAAAACGATGGCTTTAAAAAAAATCAATAAATATCTTTGAGAACAACACATTTTTTCAGCCTTCGCATAAAATAAAGAAGTATGTAAAAAAGAAAATCTATTACATCATTCGTTTCCTATAATGAAAAAGAAAAAAAAAACATTCTTCCGCGTGTTTTTTATTGAAGAAACAAATCATTAAGAAATTACAACCTTTCATTGGATAAAAAAATCTTTATGGAGTAAAGCTACACCACTGAAAAAAATGAGTTTATTTATCACGTATTGGAATTAATCAAAGCACGCGTCCGAAGTACGAAACAATTTGAACTAATTTGCTTTAAGCCTTCACTGGTCCAGGGATGAAACACCCACACATAATTAGCGAAAGGTATCTTTCAAATTTTAACGATGCCACCAAACAGGAAAACTCTAAAATAATTACGGTCACAGTTAAAAGAGAAAGAAAACGAATTTCGGAGCGAAGTTTTCTACAGAGGTAAACGTTTAATGTTTGAATGGTAATTGATTGTCGCAGTCTGCCTCTGCAGATTATTCCGAAAAATTACTCGCTTAGCTTGCAATCTCTCGATTACTCTGCATTTTAGACTGTACAAATACCGATGCAGGAAAGAGCAGGTTTTGTAGATTTTTCACTCTAAATTGCCATGCCTGAATCTGCCATTATTGACGAAGTAAGCATTATGATTGCGAATCGCTGTGGAATGTTTCCTCAGGGATGACTATTAAAGTCAATAGTGGCTACATTCTAAAATGATTAATTGGTTGCAAAAGAGGAAAGAAGAAATTAGTCTTTTACAATTTTGAACTAACTATTATGTTTAATATTTGTACAAATGCATGTTATTGCATTTCTAAATACATAATTGTATATATTATTTCATCTATAAATATTCAATTATGATGTTATAACATACGATTTTGTGTTGAAATTCCTTATACTGAGCAACTCCCTTACCCTTGGGGCTCTCTCGTAATAAATAAGCTTAAGAAGCTTCCTATATGGTAGTTGAATCTCGCCCCCCCCCCCTGGAAGGTACACAAATAGGTGGAGGTCTGACTCCTCCCATCGATGATGGGATGTACTTCCTACGGGAAGGATTATGCCATGGCCGGTGACAGCTCTTAAGATTAAACCACAATTCCATCCAGTGATGATGTCTCGGCGGTATGGTCATTTAAGTACTTCCTTGTGTTTTAAAAAGAGTCATAATATTATTTTTGATTATATTTAGTTACACTTTGACTGGGGAGGATGGCATCTCAAAAAAGGAGAACGAGAAGCTTCCAGTTTGGTGATTGGTTCATGTCGCCTTAATGGGAACAAAAAGATGTGGGATTAGTTACTTCCAATCAATGTTGGGGTGTATTTTTCATGAGAAGGGTTGGATAGAGATGGCCATTAGAACTCAAACACAGTTTCCGCCAGTGTTTCAGTCGCGGCTTTCCGGTCATTCAGTTTTTTTTATCCGGGTGCTTTCTAGGGGGGTAGGAGAGTCAGAGATACGACTTTTACTCAGCAATACTCCCATTGACGGCAACTCAAAAAAGAAGGATAAGAATATTCCGTTAAGTTAGTTGGTTCTCACCGCCCTAGTGGGTACAGAAAGAGTTGAGGATTAGTTACTTTCCATCGATGACGGGACCAACTTCCCTAAAAAAAGGATTGTGCCTTGGCCGGTGATGGCCTTCAGGACTCAAAAACAATTCCCCCCTAGTGTTGCTGTTTCAGTGGTTCGGTCATTCAGTTTTATTCGCGTGCTTATGAAAGAGGCGAAATAATCAGTGATTATATTGAACAACTTTGATTTTTGGGGTCTCCCTGACTGTATCACAATCTTTGAACTTCTACAAAATATATTCAAAAATAGAACTTACTTACACAGCTGCTAGATTAAAAGTAAGGTAGTATCGAGAATGCAATCTTCTGACTTAGATGCTAAAACTAAGTGGTCAAGTGCCATAATTTTTATAGGCGTATCAGATTTAATATAATGATAAGGTATAGTAAAATTACATTCATAAAAAGAAGGGAAAATATACGGAAAAGTTTTTGACCTAGATATTCTATAATTTGGTAGTTATATATTTTCTACGATGGAAATAAATAACCCAAATAGTTCAGCATGCTGCATAATATTGTGAAATAGTATATTGCATTATTTAACAATGTAATATAATATTTCGAGTATTGTTTAATATCACAAAATGTTGTGTAATATACTTGTGCTCTTCAGAAACGAGATAAGCTTGTTCCTATAATATCTAAAGCGTGCATTAAGATGATTTACTGCACGTGCACTTCTGTCGGCATGGTACTTTCCTTTGGGCATTCCTTCCGATTTTAATTAAATTTTTTTAGATATATCTTTGGAAATACTATTGACAATAATAGATATACATTTCATATTTCATTAAAATGAATAAGTAAATATATTATTGTTAATTAAAAAAGTTTTATACAAAAGAAGTCTATGATTTCTACAAATCAAATTAAATTTCATTTCGCATAACATACCATCGTAACTGAATACTGAGTAATCAAAACTTTATTATTAATATTGTGTAAAATTAATGCGCAATTTAATACAGTAAATCTACTCAAATCTTTAGTCCATGATTTCGTTTATAGATTTAAACCAATTACCCAAATTCTAGATTTATAAATAAGCATTATGAACTTCATTTTGATAAAGTTCCTCGCTACTTTTAGTCATGTGTAGAAAAATAATACAATTAAATTTTAGACAGTAAATTTTCGCTTTTCTGCGACAGATAGCGACTTGGTTAGAAATGATTTGAATTTTATTATTTTTATCCAATCTAAATATCGAAGAAGCATTATATAGAGATTGGCATACCACACTTGAAATTTATACTCGAATTATTTTTTTTCAAAATTTATATTCGAATAAAAAGATTTCGAAAGTAATTAAAAATAATATTTAAAAAAGAATATCTATTGATTACATGAAAAGTAATTCTTTATTTCATTTTAATCATTTTTCCAATGGGAAATAATGCATCTAATTAAAAATCAGCATTCGGTGAGCTAATAAGTTACTTACACTGGAAAGAAGATAAGTAGATTGAAACATAAATAAAATTAATGAAAGTAAAGAAGAAGGGCTGAAAATGAGGTAGATAAAGAATTATGAGGAAACATAAGTAATAAATTCTTCGCAATACTAAATTGATTGTATTAGTGGATTCAGTTGCAGTTAAATGTATCTTCAGCAAAATATGTAAAATTTAAACTTTGAAGGATTAATAAAATTTTATAATATAAATAATTTCTCCCTTAAAAATTGTAGAATTTCAATTGATTTAAGCTATAAATGAAACTTTTAAAAATGAAAATGACCTTTCAAAAGGGATTATTGTAATTAAATTGTAATTATTACCAAATTTTTTATATTGAAAGTGTAAATTAGGATACTATTTGAATACAAATATATAGTGTTTATAAATTAACCCTTTCAGTCTTGAATTTTTAAAATGCACAAAATTTTTTAAAAAATTAGTGATAAGGGTCAACAAGAGAACTTCCACATTTAATTTCATTTCATCTCATCTTCAAAAACTGGTATAGGAACCGGGTAGTCGTGGCAAATGCCCCATCATGTTTGAAAAGAGATGAAAGCTAAAAACTTAAAATACCAAGGTGGCAAATACCACCGGTAGGACCGAAAGAGTTATATGGATAAAATAACAAAAATTGAAAACAAAAATATTGAAGTTTTGAAACAGATAAATTTTTTATTGTTTATTTCTTCAGCTAAATAACTAACCTAACCTTACTTCATATATTTAAATTTTTACTTTCATCTCTGCAAAGCTTAATAAATTAAAATATAATCGGCAAAAAGAAGCAACATGGACGAATTTCGTCTTTCTGTGAACACGTAAGTGATTTTTTTTAAAAAATACAAGGGTGAAATTGAGTATTTTGTCTTTACATCACATTTATAGATATCTATGAAATTTTGAAGGAAATACATTCTGAAATATCTGCATAGTTACAAAACGAAGATTGATAAAATTTGGTTTCAAATTTAAAACTTAAAGAGTATTTATTTATCAAATTTGAAATAATACCTGCCAAGGGATTGATGGATTGTCGATATCTCCATTCATTAAACGTGGTAATTTAGAAAGACAAACAATATGGTTAAATAAAATAGGGTTCACGGTTTTAAACTTTAAAATTTCGGATAATCATTAAATTTTGAATCGCGTTATTAAATTTATTATCTAAATGAATGTACTTTTACAAGCATGTGAAAATGTTGGCCGAAAAATGCAATGGAAATTAGTGTGCGATCGTATTTCTTTTATAAGTGTTCTGCATCAATTTTTGGTTTAAATTAATTGGAAAAAAAGTTAAAAAACAAAGAAACAAATTTCCTCTTCTGATATTTGTGTTTTAACCACATCCCAATTGAAAAAAATGCCAAAGATAACACACTATTAGATTTTTTTCGTAGTTATTGACTGCCAAAAGCATGAGACATAATTACACAAAAGTAAATTTTTAGAAAATATGCGAGAACGTTTCCGAGAGATCACTTGTCTTGTTTTCTTTCAGGAATTATAAAAATTTTACCTATTCAAATAATGGAATAATAACAATTTTGCAAGCAGAAAGATTTGATTTTAATTGGACTATTGATATAAAGTAACATCTTATAATTTCCATATCCTATTAAAAGATCATTTTTTGGATTATATAAAAAATCAAGATAATTGGGCAAGCCACATATATGCCGTCAACATTTATTATCATTATATATGCGAAGATACATTGGTGCAAGCCCGCAGTTATTATGAAATGCCATGATGATGATGACATAATTCTATGTGAGTAAACATACAATGCCTATATTGCTGTATTTTGAAACATAAAAAAAGGGAAGAAATTCCACCTTATTTCACACATACATTTTAAGCTATGAGGGAGAAATAATTAAATTGTGCAGTTAATAATGAATATAAATTATGAGTCCTAAATACGCATTGAATATTAATTTCTGGTTCAAGCTTCATAATAATTGATTAAAAATTCCACCATTTCAAACACTTGTGTAATATTTGAAATTAAAATGGGATATGTCTAAATTAATATCAAGATAGTAATCATCCGGAAATATAAAACTCATTACTGTTCTGGCAATTAATAATTTACGAATATGATGAAGAATTCAGATATAAATACAATATTTTCATTAAAAAACCTTAACTCATCTAAAAAAAGTTTATTTTTTCTAATTATAAAAGAAAGATATTTAGTCATACAATTTGCATGTAGAATCGAATTAAGGTTTAATTTTATATCAAACCCTTATAGCTATTTTGTAGATCTATTCCAATAAAAATATTAATTGAATTCACAAGAATTTTAAAATACCGAAAATAGAAAAAATTATTTCAAATAAATCTGAGCTAGGAAATTAAATTTATTTATAAAAGTTTCAGAAATTAAATGCACACATTCTAAAGTAAATTCTATCTAGTTATAAATATTTACCCATCTTTTATTGAATGAAATGACCGTAAATAATCGATGAAACAAATTCTTAAATCGCTACCACCCAGTCATTTATAATTTGAAAAAAAATATTGAAAAGAACATTTAGAAATTTTCCATTTTTCAAAATTGTTAAATTCTGCCAAAATAGTCAAGTAATCTATAACTATTAAATTTATTAATTTGTATCCAAATAATAATAGAAAACCTGAGGCCTGGTAAGTAAAATGACTTCAAGCCTGGTAAGTTACTCATAATTATTTTTTTTGTGAATGAAGGTAAGTTGTTGAGATAATAAGAAATGTCATGTAATTCAGGCATGTAAAGTGTTGAACATTATTAAAATATTTATTTTGAAAAAAAAAATTACTTTTCCTCAATGAGAAGTAATAATCGTTTTATAAAATCTGATTTTTAAAAAATTCAGATGTAATTAATTTTTTAAAATTTTAGAATATTTATATTAATTTATTAAATATTACTATTGATCTGGTTTAATATTTTGTATATAATTATAAAAATTCTTTTATTTTTCTTTTTATTACTAATTATAGTGGAATGACAAATGTAATTGTCTATTAGTTTTGTCTCGAAGAGAAATCAATTAAATGAAATATAAAATTAAGTTATGACACAAAAAGTACTTTATCTTTTTACAGCGAACATGAAGCACCAAAAGGTTAATTTTCTTCCTCTTAAAAAATGAAAACAAAAATGTAATGTAAATCATAAATAAACTTTAGAATAAATGTTGAAATAAAATCACCACGTCTTCAATCTATACTTTAAGAAGTTAAAGAATAGGCTGTTGAAAAATTAAAGTTTACATTTTCCAATTCTAGGGAGAATAAGTAACTTGAAAGTAACGAATAAGAAAATAATCTCCAATTCTAATAAAGAAGAATGTCTGTATACTGGTATTCTACAGGACAGACCTTTTCATGAGGAACTAACAAATTTGGCGGAAATATAATTTTTAGGTTGAAAATGAGGTCTTTGAATGAATTAATAACTTAATGAATTAAAAATTGAGTGAAATTCTGGCCTTTTTCTGTGTTAACTCTTTGAAAATATTACTACTGAAAAAAATATTTTAATATCATTTCAGAATTCAAAAAACTACTATAATGATAAGAATTCAATAGTCATGCCAAAATTTAAGTGACTTAGGACAATTAAATAGGTTTTTAAAACAAAATTCTTATAAAATTCAAAACTTTCACTATTTTGTTAAAAATTTAACCACGTGATTTCATAACCGAAAGTTAAAAAAAAAACTCTGTTAGATATCATTGTAGTTTACTCTGCGAATAAAAAAATGAAATTACGCAACTAAAAAAGTTTAAAGATAGATGACCCGGAAAATTATATATTTAACAGAACTATAATGTCATAAGTCCATTATTAATATTTCTAATACATAATGACCAGCACCATCATAAGACTATTAATGTCCGTGACAATTTTAAATTAAAACATAGTTTTCTAAAAGACTCTTAAACACGAAGTTATGCGAAAAATTTAATTGATGTTAAATTCAATCAATATTTTATAGATCAGTCTGTCGCTAAAAGTGGCTAGTATATGAATAAAAATATATAAAAAAATCGATACACGCTTTAAAATTACTTAAAATACAGTGATCCCTTCCTTATAGTTTTAAGATATTTTATTAAAAAATTTTACTATTAAAACTGACGTAACAAATGCCTTTATCCTAATTTTATAGCTTATTGCAAATTGTGAAATTTATGCCCATTGAAATGAAGTATAATAAAAATTTCAAATGAGCGAGCGAAATGGCGAGTGAAAGGTAATAAATAATGTTTTTCTAAAGTTTGAATTAAGCGGAATTTATTATAATGAAAAAAAAATCATTTTCATCCATTAAGCTAATTGAAATGAAACGTATTAAAAATTTCCCGTGAACGAGCAAAATATAAAAAAGAAATTAATAAATAGCATTTTTCTATAGTTAGACAGAAATTGCTAAATTTACTGTATTAAAAATAATGATTTTCCATCATCAATAATAAATGAAATCATATCAATTGATTTAACCGTTAGTTAAAATTCAGTGCTTACAAAATATTAAATGTATCGTAAATAGCTAATATTTACATAAACAGTATGTTTTATTTTATATATTTTTAGCAGTTTTATTGAAATTAAATAAATACGAATGGGAACTATTTTAAATGAAAATATTTTTTTAAAACTAGTAATTTCAAAAAACTTTGTAGAAATATAGTTCTTAAATAATAGTTCTGAGCATATTTTAATTCATTTAAAAAAACGTGAGTTGAGATTAAAGTTTAACAAACTATAATTGGCAACAATCCATTCTTTCTAATTATGTGCGAGTTATTGCAGCAAATGATATCAAAGTACTTTCATCCCGAGAAAAAGTCTACAAAATTTATGAAATGTAAATGAAAGATTATTATTCATATTTAATTAGCAGAAAATTTTATTATTATTTTAAAAATATAAAAATATCAAAGAAGGAAAGATCATAATGTTTATACGAAACATAAGCGCAGTTGATATTTTATGATTAAAAGAACACAATTCATTTTTCAATAAAATGCTTGGATGTAATTGTTGAAATTTTCAAAATTTAGCTTTAACTTATGAAATCAAAAGGCAGAAAAAAAAGAAGAATGCTTTATTATATGTCATTTTGTTTAAAAATCCTATATTAATCTATTATTATCTAAATAACCTAATTACGTGTTAATTATATATTAAGTTACTATTGATATAATTAAATTATCACATATTAATCAGTTAATTTCAAAGTAGTATAATTACATTGCTACCTATTTATATATCTACAATTTCTTTCTAAAAAAGCAATTAGTTTCTAATTATATTCTCAACAATTTTCTATTAGGTGAATCTTTTTAATGTTGTATTATGAGGCCAAAAGAAAAAAAAAGACCCTAGTGCTAACATGAAATATGAGCTCAGACGATATTTTTTGTAGAAGGAAAGAAAACAATTCACTTTCAATTAGAAGATATGTTTAGCTTTATTGCATGAGGTCAAAATCCTGGGAAAATAGAGGACAACTAAGTGATAACATTTACATATTTCAACGAGCTCGTATTGAAGACCAGAAGACCTCATTAGGTCTTTGTGCTATTTTTAGAACGAAATGGTACATTACGAGAAAGAAAGTAGGGCAAACCGGGTTAGATTGCTGCTAAAAATAGGGGTACTTTTCGTTTAAGTTAATAACTAAGCCGCTTACTATAGTGGAATGCACGATATTTTCAATACAGAACTTCATTTTATAGAGCAATGCATCTACAAATTTAACCACAGAGAAACGGCTAATATGCATTTCCTTTTTTACATCACGTGACTTCCATTCCATGTTAATATTGTCAGAATTCTTCCAGTGATTTTATTTCTTTAAAATTTATTTATTGAACATTTTGTAAAGCTAATTTTTTCGCATAACTAAATAGAATAATGGTTCAATTTTTGTGAAGATATAGTTGGTCTTAACCATGTATGTTTATATTGAATGACTGAGAATCAATATTTTTTTAATTGATTATTCTACAAATGTACATTAAGATTCTTAGAATTTTTTTTCAAATATTTTATGAGAAATCTTTCAGTTTTTTAAGGCTTAAATTTGCCTTTGAAATTATTAGCTTTTAAAAATAACACGTTTAGTAAAAATTAAACATAATTATTCAAAGTTATGTATAAATGGAAAAAATAATATAATTTTTAGAAATCTAACCAACTTTGAGTCCTGGATAACACATATAAAAATAAAAGTAATTTTTAAAAAAAATCATAATGTTTTATTAATTTAAAATTATGAATCAATTTGTATTATAAAAATAATCCAATTAATATAATTTTTTAGAAAGATCTATTGATATTACGCACACATTTTTAATCGATCCAGATTTGTAAAGTATGAAATGTTACTTTAATTAGGATGAGGATTACTATGGATTATAAATACGTACAGCTCAGAAAATATCCTGCGTTATATTTTTTCCTATTTAATTATCCTTTTTATACTACAACTACAGTTTTAAATTTTTATTATTAATCATATATGAAAATAATTCAATTTTTAATTTTTTTCTTAATTTATTTGTATTAAAATTAAAATTAAAATCATGAAAAGACGAATTACTTAACAAATTTCAATATATTAGTACGAATAAAAGTCTATATTTAAAAAATTGAAATACAGTTTAAAAGAAAAATGTCATGGAAATACATTTAAATCAATTTATATCAAGAAAGATATTTCACAGAAAAAAATAATGTTGAATAAATATTAATTTATAGTAAGAAATATTTCCATGATTAAGATAATACGAAATTAAAAAAAAACGAATTTCGAAAAGGGAAATAATACAGAAAAATGATATTTTTACAAAAACCTATATGAAAATTTTATAACACTTATTTCTTTTTTATAGCTGCCAAAAATTTGGTAATTACTTAAAAATATCGAAAAATAAATAATTGTTATGATTTTAGTTTATCTTATAATTGAG
The DNA here is from genome assembly GCA_026289955.1 of Argiope argentata. Lineage (NCBI taxonomy): Eukaryota > Metazoa > Arthropoda > Arachnida > Araneae > Araneidae > Argiope > Argiope argentata. The sequence goes on from JAOUZG010019564.1 coordinate 1,824,793, forward strand.
TTACAAGAAAATAAAAAATGAGCCTAATCTATATATCAAATAATTGTGACATTAAAAAAAGCGATTATCATAAAAATTATAAAAAAAATTTAAAACCAATACGGGAAAAATAAAACACACCAAAATTTAAAGGAAATCTCAATATAAATATAGCTTCATTTTTATTGTAACTGAATATTTGGGAAAATATATAAATTACTTAAAATATAATTTTTTATATTTATTATAACATGAAAGTTCCCTCAAATTGATAAAAAAATAACTGTGTGAATGTCAGTAATATATTTTATCCAACAATTCACGTTATTTTAAAACAGATTAAATACATATAAAAAAAGGAATGCAATACAATATATTTCAGATTTCAATTTAATTCTATGATTTTAAGCAGAATATTCTAGAACAAGGAAAAAAATTTTCACATACGAAAAGTAAATTATATTTTTAATTTTTTAAATTTAAAGATTCGAGGCACGTTTCACTGATAAAATAATACATCACACTTAGATTAAAATAAGAAACCTTTAAAGGTTTTTATTCTCTTATCAAAATTTCTTTCTAATCATCAATAAGCCTTTCTTCTAAGCCGATTTAAGGATGTAATACACGATTATTTGGCTTGAAATAACAAATCGCGGATTATATATTTTTTACTGTTGCTAAGAAATCTTTACAGATAAAATTTCTTTAAATATTATAGATAATTAAAAATTTTGTGAAAATGATACATTTAACATTTCTCAGTATTTTCCATGAGATTTAAACATTAAAACGTGTAAATTATATTATTTAATATAAATATTTGTAAAAACTTAACCATTTTCATTGTGATTTTTTTTGCACATTTTTATAATGATAGTAGTTTTATAAACACTTATTTAATAAATTGTTTACATTTTTAAATACAAATTCAAGCTTTAGAAAAACTAAAATTGTATTCATTTTAAAAAAAATAATGTCTTATAAACAACTAAAGCATTTAACTGTTCCTTTGTGAGAAATTTATATAATATCGTCTTCACTATCTTGTTTTGAAGAATTCTAAATTCAGGAAGATAAATAAAATATGCTTACATATTTTGCCAACATTCTAAAAAGGCTATATGCTAGGGTTTTGTTTATTTTTCTTTGTATAAAAAATAACAGAAAATATCTTTCTGGAACATTTAATGTATCACGTATTAAATATTATTTAATGCATTATTTAAATACAATTTTAGAAATTTATCAAATGAAAAAATTCAGGGGAATATAATTTAAAATTTTGCATTTATAAATATTCTTAATAAAATTATTTTAAATTAATATTTATGGAAGTAATCATGTATTAGCATTTAAAATAAAGATAAACCTTTTCTGAACGGTGGAATTTACAAAAAAATTAAACCATCCAAGTGCATTAACTTTAATTTTTTATGAATTAATTTGAAAATGAAAGAATGCACCTTCACATATACCAATATTTTATTTCATTTTTAGAAGAAGAAAAAAATTTCTTCTTCTAAAAGATAGCCTTTCTTAATTTAAAGATCGCCTGTCTTATTTTAAATTTCCCTTATTATTTTCTACATTTCACGATAAATGTTTAAAATAGATTTTGATTCGATTAGAAAAAGGCTATCTTTATTTTAAATGCTAATATTTGATTACTTCATTAAATATTAGTTTAAAATAATTTTATTAAGAGTATTTGTAAATGCAAAGTTTTAAATTATACTCCTCTGATTTTTTTTATTTGATAAATTTCAAAAATTACATTTTTTCTTGAAGTTTACTACATAGTCTATATTCTAAATACTATGTATTTTAAATCATATTTAATACGTGATACATGAAATGCTCCAAAAAGATATTTTCTGTTATTTTGTATTGTTTTTGAAAGTATTGAATCTAATAATTTATGTATTAAAGAGTTCTATTCTTTCCCCCTAACTTTCTACATATTCCATAATAGTTAAAATGTACAGTCATTTGTTTGAAATCTCTATTTCTAATTTCTTTAAACCCTGTTTTGTAATTCTTTTAATTATATTTTAGTAAAAATATTTCTCAATTTTTTTAAAAATTTCCAATTGAATTAGTCAATTACTACTATCGACTTTTGTAACATAGTGTATTAATACTCAAATTTTTGGCCTACAAATTTTCTAAAACTTTAACTACATGAAAAAATAAGGAAGGTCCTTACCTCTACGAAGGTCAAAACACGATTCCATAGCTACTGTATTCCTGCAACTTCTTCTTGCACCACAGTTCATCTTATATACAAGCGAGCATAAAACGGATAACAGGAGGACGAATTAACGATATATTAATTTTTTTAACACGGAAAAACAACAGCTTACGGAGCTAAAGAACATCCGAAAAGACAGCAATGCAAGCGTGAAACAAACATTTCAGTTTCAGGTACGGTATCGAAAAGACGGCTTCGTTGGAAAAAGATTATTATTATTTTTTTCTTCTTCTGGAACTCTGTTTCAGCGGCGGTGGTAACTCTAATGCTTTTTATCAATTAATTATGCGACGTTTGGGACGGTATAGCAGATAAATGTATCTGCAGATTTTTCGGAAACGTTGAGACTTCTTGGAATAAAAAGGACAGAAAGCTTGGATTTTGAAGGAGGGGTATTTTACTCTACTATACGGCAGTGTGAAGTCGTAGCATTTTCTTCTCTACCGGCACTCTTCTCGGGCTACACTAGCTCGCTTAGAACCCTGCAGGCAAACAGGATTTCTGCATCTCTTTCGTGAATCGATATATAGGAGGTGGTGAGACCTCTTCGGACAGTATAGATCTGGCTGAATTAAGATTTAAAAGGGGGCTATCGGATGCAACGGACCCAGGCAGGAATGCACGAATTTTTTCTGGGACCTCAGATGCCATTTTACGTGCATTTTCACGGCCAGAAATTACTTTTTCCGCGATTTATTCGATCTGGAAATTGTTTTGGAGGGAATTCCGAAATGGGAACTCTGGACAGCTACGTCAGTGCCATCTCGTGTTAATGGTTCGAGTTAAAGTGGTAATCTGTACTTGCCGAGTTAATCCGCGGATATGAAACGTTAAACTGAGTTGCTGCCCTTAAAGAGGCGTTTATTTTGGTAATCAAACCGAAAAGCTAGTGCTAAGGTTCTTGAGGCTTTTGACCGGCATTTCTGTAATAGCGGGGGGATTTGGAGTGGGAAGAGAATCTGGCGTTATTGCGAAGCATTGTTATGATTTGAATAACAGGAACTAAACTCGTGAAATGATTTCATTTTATATCATTGTAGATGTTTCCATAAATAAATATGATAAATATAATAATAATAAAAAATACATAAGTTTAATCTTTATGCAGAAAGAATTTCACGATTAAAAATTCTGCAAATATCTCAAATTTAAAACAATTTTCTAAATAAATCCTCATTTAAAAATGTCAGTATTTATTTTTTTAAAAATAAGTTATCTAAAAATAAGAGTAACTTTATAAATTTTTAATTCCAAATATCAATTAACCAGAATAAATTCAAAGTATGTAAACATGACAAATATACAATAAAAATGTTTAAAAATGTTTAATATTTAGGATTGTTCAATATTACAAAAATTTGATCGTTTAGAACATGTTTCTAAAACTTGAAAATAAAGCAAAAAAAAAAATAAATAAAAACCTCCATAATACGAAAAATGAAATAAATAAATAAATAAAAATTATGCTTACTATTAGGAGTTGTAAAATATTACAAAAGTATGATCTTCAGAGCATTTTATTAAAATTTGAAATTGAACCAAAAGAATCTCTAAGGAAACAAATTGAAAGTTAACCAAGAATAAGTTATGGTTTAAAATTGCAGGTAGAATGATTACTGTACATTGCAACAACTCCATAATTTCAATGAAAATAAGAACTTTTATAAAATTAATACCAATCTGTAGAAAACCAACGTATCTTTCAAGAGTATAAAAATACATCATCAAAAAATATTGGATAATGTTTAGAAAGAAAAAGTTGATTGTAAACTTTTTCTATGCTTTAAAGAATTCACAAAAATAAATTTTTATATATTTCAGTTCTTTCACGTTGCTTTAATCAAAACATAATTATAGAGCTCCTAAAATATTTCTTCAAAATATTCAACAATTAAAAAATTATATTTTAAAAATAAAATATTGTTTTAAAATATCAAAAAATCAAAAGCACATTTTTTTCTTAATATTTTTTTGTATGTATACCTAGAATTTTACATTATAAAATATGTCGAAATGATTTTAAAATCTTGATAAAAATTTTAATGCATATACATTTTTAATAAATTCTCTTCTGTGTAAATAATTAACTGCTGAACATTATACTTTGAATAGTAAAATATCTATATACCTTTCCGAAAATAATTTTGAAAAACAAATTGAAGAATCTAGAAAGTTAAAGATGAACAACTGATTTCTATAAATTCTGAACTTTTGCTAAACAATTCATAAAATATACGAGTATTTTGTAAAAATATTCTATGCACACAAAATGATTTGGTAAATACTTTTGAAATTCTTTTGTGTCATTTTGAAATAATGGTTTAATGAAAGTTAATTTAAAATAGCGACTCAAAAGTTTGTTTTAAATGTAATAATTTATGATCAAACCAAATTATTATATCATTCTGCCCAAACGCAAGAAATACTTATAAATTGATTTTGCTTATATAACCAATATGGAATTTTAACAATATTTTAAAATTATATCTTAACGTCACTATAATCTTGCTTAAATAATTAAATACAAGTACCTTTTTTATATAGCGAACATATTTTTTGTGCCAAATAAAAAGATTTTGAAATAGAAAACATTATAATAAATCCCGTTTCGGTATCCAACTCAAACGAATAAAAAATCACACAATTTTATATCTTGAATGACATTTTAAGTTTTAAATGAAATAAACTTTATTATAAAAGCCAAAGAAAGTAAATGAACTTTATTGATGGCTAAAAAGAAATCATAAAATGCTAAAAAGAAACAAAATTTTATCAAACGATAATCAGACAAAAATAAAGCCGTTGCCAATTATTAAGAAAATTTTGAAATTACGTCGTTTTATAGAAAAAAAAACGAGAAATTTCAATCAGTAATGCATTTTATTTTTTAAATGCATTCATTTTATATATCTCATTTGATGAATACTTTATACATTATCTAATGTCGATATTTATTTGAACCGTCGAATTTAATTCAAACGTTATTATTTAATAATTTAAGTGGAAAGTAAATTTCATATTCCCCCGAGCTAAATTTCGATTTGTTTCAAGTATTTTACGAAATAACCTTTATTATTCTTAGAGATTATTTCCTATTAAAAGCAAAGAAACACATACTTGTGATAGCAATAGATTGATCCTTATTTTTTAGTTTCTTACTGTTTTTTTTATGAATAATGTTATAGAAATTTACGGCCGTTTCATTTCGGTAAGTAGCTAATGTAAGGAAATTATTTTGATTATGAATATTTGTATAATAATTCCGAGAATATTAAGTCGATAAAAATTAAAAAAACGGAAGATTGCACAGTTTTTGTAATAATTTTCATTTGGTATTTTCTGAATATATTTAATGGGAAATAAAGTTATTGTAATCAGATAACAAGGAAGACATCCCGAATTATGCTTTCTACATGCTTTCGCGCCACATAAAAGGAAATGCTTTTGGCGCGCAATGATAAATTTAATAGTCCCGAGCGATGTAACGATATATCTTCAAGTGTGATACAGGTTTTACACTTTTTGACCCAAAAAACCAAGATTTTAGTATCAGACTAAAGCAGAACTTAATGTATAAAAGAGAGAAAAGATTACTAAATAATTTCCTATAGCGATAATTTTATTTGCTTTGTAGATTACGGAAACTTTATTATATCAATACCATTTTTTCTATGGTCATTTATCAAGTCAATGACGAATCATATTCGAAATATTTCTTGATTTCTTAAATTATATCGTCGGCAGGCTATTTATAAATCGATACCTTTATATTTATCGCATGTCAAAAAATCCCCAAAGTTGTTGACTATATGTACCAATGACACATAATTCAAGCTTAAATTTTAACATGCAGAAAACCAAAAATTTTCTATTGATAAATGATTAAATCAATTGTTCAGTTAAATTGTTCAGTTATCTTTAAATCAATTGTTCAGTTAAAAATGCCTTTAGTTTTTTTACATAAAATGAAATGAACGGAAATAAAATTACAGTAATTACGATATTACAGAAATGAAGTACAAAAGATTGGAATGAAATCTATCTATGAATGTACTGTTTCCATTTCCCAGAATAAAATTGTAAACCTATTACAAGACCTTAACACAACATATACTGCTTTTTTACACTCAATAAAGTAGTATACTCTATAATATATATACTTTCTCACAGGGAGGGCACCTCGAAATGAAGATGAGATTATTCCAGCAAAGTGGGTGGGGTCTCACTACTCTGAAAGGTAGGTGGGGATAAGCTCCTCCCATCAATGATGGGACTTACTTCTTACAGGAAGAGTTGTATCGTGTCCGGGGAGGGCCTTTAGGACTCAACCACAATTTCCACAAGTGTTGCTGTTGCAGCGGTAAAGTCATTCAGCTATATGGTTTAAATCTTTGTGCTTTCGTGGTGAATGGTATGACTTACTCTATAATACAGTATAGAGAATTGGTATATATTAACTGGATACCTGGATAGAGTTTTTGGGTAATTTTGTTCACGGAAAGACAGACAGACGGATGGACACAATTTCATTTATGTGGCTTTCTGGCCCAGATAGTGTTGAAGAGAGATGATTCGTCAAATTTGAGAGCTCGAATTCTTTGATAATCACAACATTATCTTTATGTATATCCGAGAAACAGAGCTTTGTTTCCGTATCTATTTGTTCTGTCCCTTCTCTTGGTCACATAAGCGACATTGCTGCTTAGCAGTATTTTACAACTATACTCAGCATTTTCGATGTATACCTTCATAGTTCCTTCCCTAAATGAGTAATTCACTAAAATGAGTAATTATTATATAGTTCATAACTCATATTAAATAAATGAAGACCCAAAAATATTCATAGAAAATTTATGTTGTTCATTACTGGCAATGGACAAATAAGCTGACGCATCAGTGGATTTAAGCCGAAATCAGCGTCTCTTGTATTTGAGTAGCGCCAACTAGGACCAAGAGTACGACTTTTGATACTCACTCATCACATTCGCTTGCACAGCCCCTTTTTACAGGGGGCACATTCACTCGCCTTACAGATAGAACACAGAAGAATAACCACGCCCTGATCGGGATTTGAGCCCGGGAAGCCCAGATCACGAGGAAGAAGCGCTACCTCTCTGCCAGGACGCCGGTATAGAAGATTTAGATAACAATATGCAGAATCTGTATGCAGCTGCCGTTTGTGCGTTATGTAACAAATATTAATAATTCAAACCTTAACTTTGATATTGTGTTTAATTTTTTTTAATTTTCTAACAGTTATTGGCTAATTGTTATATGCACATTAATACATGTTTATAGATATCTGGCAATAGTTTAGAAACTTCCATTGTTTTCCAACTTTAAAACCTAAACGATTTAATGTTGTTTCATATTATTCATTAAATGGAAAATAATTTACTGTATATAAATAAACAGACATTCTCAATTTTTTTAAACAAATCAATTTCTGCATGTTTTACTGGAAATTTATTGCATATCTTACAAGAACTAATTTATTATATTTATTCTTTTAATTTAGAGAGTTAATAAATATTACTTTCACCTACATAAAAATTAACTTTACATGAATATCATTCAAATTAATAGTACTAATACATAAAATATTAATTTATATCGTCTGTATCTAAAAAGTATATTAGGGGCTTTTTTCAAATTCAATATAAATATAAATTTTATAAAGAAATTAAATGCCCGGTATTTCTTCGTATTTACACGGACGAAGAGAAATTATTAAATCAAATCAATATTTTTTATTAAAATAAAAAAAGAAATTATATTTTTGCTCGCAATTTTATAAAATTATTACTCACATAAAGTTTGCCAATACATACATCATTTAAGTCTTCTATTCTTAAAACGTATTCACTGGCGCTAATAATTTCAAATTGTTATGATAACTTAAACTTTGTTATTTTCTTCCAAAAGTTCACAGCCCTCTCCTTTTAAAACATTAGTTGCTGAAATGGGTTTTGAAAAGAACATGAATTCCTTTCAACTTCTGTAACTAATGACGAACTGTTTCAAATATGAAAAATCCCTTTCAAAGTTGTTTCTCCCTTTAAAACGTCAATTGGCGAGGAAAACAATATCCAATTCGAACTACACAACTAAAAGAAAAATATCGAGTTACTTCAACGTAACGGATTTTTCATTTTCTTTCTATTTAAACATTTATTCCATTTCTTTTAATTAAATCTTTCATATAAACAAATAATTTTTTAAATTAATTTTGAAAAAATAAAGAAAGTTAGAAGAAGTTAATCTCTAAATTTTTATTATTTGGTTATTGATTTTACCATGGGATTCTAAAGAACAAATCTCACTTGTTGATTTAATTACCATTTAAAATAAAAAAATATTTTTAATTATAATTGATTATTAACAAAAGTTAATCAACTAGGTATTAATTATTTTTATCTTCATGAATGAAACAAATTTGTTAACATTTTGTCAAACTGAAATTTTTTTATTCAATTGGTGTAAAAATTGGAGTAATTGATCCAAAATTATCTCTAATGTAATTTTAGAGCAGACTTTTCTAATAATACATTACTTAATTATGAGTTAAATCTTTTTCAGTTTTATTGTTAAAACATCTATGAACTTTTTTTTTATTTATATTTCATTATAATTCAATTTTTCGGCATAAATAAATGAAATAAGTTCAATATATATTTGAATATATTTCAATATAAATAAATTAAATTATTCAGCATAAATAAATGAAATAAATTCAATTTATATTTGAATGTTTCAATAATATTTCAACCTGACAAGTATACGAAAAATAAACTGAGAATTCTGATAACTCTATGAAAAAATAATAATAACGATCTCAGAATAAAGCACACATTCACAAACTATTAGTAGTCTAACTATTGACGTCTCAGAGATTATACTCTATTAAAAATTTTCTATTTCATGCGACTTTCAATATCACAAAGAATTTAAGTAGATTTTTTTCTTTTATCTTTTCATATGAAAATAACTTTTGTCCTTTTGATTATTTACGGATTTGTTTCAGGGAGGCAGCTCTTAAAATAATGGCTATTTTTAATTTTACTCAGCTCGTAGACTTCTGAGAGAATGGTATGGGTTTGTGACATATTCTCCATTCTAGGTATTAAGAAGACTTATTAGAAATAAATGTCGATTAACCATATTTTTGAGGCTTTTGTATACTATATTTTTGTAGGCTTAAAATTTTATTTAGCGGTATTCGAAGTCAAAACAACTAAGAAGGGATTATTTAAACATTTACATGGAAATAATTCATATCCCCAAAAAATTAAGTAATTTGGTTCGATCATTGTCCTATTTTGAAATATGAGTTTGGAATAATTTAGCAAGGAAAACCAATCCCATTGTGAAGCAATAATACTAAGTTTAGTTTGGGATGGACCTCGTAATTTTGAACCGTGGTCTGATGACGTGGACGACATCTCAGCTAGCATTCCCTCTTTCCACACCATGGGAAGTTTGACCCTTACGGAATTAATGTGTATCAGAACAGCTTACAGACGGTTCTTCGGTGGAATCTGGTATCGCACCTGAAACCTTCCGGTTCCAAAGACGAGACATAACTCCAATGCCAACACGTCCTTATTTTTAAAAAGAGGATATCAGTTCCGAAAACAAGAAAAATATCTTAGTCAATGATTCTTCCCAAGATTATGTGCTATATGAGCTTAAAAATTTTAAGACAAAAAATTGTGGGCTCTTTGAATTCCTTCGGCAGTTAACTTTTTTTGTTTTCGTCTATTTCTACTAAAAATACGGATGGAAATGTTTGTGTGTGTGTTTGTGTGGTGTTAAGCTTTCGAGTACAAACCATTTGATTTGGCAGTGAATTCATTTTCACAATTGGGAATATGCGATTCTTTTAAAATCATTTTTCTAAAAAGATAAATGAAACTAGTTTTTGCACAAACTCTAGAAAATATCATAGCACAAACTTTAATTTTTAATCATTTTGTAATTAAAAAATTGTCCCTTTTTAAAAATTATAATTTAATAGTATTGAACAGTTTTTTTTTCAGAATTTTAGGTGTTTCAAATTTTTTATCGTATAATTTTCAACAGTACAGTTATTATTGAGTAAAAATCAAATATTTTGTTAAAATTCGATGAAAAATATAGTATATTTTCTTCTAATATTGAAAGGAAAGAAGAAAAAAAATATTTAATATCCTATACTTAAGGAAATAACTCCATTATTTTGCACTTTTTTTCCCCTGTACTCCTATAATGCAGTGTTCATCAAACTGGAAATTTGTTAATATAATATCCTGTGGGGATAATGTAAATATAGTAATAGTAAAAATATAGAGTGATTATTATATTGTTGGCATTCTGTAGGACACTATAAGATATATCTTTTTTAAATAATAATAAAAATAATAAAGATAATTGTTTTTCAAAGGCTTTAATAATATAGAAATGAGAAAGAATAGATTAATTAAATGAAAAAAAATGTTATGAAATCATAAGAATTTGAGTAAAATGTCGTAAATATTTTAATAACGCAAGATTTCCAAATATTTTAATTTCCATTCGCATGGTCTTAAAGATAAAATACAGCTTCGGCATATCACTTTTCAAATAGGAATTTTCAGTAATTACCATAGACTTATATAAATGTTGATAGCGTCTAACAGTCCACTGAATGAATCAATAATAAGTTTTATTACTCTTACGTTGTTTTAATGATCTAATGAATCTTTAAAAACAGCAGCACCATAGTATCACTTGGTATATTTCACACAAAAAGTGTAGTGTTCTAAAAGAAATCTGTATAAAAGCATTTTTTTCACATGTATTATCAAAGTAATCAAAGATATATATTTGAAAATCGCGTTTTTGCTTTCGAAAATAGTAGAACATATATTAAAACACCTTCTTAGCTACCAATGACAGAATATTACAAGAAAGTTCACGCTGTTAAGTATACAACCTCCGTAACCTCTCAAATAGCTAGACATTGAGTAATTAAAAGCAAAGCAAAGAAAAGCATATTTTTCTAAGAAAATGAGTAATTGTTATGATTATTAATAATAATATTTTGAGAAAGAGTCATAACTCCAACTCTGATTGGTATAGTAAAATAAATGCAAATGCTATTCTCGAAGCTTTTCAAAATGTTCTCTAATAAAATGCTATTCTCCTTCAACCCACGCATAAATATTGAAGACATTGGATAAAGCCATAAAATATATCAATTGCCCAGATTTTTATTTTTAGAGCTTCAAATTTTAATGAAGAATCTAACAGCCGTTTGAATGTTATTGAAAAAAGACTGATTCTAAAATTTGATAGTAAAATAGTATATAATTTTATTGACAAGATTATATAAAAATTTTCATTTGCTAAATCGTTGCATTTGGGAGTTTATCACATTTATAGGCATGCAAATCAAAATCCAACAGATTGTTAAGTCAGGAATTTGATTTGATCTCTCCAACAGATGTAAAATGCAAATGTATACCAAATTGCATTAATCTAGCTTGTTATGTTTAGTAGTTATTTTGCTCCTTCGCACTTGGATAGATAGACTGGTAAATTTATAATGATTGGATTTCATCCAAAATGTGATTGAAATTTACATATTGAGTATGAAAATGATTTATTAATTTTCATCAGTCGTGGTCAGAGTTATATTGTGACTAGACAAAGTTATTGCCAAAAAAAGAAGAAATTTTTGGACTAATGAATATCTAAAATATTCATAATTCGTCTGAATTTTTAAATGTGAATTTTTATCCAAAAATTCATCATTCATTTCTGTGAAAATTCCTCAAAATCTCGAATTTTTTATAGATAACTCTTCTTAATGACATATATTTGTCTACTCACTTTACTTTTTCAATATAAAGTATACAAGAAAATAAAAAATAAGGTGTTATTTGCTCAATGTAATCTTTCATAAGACCGTTTGTGAGCCTTTGTAGATGTTCCATTTTTAGTAGCTCCTCAGTATTGTTTGTTAAACGAAAAATGTAGCTGTGACTGAAGTTACAATAGTTTTAAAACAATTTTCTTTAAACAATGAGAAAAACATTCAACAAAGACTGAAGTCAACAATCCCGCGTATCCGTGAAATACCCCTAATGTAAAGAGAAAGTATCCTTTGTTACTTATCACAATTAAGAGGTTACAAGGTCAAAGCGACATTCATGATGTGGGACAAGATAAACGAGCAAAGACTATTTGAAGAATACAACCCAGATCACCCTAACGTCTTTATGTTAGTCAATGCATAAATAATGGATTTCGCTTATAAAAGAAAGGAGCAGAAAAAAAATGCCTAAAGATTTTCTTTGAAATTGTTTTGTTGGCATTTGAACAATAGCAACAATTATTCTGTGGAGAGTTAACACGCTTACGGTAATGAGTTTAATGATTGTAATGCTTTTTTCTAAAAAAAAACTCTATAAAAATTAAATGTATCTCTTTGTTCTTAAATTTTAAGAATCTTTCAGAAAGAACATTTTTATTTTTAATAAATAAAGCTTTATTTAAGAAACTAATTATACAGTTTATGAATTAAGTGAATTTAAAAAAATTAAGAAAAATGCAAATAAAGTTTTGTCTTATTTGAAGTGAAAAAAGCTTATTTGAAGTGAAAGACCAGAAAACTATTAAAGAAGACGTAAATATTTCTCTGTTCAAAATAACTGTATTACAAATATTTATATATTTATTTGGTCGCTTCGCATTTAGTATACTTTTAAAAACAAATGAAAGTTCTTTCAATTTTTTATGAAAATGACATAACATTTTTAACAACGATTTCATAACTCTAAACTTACTTCAATACTAGATGTAATTTATTTATAAATATTTTGCCACTTATAATATGGATATTCTGAAAATATAATTAACTGAAATAAACTCATTCGTAACGAAAAACCAATCTTGAAATCAAAATATTGAAGTCGAATTTTTTTGCCATTAAAATAGAATTTTCATTCCATATACTTAACATTTATGATAATATTTTACAATTTTTTCTAAAGTATATTTCCACATTCATAAAATTTGATAAAATATTTAAAACCTTATTGGTGTTTTCGTACATTAAATACTAAATCTATATAAATATTTCTAAACTGCAAATTCATCGATTAAAAAAAATTAGAAATTACATGGAGAAAGCAATTACACATTTAAGGAATTGTTGAGGTTTCAATAAATAATGAAGGGTAAAGATATATAATATTTTTGGCTGTTTATATTAATTTAAAAAAAATATTAAAATTGAACAGATTTATATCATTTAAAAGTTAATTTATTTAAATTTTAATATCATGCAAAAATAATTTTTATATGAAAGACATTCGATGCATTCAGAAGTTAATGAGTAAAAATTTCTTATAAAGAACCCCCCCCCCCCGAAAAAACTCTTTTCTTCTTCTTTATATAAATGTGACACTTCCTATTTAAGAAATAAAAAAAAAATGTGGTACCTTTAATACCTGCAGGAAGTTTTAAGTGACCCTAGCATAACATAACTTACAGATATGAAATTAAACTAAAAATTATCATGATAAAATTTAAAAGATTAATTTTTAGCTGGGGGTTAAATAGTTCTAAGTATTTTAAAATTTATATAATTTATTGTATATAAGTACTTGTTGCCATTAAAATTATTCAGGGTTGTTTGAAAACTTAGAGGACTTAGCCCTTTATCTACAAACGGTGCTTATAAGGAAAATTTAAATCTGGATTATATTTTCGTAATATGATAATTTTCCGATTGTATTCTAAACCTACAAGGAGAATGTAAACCAAATAACAAGAAGATAATATAAGCTAAAAATAGAAACGAAACATATTTAATTAATAATTAAATTAATTGAGATATTTCTATTAAGTAAAATTTTTCCCTTTGGTTCTCTGGCAAGGTAACATAACAACTGGTGCAAAAAATGAAGTTGGAAAATTGATGGCAACATAACTCCGTAGATTAAGGGTTAAACTAAATTGTATTGACATTCAACTGAATTTCTAATATGCTTAGCTGGTTTTATTTAAAATAAAAGACGAATTGTTCTTTCATCACGATATTAGTTAAGAAAGATGAAAATTTGTGCATGGGCGAGCGCTTATGTGCGATTGCGCGTTGACTCTGCAGGAAAGTCAAACCTAGTGCTACCAAACTAAGCAAACACAAACGCATATGTGTAATCTGGGAAGATACAAATTCGAGAGATTATTAAAAGTTTAATAGTGGAGTTTTATTATTATTATTATTGATTATTAAAACATTAAGATTCGACTTATTTTTCTACGTTGAATATGTTTCAGCATAAACATTGTTCTAATAAAATTTTCATTATCTTGTGGTACATACAATAAAAAATTAACTTCAAATAATGGTAATCATTTTTAAAGGTACGCTTAATTTTTAAATATTTCTTATCTATACTGTGATATAATTAAACATAAAAAATAAAGACAGATTATTAAAGAAAAAAATAATAGTGCAAGATCTTCTAAAATATTGTTAGTTACATATTTATCATAATTCGTAACTATATACTTTTGATAATTTCAAAATATTTCGCTGAGGAATCTGTTAATATATTGTTACACAAGATGGTCTTTTCTTAATTAAAATTTTTCCTAACCCTTATCTTGCTGGTCCGACAAATAATATAAAAGCGAATAAGAAGCTAATAAAAGACATTTTCCTTTTTGAAACTTTTAGGCTTGCTAGAATACAATGCAAGACATTATGTACAAATATGTTCTCTTTGAATTTCGACAGTTTATAATTGAATAAAAAAACATTCATTTTATAATTTCATTTAAAAATTCTTGCATGAAATGTTATAGAACAACTAACATAAAAAATCCATTCCTACTTAGGTCAACAAAGAAAAAGTTTATTTTTGTTACTTTTCATTAAATATTCACTATTAAAAAACATAATTTATCAAAAAATAATAATTATTAATTTTTGCAAGAATTGAACTTGCATTCTTAATTTTCACTTGAAAAATACTGAAATCCTCGCATTTTACCGATTGTGCTACTGACTGTTGTTTTCAATTTTCCTAACAAACAGTTAAAACAATATTTATAGCATTAAAAATGAATTAAATTGCATTAATGAGTTAATTTTTGAAAAAAAATATATTAAAATCAAGTGTTATCCCGTACAAGTTAAAAAAAATGTATTTGAATTCCATTGGATTAATAAAAAGTATTTTATTAACGATTGATAATTTGAACTATATATATATATATATAGGGAGAGTTTGAACTAATCGGATGATTTAAAAAAAGAAAAATATAAATTGCATAATAGTATAAATATCCTGCATATTAATTGCATAATTACTCTATACAACTAAATTAATAATGCGATTAATTTTAAGTAGGAATAAATAAATTATGATGCAATGATTTATCATTATGATATAATATATATTGCATCATAATTTATTAATCTGCAGATGATATTTTTTTAAAATTATGAAAATAAGCTGGTAAAAATTTCATGAGTGCTTAACCTTACAACAGTTTTTTATTAAATGGATAAACACAAATTTTAAGCGTCAATGATGTTTTTAATTTTAAACTGCAATAGAAACAAGTTAATAGTCATATTTTTGTACTTATTTTTTAAAAAATAAAAAAAGTTTAATTTCAAAGAAAATAGTATTGTATTATACGATTTTAGAAATTTTAGAACGTCAAATAATTTAAAAAAATTAGTGCGATTTAGCACTTTGGTATTTTGAATTGGGAAATTTCATTGTTCTATAATTCCCCTTCTCTGTGTATTTTGCACAATCCTGATACGTGCTGAAAATAACTTTCATTATAACAGATACCATTTATATTTTATAACTTCGGAAATCTTATTTAAATTCTTTTAATACTTGCTAAAAATTGTTGAAAACTTTAAAATAATCCCCAAACATGGAGCTTTTTTAATATTGCTATTTTGGTTATTTATCTTAAGTAATTTACTGAGAACAATTAGAGTCTGGAAAAAAGTTATGATTATTGTCTAAAGAAATCGAAATTCTTTGTAAGTATATATTTTACTTAATTTATACTTGATGATACTCTAACAAAGCTTTGTAATTGATAAAAATGATCCCCACGTTTTGAGAAATTTCTATGTTTTATAAATTTTTTAAATAAAAATGCCTGTTTAACTGTTGTTGTTACTTATGGCACTTGCCTATGGACAAGCCCCCCCCCGTTGATACAGCATCAGATTTAAGCCGAAAGGAGCGTCTCTTGTGTTTGAAGTAGCGCCAATAAGAGCACCACTTTTGCTACTCACTCACCACATTCGCTTTCACAGCTCCTTTTTACAGGGGAGCACAGACACACCACTCACAGATAGCACAGAGAAGAACAACCATGCCCAAACCGGGACTCGAACCCGGGACTCCCAGAACACGAGGAAGACGAGATATCTCTGTGCTAGAAAGCCGGTTATAACTCATTTATATAAATAAAAACCCCAAGAAAAAACCCCAGAAGATGAGGTCGGTATATTTTCTCTAAATTTGTAAATTTCCATAGAATAAATCCATCAACTGTGTAGAATTTCCTGTTCTATTTGTTTATTCGAATACTAATTGATCATTAAAAAAATATCAATCAAGATAATAAAATTAAATATGCATTTCGAAGATATGTTTATATATAAATTTATATAAAAAGAAAATTTCCGGATTTTATATTTGCTGATTTGTACAAAAATTTCGATTTAAACCGTCTATGGGAAGAAGAAGACAATCATATATTTTTGGGAAACTGTGTGAAGGCGTCCCTTCTCTACCTAGGATTTTTTTGCCAGTTCATTGAATTACCACTTTTTAAGAAGATAATAATATTACTCTAAACTTATTTTTCATATTGCGATAAAGTGATACCCATGAAATCTATCATGTTAATTTAATTCTCATAGTTACTTTTATAGTTGGAGAAAAATCTGGCAAAAAATACATAGATCAACGCATAGCTGCTGGTGAAATGAAATTCAGTTTAGATAATTTCTGATGTCATACGATGTAGTATCGTGTAATATTATGAAGAAGTATTTGTAATCTTAAATAACGTTGCACAACATAATGCAAATTTTGGATCAATAGAAATTAAAAAAAATAAAATTTAGAGATTTAAGTTTAAGTGCTTGAATATTTAAAATTAAAATGAAAAAGGATTAAACGAAACCATAAATTATCATTTCTTTATGAAGAAATCAAGCCTATGGGTTTGCTAAATCTAATAATAATAAAGTAAATAATAGTAAAAGTAAATTTCTAATAATAGTAAAGTAAAAAATATGTAAATGTTTTGAAGTTATACATAATTTTTTGAAGTTTGGTAGCTATTCATTTTGGCAGACACTAAAAATTCAAATAATTTTTTAAAGATTCAATCAGAAGATTTAATCAGGATTTTCATAAATCAAAAAATAATTGAAAATTTGCCTTTTTTCCTGGCTATAGCTTTCGGGATTATCACAGCAGAAAAATAATTTTTAATCATTTCAAAATCAAAAATCTATATTCAATATTTTTGACAATGTTTTTTAAAAATCCGTTTCCATACATTATGCAATTTTTAAATCATTTATTTCATAATAATTATTAATTTTCAATCAATACATTTCATTATTCAAATAAAACTAAAAATTTCATTTTAGATATTAATATTTCATCATGGCTTTTGAATAATTTTTGTTAAAGATTTATTTTCCATATCGAGTAGTTTTTGAGTAAAGTTATCGTGTTAGTAATATTTTTGTAATTTTGTTATACGAATAATTAATAACTAATTTTAAAATAATGCAATCATGAATTTTATTAAAAGTGCGATCCATTTTTTAAATATTGCTTTTATTTCCTTTGACACAAGTGGATGTATAAAAATAGAGATAGAAAATTATAGAAATTCCAAGCAGAATGAATGGAACGGTATACAACTTTGTCAAAAGTATGTAATATAAGTCTATCAAAATTTGTAATTTGCAATTACATTATTGTGACAGTTATTGAATGTAAATTAAACAAAATAATTAGCTGAAATTTTTAACAATCATCAATGCAATTGAATAAACAGACTAGTACATAATTGTAAGAAACGAATATACACTGATAAGACTGACATTTAGAAAAAAATTCATTCAAATAATTGCATAAATTTGAATTCTTTAATTGTAATTGTGTTTATTTACATACCCCAAACAGAATTAAAAAAAAATTATACATATATTTTTTCCAATTTCACTTCATTGAAAGATAAAATAAACTACAAGGAAATACATTCATTTAAAATTGTAATTGGAAGATTTTTATAAATTAAAAGTCATTTTTTTAATACTCGTGATTTGTTTATTTTAAAGTTATCTTTTTTCATAAAATGAAAGAAAGTCGATTTTCTGAAAGTAAAATATTGCAGGAGTTTTCACTGTGATTGATAGATGGCAGCACAACAGTCGTCATATTCTAGAAATCAGAAATATTTGAGCTACGTATATTTCCCAGTAGATGGCGCCATGAAAAATAATTTGTTTTAAGGGAAAAGCTTCAAGCTCCGATTGAAAAAATTACTTAACGTTCTCCAACATTTTAAAATAAACTTAAATGTTAATGTTTTATTAATTTAATTTTTTTGCATCTTTTTCTTAAGAAAAAAAAATGCAAAATGACACCTTTTAAGAAATTTGTTGGCAATTTTTCTGTATGTGGGTAGATCTAATTATTTGTATGTGGGTAGATCTTATAATTTTAACAATTTTCTTTATTGATAATTTATGGAATGTTAATTTATTTCTGTATTCAAAGAAGTAAAACTCAAATACCAAAAGAGGTAAGAGGAGAATATTGTTTAAAAAGACTCTCTCCTATTATTGTTTTTATATAAAAGATTTCTGCGTACTATGTATTAGTGAATAATCATTTTTTTTCTAATTATCAATAACAATTATATTTTATTACATCAAAATAGTAATAATAAACAAAAAAATCATAAAACTGAAAGATAAAACTAGGATTTTGTTAAAGAACTTTTCTTTTTTAGCGAATGTTTTGAGAATTTCCTTGAAAAGTTATATCACAGAAATTAAACTTTACAAAATGGTAAGAGTAATTATTAAACAATTGTGTTTATGAAAAATAATGCAAATAACAACATTTAAGATAAAAAATTTCGGTTAATAGATATTAATCAGCAGTAACCTGCCAAATATGCTTTTTTATTTATGGGACAGAAAAATTCGAAATTAAGGGGCGAGTTTATTCGTAGAAGATAGAAAGATTCCTTTTAAACTGAAAAAGAGTTCTTCATGAAGGTAAATAGCTAAGAACCATAATTTACAATTTAAAACATGCAGTGGTTATTTAAATGATAAACGACGGGGTACATAAAAAATAAAAAAATAATAATTTTAATAAACTACAGAAAACTTGTCTGTCGTTAAATGTTGTTCTCTTGTCATATGAATCTTTATGCTCTGTCTTTTGTTACTGTTACTTATGGCACTTGTCATGGAAAAGCATCGTTTCTAAGCAAAAAGAATATTTAGAGCATCAATCGTTTTTAAGGGTTTGATGAGGCATCTGAATCTTCTTCACATAATGAACTCAATTAAGACAAAATTAATCGAATCATCATTAATTTAATTAATTTTTTACAAGGCGTGATTTCATTTACACTTTTTTAGAAAAATTACAGATCTTCCTCTCAAGACAGTGATTCTTGAATTTTCCAGATATCCTTCCCATCGCAATGTCCATCGCCAAATCATCGTTGCCAATTTTGTCACCAAGGACAGAAATATCAAGATTTCTTTAGAATTTTTTTGAATTTATGGTTAAATAACCGTTTGCATTCTCAGTAGGGTAACGGAAATAAATACTGTTTTAAAGATTATATTCAATTTTGCTCCATTCAATGTCAAAGTTAAAGTTTACGTCCACACTTGAATTTTTTTAAATATTTAACTATAAAAGCTTAATTTTTTCACAGTTGGTCATTAATATATATTTAAACTCTTTTTACTTAGAAAAAAGACATACTACACTAATTATTAATTAATTAATATTTGATGAGCTAATTAGTATATTTTTGAAACATGATATTTAAATTCTAATTTCTACAAACATGCAATTTTGGTTTGTTTATATCTGGTTTAGAAACCGAAACTAGAGATTTTATTGAAATTACCTAAAAAAATTACCTAAAAGAATAGTGACAACATCATGGTATCGTTTGAAAGCTAAATGATCAAAGAAAATTTTGAAGCAATAAATTTTTTTTTGATATTTTGTACGATTTTCGAAAGTTTTAAAGGTGTACATAAACCTTAAAAAGCCCCCTATTCGGGAAGTACATGAAAATAATTCAGCTAAGAATATTTTCTATATTTATGGATACATTAAGTTTCGGAGAAGAAAAACGCTAGGTGGATATTATCTGAGTCTAGAAAATTATTGTCGGGAAAATTATTGTACGCGAAATTCCAAAATTCTAGCAACCAATAATAATAATCTGACTGAATGAATCGGAGAAATCTATTTCAAAATTCCATAATCATAAAAATAAATCAAGTCAAATTACAGTATTTAAAATAATCTTTAATTATAAATTAAACAATTAAAATAAAGTAAATCTGAGCCAATGTAAAATAAATTGATTTAGGTATGAAAAAAATGTTCTTTTAAATACTTACGTTTTCTTTCTGTCTTTAGGTTTAATTTTACTTTCAGGTGCTTAAATTAAAGCTTTTAAATATGTATTTTTAATAGCTAAAATATAATGACTTTGAAAAATTAACTTATTCAATAAAGGAACAGGTATTTAGAACTTATTCAAAGAAATTATTTTAAAATTTACGACAATGAATAAAATTCTCAATGACTCTAATAAAAAATGTTAATGTAAAGAACTTTAACTGTATTTAGAAGCAAATAAAAATCCTCTCTAAAGATTGGAAAGTATCTCCTTATTTACATCGTAAGTGTAAACAGATAAATGAAATAATTTAGAAGTTGATTTATAATCATTAATTAGCTAAAAAGTAATAGATTAAGAAAATATTGGATTTCTCTTTTTCGTTTCAAGTTGTTTAGATATTAATGAATTTGTTGATGGCAGACGATATCAATTCTTATTTTGTTGATTGCAATAAGTCTTATTAAACAGAATAATTGTATAAAAACTTTAAAAAATCGTTTGCAAAAAAGAAGAATCTCATCGAATATTTATAAAGAACATTTTTAATACCTAAGAATTAAAAAAATATTTCTTAATTTTTTCAATCAAAACTTTCTTTTAAGAAATCCAATATGTTTAATCATAGCATTAAATAAACTTTTTAACATCAGATACACACAAAAAAAACTGTCTCTCTTTATTGCTTGTATTTCTAATAACAGCAAAAACCTAGCGCCTTTAGCGATTTTCAGCTCAGAGAATTATGCGACAAATTGAATTAGGATAATGAATTTCTTAAAATTATTTTTCATTAACTTTTGATTAATCGAGAAAAATCTTTTTTCCATCGATAAAGATAAAATTCTCTTTATTCTTATAAACGTTACATATTTTTTCGGCTTATTCCAAAAATTATTCAGTTAGATTTTTATCAAAATTCTTTATTTCATTCAGTCTTTGTATAGTGACATTTATGTATAATTAACACCTTTTATTATTTATCATTTCTGTTAACTCGCCAAGTGATATTATGCTCCGCATAAAAAACGAATATAACTATGCAACCTCAACAGTTATCTTTCTTCAAAAATATTCAAAAAATATTTTCTTTATTCTATTCTACAATTCTTTATTGAGGAGTTATGGCATTAAATAATTTTTAAAGGAGCAACATTACATACCTTAAAATCTTTTTACGAATAGAAAGTCATATTAAGTATCTTTTCAAATTTTGAACATTTTCTTTCGTTTATACTTCTAGGCTTATTTCTGAAAATTCGAAGAAAAAAAACCCAACTTTATTGCGTAACTAGAAAAGGGCATATAAAATTTCAAAAACGTTTTTGAATCTTTTGGAAGGTAAGGTATTACTACTTATAAAAATTCCTATATATTTTATTATGGAAATAGAATGCAGTTAGAAAATGGGGCAGGGAATAGAAGAGGATACAGGAAATATAGGATATAAAATGTATATTTCTGATTATCGTCCAGTTAAGTGAAACCAAATATTTTTCCTCGTTATTTAAAAAAAATATGTAAATATTTACTGGTCTTCTTTTACCAGGAGATAAAAGTATATTAAATTTGAAATAAATGCTTCTTAAATCTTACGAATTTTATGTCAATCTGATTCAGGAATTATTCTACGTTTCCACATCAAGTTAAATTAAGTAATATTTAGATTAATAGTTAAACATATTCTTCATCTGAACGTAAAGAATTAAAGGCTGATAATATGAGGATAAACTTATAAAAATACCTTATTATTATACTTTGAATTGATTGAATATAATTGACAAGAAATTTGAGACTAAGAGGGACTTGTGAGTCAAAACTGCATTATTGTGATTTCTCGTTTGCCTTTCTTCGTGAAGGAAAATTTAAAATGCTTGCAATGTTATAATGAACTTAATATTTTTTTTTTTGAATTAGATAAAATTTGTCTATAAGTATTGTATAGCGGGATTCTTTCGCTTGTTTTGCAAGGAATGATGTAATTTATTTATATTTGGTATTATTCAAAAAACATTCATATCATAATATTATTCTCTGCTATTATTTTAAATATTCTTAAAATCGCATAGTATTTTTTTTATTTTTCATCATAGGACAATGATTATTAAAATTTTCTAAATTTGAATTTTCATAATATTTTTTAAAAATATATTATGCGATAATATTTACGTTTCATAGGTATATTGAAATAATATGTAACAAATTTATTTTTAAAATTCCATATTTTGAAAAGAATATACATTTGGTAGACCACTACAAATCTGAGGAAAATTCAATGAAAAAAGAGTGTGAATTATGTATGGATTCTCTGCATCTCTATACTTTTCATTAGGAAATAATTAATAATCAGAGTATTTGAAGAACCAGAATACTCAGCATATTATTGAAAGTGATTCAAAAACACCAAAATTAAGACTATCATTTAAAATGACTAAATACTTCTTAAAAAATCGAACTCTATCGGAAACTATTTTTAATTTTTTAAAACTTTCTTACGGCTGTCTTTTGAAAATATTGTCGTAATTGAGTGCTTGTAGAAGTCAATAGATGGATGACTTAATACTTTTTAATCAACAAATGAATTCATGTTTCTATTAATATAGTTTTCATGAAGAAAAACAAATTATACATGCAATCGAAAAGTCTAATTATATAGTAGCAGTTTTAACACCATTTGATATAACATATTTGTTCGTTGTTGGAAAAGAATTTCTTTCAATATCTGCTGTTCAAACGACTTAGGAGCCTAAGAAATAACCTAAAGAATTTTATTTTGAAATGTTGCTTTCTTGCAGGACTTTCAAGAGAAATTGGCCTAGATCTGTATTTCACTGAAAGAAATACAGAAGTAGTTAACGCACACTTCCTTATTTGGAAGAAAACTTCCAGTTGCGAATAAATTTGATAGAAGTAGAAAATGGCGGAGAAGTATTCAACAAAATGTATAATTTTTGAATAATGTTGTTCAAGAGCAAAGACATTGATTAGAAACGAGAATTTTCTTCTCAGAATCAAATTTTCAGAAACGTTTCAAGTAAATTTACTTAAAAGAGTTAAGCTCAATATCTGAATTTTATTACCAATGTAAAAAACACCTTTTATCCATGATCTTAGTTGTAAGAATTAGAAAGGGATTGTTTCATAAGCCTGAATCTTTACGAAAACAACAAACGATATGGAACTTTTATTTTCTAAACTTCATAGCAACCATAGTAACTGGACATTTGATATTCTACGCTAGAATTAATATTGTTCAGATGCTTATGCTCAACCAATCTTTAGCAAATGAATCTTTGTGCTTGAAGTTAGATTGTGCTAAAAAATCGTCAAGATTATCTAGTTCATAAACTTCTGTACATATTGTTAAATTTTTAAAATTGCATTCAAGCAAGAATGGTATCATTGTAAGAAAGAACATTTTGCAATCAGCTTTCTAGGTGCCGATGGGGGTGCCGCGTCGGTGATCTTAGAACTTAGCTATAATTTAATAAAGAATTTGGCAGCAAAATAGATATTGCTGGAAACTTCAAGAATTTTATCGATCCATCCAATAGGAAGTAAGATATGCACAGAACCTTCTCGGCTAACCTCAAGGGAATTATAAAAAGGCAGTAGTCTCAAACTGTAATGAATTGAATCGGAAGTGGAGTTGGAGTCTAAGACAAGTAGCGAGTCGTCGAGAGGATAAGGATGCAATTGCGGAATAGTCCGGCGAAGTGCTTGCATTACCTGAAGTCCAAGCGATTTCTGATCTGAGCTGTTTGCCGAATTATTTTGTCTATTGTGGATGTAGCATCGTGTCGTGAGTGGAGTAGCCCATCGTGTAATAGTGAGTCGGCTGTTGGGTACATCTAAAGCGAGGAGACAGTGGGGAATATCAGCCATTTGGAGGGACCGTAGAACGAAGCTCTAAGGATCCCCTCTCCTTCGAAATCCTATCTGACAACTATGTGCACTGTGGCTTTTATTACTACCGATTACAACCTGTAAGCATCTGTTTGTTGTAGTGTGCTGCTATCTGTCACCTGTCTTAGTCTCGGCTGTGTATATTATCGCCAGCGTATTAGTTGTATTTGTAATTGCAAGCTTTGAGTTAAAAAGGTCGTCGTTGCTTTTTTCTACTAAAAGACTGTTCATTCCTGAAATCGACCATCTAATAAACAAGAATTCCATAACGGAAGCTTTAGAATACGTAGCAATATTAATGCTAATATAAATATATTGCAATACTTATTTCAATTAACTAAAGTTTATTTCCCCTTCATCTAGGTATTTCACATTCATGTAAAATGCAGCAAATCGTAAATGAAACATTAAAGTTTTCAAAAATGAATGCAATTTCTGAAGTTAAATGTCGAATCCATCCAGAAATAGGTTAGGCATTTATTTGTTGTAATAAAATAAACCCATCATACAGCACTTAATTACAACTAGATAAGATTTCTGTTAATTCGTTTTAAATTCTTTGTTCCCTTACTTTCGTTTTGGTTTATTATTTACGCATATAATAATCTTAAATTCTTGCTCGCTTTGTTATTATATGCCGGAATACTCACTTTTATTATTTTTTTAACCTGCATACTTTTTTTAGTTAGATAGCAAGGCATTCATCCAAAAAGGGTTTTATCTTTTTTTATTTTCGACACGAACTTTAAAATAACAAAGTAATTTTTTTAGCACTCAATTTTTACCAAGGTCTCAAAATTATATTTTTTGTTCCAGTTTTTTTTGAACGACAGTGCATTTTTTATATAACAAATCCTTTAATTCCCACTCTGTTTTTTATGTTTAACATCCATTTTTTAAAGCATGCTTTAGAATTATGGAATAGAAGTTACTCTCTAATAAAGCAGCTCATTTTTTAACTAGAATTTGTTTTAGAACTAGATGTAGATTACAATTATATTTTTTTAAAACTCGAATTCTTATTGCTCAGCTATAGTCATGAATGCAAACTTTTACAGAGTATAATTTTTCACTTCTTATAATTTTTTTCCTAACCCTAAAACAATATTGATTATTTTATCAGTTCTTTTTTATTTTTAAACAAATAGTACGAACAAACAACATACTAATATTACAAATCAGCAACAAACTTTTTTTTTATGATAATGCAATCTTTAATTTTCTTTTTTCATAATCTATTATAAGAGTAATAAGAATGAATGAATGAATACTTTTTAACAGGTTTAACAGGATTAAATTTTCTTTTTGATTGTGTACTTTTTTCTATTTAAAACTAACAAATCATTGCTTTTACATTAATTCTTTTCTTTATTTCTGTGATTCTTATTCTTATTTTCATTAGAGCTTTTATTTCTAGAAATTTGAGAGAGAAAAAACACACAGACACCCGGAAAATCAAAACGAGTAATTTAATCATACAAGACAAAAGATGAGACAGATTAGAAGATGAAAAAAAGAGAAAAAAATTCTCTCATATTATTTGAAAAAAAAGAAAGAAGAGCGAGTTTGCGAATAAATGAGTACATGCAAATAACAATAAGAGAATCTCGAAATTTACCTTTTAAGTTTAAATTCTCATTCTCACAGAATTTAATAAAAACGCACGAATTAAACTAATATACAAATTTAGTTCCTCAGAATTAAATTATTGCAAATCGTTGAAATATCTTATTTGTAAACTAAAGGAACATCTATTATAATTATTTATAATATTCAGAATTTGTCTCAGTAATTTAAATTATGTAATAATATTTCTATGTATAATTTCTGAAGAAATTTTGATACTAGAATGAGAAAATTGTTATGAACATTCTCAGGAACGATTCACAGGAAAATTCATGGTAACGATTCGAAGTTGCAGATTTTATTGTTTAGGAAAACGTGTTTTAAATGTACCCAACACAAGCTACAAATTCACTGCGAATTAACTCAATTTAATAACCTTTAATTTCGGTTAACATCAAAGCTATATATCACCCGGCATGGACAGAAGGCACGCTCTCTCAAGCTCAGACAATCACGTCCTTCGAACTCAACTGACTGCTAGCCTTTAAGCCACGCCTTTTAAATAGTGTCCTACTAAAGTAGGCTGGGCAAACTTAGAAACGGCGCACTCATTCCAGGCAACTGTGGAACTTTCTCAAATATTCTGTAAGAACAAATCTTTATTTTTCGGCTTCTACTACATATTTTAGCTTGTAGTAAAAACGAACAACGACCTCATTATGACGCCAACATACCTACATCGCCAAATTATTGCAAATATGGCCCTGTTCTGTTGCAAATTACATTCGAACGGTCTGTTCTCTCTGATTTGCGAGTCCACTGCAATTAATTTTATACAATTGAACTATATACAAATATTTACCTATAACATGCATACATATTTACAATATTTGCATCTAATTTACACAAAATTCATAGCAATATGCTTATGAAAATGTACAATAATAATACATTCCCCACCTATGTTACGTAAAATCTACGTTTAAATTATTAAATTACGCATTCAAGTCTTCCCTGGAGATTAAACAATAAGTATTCGTTTAACACTTAATTTATATAGAATTAAAATGCTTAGTTAAAATTATGTTGTAGTCAATTTTAAAATTAAAAAAATATAATTATTAGACCTTGAGCGGTGTAATGAATTCAAGGTCCATGGACTTAATGAATTAATAAATTTTTGTATATTCGGCAGTAATATATATTAAAGATTTTTATTATTGAATTAATAAAGTTTTATATATTTATTTTATTACTGAATTAATAGATTTTTCATATATTTAAATTGCTTAGTAATTAAAAAAAGAATTAAAAATGCGGATCTCTTTTATATATACGATGATGTTGTGCATACGTTACCAAGGAGAGTAAAATCTGAGGGTAATGACTTCTGAGCACCCAAAGGCATATTTCTTGTTTCTAGTTCAGATGAAGATGGGGAGTATGTAGTTCTAAGTATATACAGTCAGTCATAAAAGTCTACATACAGCCTTAAAAATGGGCTTATTTCAAAAATTGATTATATTTCAATTTGGGAAATCCTAACAATCTTTCACTTTTCACTAAAAATTGTGATTTAAATAAAAAAATAAGTTTAAAATTAGCATTAACTGGGAAAGTTTGTCAATATGTAAATATTAGCGCGTCACAAAAGTCTGCATACACTTGATTGGCTGAGAGGAGAAAATTCGTATATCAAGTTTTGTAAAAGCTTACTTAAGGTTGAGGTGGCACGTGTTGTTAGCCATCTGAAAACTCACTTCCTGAGATTTTACAATACCGAAATGCTTAAAATGAGCCAGGGGAAGGAAACATCCTTAGAACTTCGAAATTTGATAGTAAAATTGAAATGTGAAAAGAAATCTTACGCCGAAATCGCCAAAATTGTAAAAAAAGTAGGTCGACTGTGCAAATAATCTACATAAATTTTGTTAAGCGTGGAAATGCGCTAGGCAAATATCGATGTGGTCGTCCAAGAAAGCTCAATGATCGAGAAACAAGAGCCATAGTAAGAAAGGTCAAGAAAAATCCAAAAATTAGTGCTCCAAAATTAGCGCATCAAATTGCAACAGCAAGTGGAAAGGAGGTACACCCAGAAAATATTCGTAGAATTCTTCGATCAGCCGGCTACAACCGCAGAGTTCCCAGAAGGAAACCCTTCATATCATCTGTGAACCAACAGAAAAGACTTGCTTTTGCTTCTGCACATATTGACAAGGATTTTGAGTTTTGGAAAACAGTTGTTTTCACTGACGAGAGCAAGTTCAACGTTTTTGGAAGTGACGGCCGTGGCAAAGTTTGGCGGAAAAAGAACACGGAAATGAACCCAGAGAATTTGACTCCAACAGTGAAACACGGTGGAGGTAGTGTGATGATTTGGGGTGCCAGGGCAGCAGCTGGAGTCGGCAATCTGTTTTTTATCACTGGTAATATGGATCGTTTTGGATACTTGAATATTTTGCAAGGCAACCTACTTGAATCAGCCAGAAAATTGGGACTTGGAAACGACTTTGTCTTTCAACAAGACAATGATCCCAAGCACACAGCAAAGATTGTTAAGGAATGGCTGCTCTACAAAACGCCCCAGCAGTTGCATTCACCTCCACAGTCACCAGACCTTAATCCTGTCGAACACACTTGGGAGGAAATCGACAGAAAAATTCGACAACAAACCATAACCAGCGTGGAAACCCTAAAGAAGGCTATGCAGCTGGCTTGGTCCCACATTTCACCTAAGACAACGAAGAACCTGGGGAATTAGATGCCAAACCGTATGCGTGCAGTCATTACTTCAAAGGGAGGGTCTACCAAGTATTAACGGCTTATTTATATTTATCCATTGTTCCAAATTTCAGTTTCCTGTCTCTGTATGCAGACTTTCGTGACCACATAATTTAAATCTTTTGTTATTTTCGCTATGTTTTAACAAGTATGTTGATACTTTCATTTCTTTTACCTGAGTTATTATTATAAATAATTACGAAAATAAAGTTGAATTTTCGAAATTACGAGTTTTGTGCAATACATGAGAAAATCACTGTGTGTACGTAGACTTTTGTGACTGACTGTATAATCTTTTTCATTTATTATGATATTTAGAAAAAAAATAATTAAGCTTTTAATTCCCAAAAATACATATTTTATTGATTTTATATAATTTTTCGTACTCCCCCAGCAAAAAAAATTACAAAGTTTTTCCCCCACAACTGAAGGGCTGCAGCAAAGAAAAATATCTTACAAATTAAATACAATTTAATAAAATTTGAAATCGTATGATATTTGGCAAATATATGAAATTAAACTACCCTTAAAAATATACAATAAAAGTAAATATTAAATAAAAAAGAAATATATAAAATAACCGTAAGATAGGATGCAGGTTATGCTATATATAAATAATACATAGTATAATATTAATAGTATAATTATATGTATTCGAAAGAGTTTGACATTTAAAGATGAAAGAATTTCTTTTATTTTGTTTCATTCAAAAAATATTAAAGAAGTAAATACAGAGGATTCTGAGTTAAACCAACCTCCCATATAAATATAAAATCTATTTTAATCACATTGTAATTAACTTTTGCATATTTGAAATATAAATTTATTAAGTTGTAGAAAAATTCAAATTATAAGGCAAACATTTTTAATCAAGCAAATATTTTTGGAAAAGTAAAATATTTCTTTGAAAACGAAATTAATTTCCACATAATTGATTTTTTAAATTCAAATTTAACAAAAAAAGTTTCATATGTAAAATTGCAAACGATTTTAAATAAAAAAATATTTTGAAAATAATGATTTTCTTATGAAAAAAAATAATTTTAACAGAATCGAATTGTTATTTTATTCAGTTTATTGGAGGAAAAATAAGCAGGGTAAAAAAATGCAGACGATTTTCAAGAATTCGACATTTGTGGAACACAAAGAGCTCGCAATATTACTCTTAATTACTCCTGAAACTTCAGGGCAAATATTCCACGCAAATAAACGTTTGCTTTAGTTCTTAACTCCCAGAATTCTGGTGCGAATACAAATTTCGTCGAATGTAATCACATGCAAATAAGTCTCGAAATCCCACCTCCATGGAAATAGAAATTAATATCCACAAGTTCCCCCGGATCTGTTGTTTATTTATGTAAGTCTCCGCAGAATTTAATTTTAAAAACATGCGCCTTGGTCTGGAATTCTGTGCTTCTCGGAATGAAAACGGGCTTTTCAAGAATAATCAGGTGTAAATACAAATATCTATTGAAATGCTTAAAGTGAAATTAATTTTGTATGCTGAAAAGGAAACTTGTTAATGTGTAAATAGTTATTTTTAAAAAATAGAAATGAGCTTTTGTGAGAGGATCGTTATTTAACTGTGGTATGTTAATTTGTTTGAATATCTGTTTTAAATTGCTATTGATATTTTCTTTAAATTACTAGATATTGTGGAAAGATTTATATAGTTTAATATTTACAACATAATACTTTCAATTACTCTATGTTTTATGATGTTAATTTTGAGTAAGATGTTTGAGTTTCTTGAATTTATGAAGATTTTTACATTAAAATTACTTATCTTTTATTAAAACTTGTTACCTTTGTGTAGCAATTTAAAAAGAAGACATTTTTTTAAAAATCAATATGATTTGTTTTTGAATTGAGAATTATTTAACATATTAATGGCTATAATTAATTTTTATTGTGCCTTCTATTATAATATTCGTTTTATCAGAAGACGCAATAAAATTTTTATGGAATATTAGCATTCTGTTATGAATCTGTAAAGTTGCTTTCTAGTACAATTACTTCCATGAAAGGAAAACCAGGTTTACAGCCAACAATATTGAATGCTGATCGAATGCCGAATCAAGGATCCCCGAACTTGGCACAAATCCAGTAAAGAATTTGGCGACAAAATGGATGATACTAGAATATGTAGAATTTTGGCGATAGGACCACTGATCGAGAATCTATGCGATTCTTCGAAAACCATTTGTGCCTTGCTCCAGATTCTGGTAATCTGGTAGTCCTAACCAAAATTTGACATATATTAAGTTAGAGTTGAGTCAGTTTAGCAAGGCGCAAGCATTGGGTTTAACACAAGCGATTGAGGGATTGAGAAGTGAATAGCACGACAAGTATTGAATCAGCATCGAGTCGTTTTGCTGAGTAGTCAGTTGTATAGTCAAGAATTGGTAGTTGGGTAAACAGCTAAAGCAAGGATACAGTGAAAAATAGCAGACGTTTGAAGAGACCTTAATGTATAGTTATGTGGATTCCTTCTTCCTGCTGAGTTCTGTCTAATCACTTCGTTTGTTATTGTGGATATTTACTACAGATTAATACTTGTGGGTGGTTTCTTGTTTTATGTGCTGCTGCATATTGCTAGGATACATTTTTTTCAGATGTGAACTGTCATTTGTCTTTCATGTCTTTGTGTTGATAAACTTCATTTTTTATTAAAGATTACTCACTGCACCCTTCTATAACCCTTACAGCCAACTAGTTTAGTTTTAAAGGATTTCTTTGACAATATGTTAAACAAGTTTGAGTATACGTTATAAAAGTATTCGATTGACAGACTTAACAGATCTAATATTATTAACAAATATAATCACAGAGACAAATTGATCTAAAATCAATATAAATCTGAAATTTTTATTTAGAGTAACCTATAGTTTAATGGATTCTCAGAATCGGCATTTTCATACGAGGCATTTCATAGTGCTAAAGTGTTGATATTTCGAGAAAGATTTTTCACCTTTAAGGTTGGTAATTACATTGAAAAGCCAAATTCTGACGGAATATCGAAAATTTTTAATATAATATTCTATATTTCTAGGTAAATTACTTTAAAAAAATTGTCTTGTTTTTACCCTTACGTCTTGAGAAGCTAATTTATTTTTATATTTGTGTTATTTTATGATTTTTTTCTGTTTTAAGCATTTAATTGCTATTTTTTCAAACTCATAATTTTGATAAAATCTAGTTGCGAAAGACCTCACAAATTAAAATCTATTATTTTGTTAAAATTTGGTATAAACATTTCTTAATATGTTTAACAGTTCAATAACCCCATCATTAGTGATAAGTTCATTTGAAAGGATTTCAGACGTATCATAATTCTCCCCAATGTAAAACAAAAATAATCTTATTTATCAATCGAATCTCAACCTTTAAATAATGCGTACAAATGAAATTCATTTCATAAATCAGAAAATTGCTAATACATTTCATTAGATATCTGTAAACGTTTGAGTAAACTATTTCATAAAACTTAAAGTTAAGGGCATTTTACTTGATATTTCTTTTTAGCCAAAAGAAAGACTCTAGTTCATTCAAATTGTGAACATTTAATCTATATATTCCTGCTATGCAACTGTTTTTCCTAGTCTTTTTACCAAATAGACTTTTGCTGTTAGTCATACATCTTAAAAACATTTTCTTTCCATATATTTTGAGAATTAGAAAATAAATACTCTCATCTTATTCTTGAAAAGACAAAAGACATGACTATTAAAATAAAGAAAACAGAAATGATAAAAAAAATTTAAAAGAGGAGAT
This sequence comes from Argiope argentata, assembly GCA_026289955.1. NCBI lineage: Eukaryota > Metazoa > Arthropoda > Arachnida > Araneae > Araneidae > Argiope > Argiope argentata. Next base: position 1,857,758 of record JAOUZG010019564.1, read on the forward strand.
ATTGACACAAGGCAGTCTCTACTCATTTGATACAAGTGAAGATTCAATCAAAAAAGAAAAATCGAATTTTTATCTTTTACCAATTTTAATCTCTAGTTGAAACTTTATTTAATTATCTTCGAATGGTTTCAATCTTTTTTTTTTCTAATTTTCATCTCTGAAACGCTCAGATAGCGAGTGCTTCGATTCTAGGCAACCTTAGATTAATCTAAATCCGGGATGTAAGAGGCGAATTTCTTAAGTCTTGATTAAGAAGTAAGTAATTTTAATGGAGTTAACAAGATAGAAATAATGAAGTGGCTTCTATTTTAAGATATCTGAAATGACTATCCACTTGAAATTGATTTCTGGAGGACAAAAGATATGTTATGCATTACTTGAAGCGTGCCTTTATTTAAAGGTAAAAGGTCAAAGTTAATTCAGCCTTTATTTCAAAAGTGTAAGGATGCGGAAATTCTTTTGAATTTATTGGAAGAGAGAAGGTACGGTAAACTAAACAAAGAAGTCTTTAATAGTGTCCTTTCCTTAATTACACAAATAACTGTTTATTTTTTCAAGATGTTCTGAGAGATTCTGAATGTTTTTTTTTAATATGACAAAGATTTGTAACACATTGTTGGACATCTTGGGTTATGCATTAAGACATTCATCATAGATTATATTGTTCTAAACAATTCTGACACAAGAACGATGCGAAGATGAAGACTTTATTGTCTATGAAAAGGCGTACTAAATATTCGTAGCTCAAGCTACAAATTCATATCGAATTAACTCCATTTAATCCGCTAATCTCGATTAACAGCAAAACTATAGAATGCGCGTCACTGAGAAAAGACGCTCTCTCTAGCTTAGCCAACTAACTAGCTCGTTTTCTGGACTGAACTCGTTCTCCTCTTTAAATCGCACCTTTTAAATAGCGTTCCACTAAAGTTGGTGGGGGGAAACGCAGAAACAGCGAGCTCGCTCTCGGCAAATCTGGAAATTTCTCCAACTTTCTATAAGAACAAACCTTTGTTTCTTAGCTTTTGCTACACATTTTAGAGTGTAGTAAAACCCGTTAGCGACTTCATTACGTCGCCAACACATCTACATCGCCAAATCAGTCAAACATGGCGGTGTTCTGTTCCTTCGAGGGGTCTTTTCTTAGAAGCGGGATCCCATTACAATTAATTTTATACAATTAAACTGTTTTAAAATATTAACAATATTTATACAAAAACCCATGCATATTTTCATCTAATTTACGCAAAATCCATAACAATATCAAAATATTTAGCATAGTAATTAATATTTGAATTATTTTTCTTTTATCTGTTTTACTTATATCAGATGTTTTTCCATGTTTAATTTTATCAGGTTAATTTCTTTGCAGTATTAGTTAAAAATAACAATGAGATTTGAGCTTTTGTACGCATAGCCAAATAGATACACTATTTTAAACAAAAGCGGAAAATAGCAATAAGTTACAATTACGTTAGCTAAAAAATAATAAATTCAACAGAATTATTATATAAAGAATCTGCATACATCATTTTAAAAATAAGTGAGATGATGAATTTTAAACAAATAAGCATTATTTGATGAAGTTAGCTGGAGTAGTCCCCTCCCACAAAGATTTTCTCGAATATTGTTTATTAAAGGTGTTTATACCAGAAAGTGCTAACCATAAGATAGGCGTAAACTAGCTACGAAATATTAATCACTGACTTGAATTTATCAATTTTATTGCAATCATGTCATCCTTGGTGAGTTTTTCAGCAATTAAACTATGACATACGGATAATAGTATCCGAAAATATAATTTGTGTTCCAAATTCGTTATCTCCAACCAATTGAATCAATTTTTAGACAAAAACTATACTATCAATCAGAAAATTCTATACCGAATTGGATATATTTCAAGTCCCTGTGTTTTCGAGTTTGTTTCTGAAAATACTGACAGACAGAGGGTCAACTCCTTGCTGGATTTCAAAATTCAACAGATATTTTTAAATTATGGATGTTAAATCTAGAAAAAAATTTTTACCCGACTAACTGTCTTCATTTTTAGGTTATCGTGTTAATCATTAGTTGAAGATTCAAATAAAAATTAGGAATAAAATTTCTAATTTATCGTTTAATTGAATAGTATTTTTTAGAATGAATGTTGTGTATTTGTATCTTTTTGGCACTGTGATTATGGGGGAAGTTATATTCAGCTTCTACAATTATTATGAGACAGAAAAAAATTATTTCTGTGTGTGTTATGAAATAAATGCCGTCTACATTTGGTATATTTACATCTGGTGTTCCACTTGCTTTCTATCAAGTTTCTAACAATATAATCTTTTAACAGATTATTTTCAAAAATTATCTCTTTATAGTTTAATGCAATTAAAATTAATCGAATGGCCTGATTTGGGAGTCATTTAGGAAAGCAATTGATTGCAGAATTCAAAATTCATTATTAGATGTTAAAGACTAAAAAAACTATATGCAAAAAAGGACATTTGTACTTTTTAGCACATTAAAAATGGTCCTTTAAAAATAATTTTTCTAATTTTTCTTGTTTTTTCAGTGTTTAGAGATAGGGTTAAAAAAATTCTTAGCAGCGCACGAAGTTCACAAATTAAAAACATCTGTCATTAAATAAAATTAAATACATTAGGTCAACAAATAATATTTTTTATTTTAGCTACTTTTTATTAATTACTTTTTAATAATTATAAATAATCAACCAAAAATTAGTGAATTTTACAAGAATTGTGAAATATTAAAATTCATTAATTTTGCCGATTGAGACACTGCCTCTTGATTTCAATTTTCATTACAAATTGCTAAAACTCTATTTAAAGTAATAAAAATTAATTAAATTTAATGATTGAATTAATATTTAAAAAAAACGGCATTAACATCAAATATCATCCCCTACAAGTTTGAAAAAAATGTATTTGAACTTGAATGGATGAATACAAAATATTTTATTAACGATTGAAATTTTCAACAAGATGTGTATAGGGAGAGTGGAAACTAATAGTAGGAATTGAAAAAAGGATTTTTTTAAATAATTTCAAAAAATAAAAAATATAAAATTAAAATTTCTTTAAAAATTTAATTTCTATGCAATAATATTTTTAAAAGTAATCGAAGAAAATCACAAAATTCAATTTACTTTTTAGGAAGAACATTATTTAGCTATGCACATTCCCACGCTACAATTTATATACTTGTTAAATTTTGAAGCTCTAGCTCGTATAGTATTACATGTAGACGTACACAAATTCGTTTTTATTACTATTAGTGATTATTATCACAATTTGTTCATTTAAGTACTATTATCTCTGTCTATTTATTAAACTATCATTATCGTGATTGATTTATTAAATTATTAATAATACGATTTATTTTCTAAAGCTCTTGGTTGACGTGAAATAGAGTTTGAATACCACTCAAAAGATCCTAAAATGGGTTTCATTGGTATTGATTTCATTACGAATATACTGCTGATGTTTCCTTTTACAGAATAATATGTCATCATAAAAAGTGTATCCGAAATATTTCGTCAACTACTGGACATATACCAGAAAAGTTTAACAAACGGTAAAAAAATAAGCTTATGCTCTCCAAGATTTTTTTATTTTCTTGTAACATTCAAAGAAACGAAATAAAAAAATCACTCCTTTTTCACATTTTCATCCTATCGCTCTTACAATGGCATCCTTGCTGAGCGAATGCCTTTTTCAGCATCAAGTGATGAGCGAGGGAATCGGAATCGAATCGCAGCGCCTTTTCGCGAGAGCAAATTTCATTTCCTGCACTTTTGATGCGGCCGATTCTCATCTGATATTTCAATTTCGAGGACATGCTTGTTTTCCTTCTCGCCGAGTGTCCTTAAATCCCCTGGAGAGCGCGCGCAGGAGTTATATCCTTTTCGTTCGAAAATTGCGCACACAGGGAGACCCTTGCAATTGCATTTTGTTTATCTAGCTTTTGTACATGTAGAGTGCTTAAATCCAAACATTCAGGGGCATCATAAGAGGGTTTTGCCCTAACACGCCAGGGAATAACTGTTCAGCCAGAAGTAGAGGAAGGAAGTTCTGTTGTGTTGGAGAGATTTACTTCGTTACATGGTTTGAGGCGACGATGCAGTTTTTACGGGTTTATCTGCTTTTATTGGAGGCAACTCTATTTTAGGTTTAATTGATGCCAAAAGAATATTATAGTTATATTTTGAAATGGCCCTTATATGTAGTATTACGTGAATGAATTTCAAACATAATAGGTAATAAACCTATTCATCTTGTCATGTAATAAATGTTGCAAATTTTGGCTCAGAAAAAGTAAATGAATTTCTTATTAAATGCCAAATAAATACAATCACTTTTTGTAGGTGGTAATGCAAGTTTTGCTCGTTTATCTGCTTTTGTTAGAGGAAATGTTATTCTAGGTTTAATTAATACCAAAAGATGAACCACTTGGCATACGAATTTATTTAACTTCCTAATTGGATAACACATCCTATTTTGGACATTTATTGCTTTTTTTATTTTTATAATAATATAAGAAGTATTTGAGATATTTAAGTTTTTCTAATTAATTTTTGCATTTGTAAATACTTAGTTTTGTCGCTTAATTTAAGATTTAAAACAAAAAATTCCGTATTTTATGCGCTTATCAGACACGTCAAAGTAAGATGAGGTGTTAATATTGTAATATCTTTAAATGATCGTTATATGTAGTAATACATGGAAATATTTCAAACATATTTGGTAGGGTTAATCATCGTATCATGTAATAAACATTGCGAATTTTGGTTTCGATAAAATAATTTCTTAATATAAGCCAAATAAATGTATCTTTTTTTGGAGGCAGCAATGCAGTTTTTGCGCGTTTATCTGCTTTTGTTAGAGGAAGCTCTGTTTTAGGTTTAATTGATACCAAAATATTAATAAAGAAATGTTTTGAAATGATTATTATATGTAGTATAACGTGATTGATTTCTAGCATATTTAGTAATAGGTTCAGTCATCGTATTGTGTAATAAATGTTGCAAATTTTAGCTCCAATAAAATAAATTAATTTCTTAGTAAAAGTCAAATATTACCATTTTAATGAAGACGTTGTAGTTTTTGCGCGTTTATCTGCTTTTATTAGAGGAAGCTCTGTTTTAGATTTAATTGATACCAAAAGATTAATAGTACGTGAAGGGATTTCAAACATTCTTGGTAAAGGGTTCAATCATCTTGTGTAATAAATGTTACGAGTTTTGATTTTGATAACATAAACGAATTTAATAAAAGCCAAATAAATACTATCATTTTTTGGAGGCAACGATGAAGCCTTTGCGCCTTTATTTATTTTTGTTAGAGGAAGCTATGTTTTAGGTTTAATTGATATGAAAAGAATAATTTAGTAATATCTTGAAATTATCATTATATTTAGTAATACATGGATAGATCTCAAACCTATTTCGTAATAAGGCCAATCATCTGGTCGAGTAATAAATGCTGCTAATTTTGTCTTCTATAAAATCAATTAATTTTATTATTAAACGCCAAATAAATATAATCATTTTTTGGAGGTGGTAATGTAGTTTTTTCTCGTTTATCTGCTTTTGTCAGAAGAAGCTCTGTTTTAGGTTTAATTGATAACAAAAGATTCATATAACAATATTTTGAAATGATAATTATATGTAATATTACGAGAATGGATTTAAAACATATTTGGTAACAGACCCAATCATCTTGCCGAGTAATAAATGTTGCAAATTTTGGCTCAGAAAAAGTAAATTAATTTCTTAGTAAAAGTCAAGTAAATATTACTATGTTTTGGGAGGCAATGAAGCTTTTGTGCGTTAATCTGCCTTCGTTAGAGGAAGTGATATTCTAGATTTAATTGGATACCAAGAGAGTAATAAAGTAATAATTTGAAATGATCATTATATGTCGTATTACCTGAATGGATTTCAAAAATATTTGGTAATAGCCTGAATCATCTTAGATAACAAATAATTCGAATTTCGGCTTCAATGAAATAAATTACTTTCTTATTAAAATCCAAATAATTACAATTATTTTTTGTTCGTTTCAATGCAGTTTTTGCTGGTTTATCTCTTTTTGGTAGAGTGAATGCTTTTCCAGGTTTAATTAATATCCAAAAATTAATAATATTTTAAGATGAGTTTCTATTTGTGGAACATTATATGAATGTATTTCAAAAACATTCATTCGATTTTCTTGTTTGAGAGTAACTGTCATGAATTTTAACTTAAATAAAATAAGTTCATGATAAAAGCCAAATAAATATTATAACTTTGATCTCAGGAAATTGTCTTAATTTAGGGGATAAACTACATTAAACCTATACTTTTTATCGTAGAATAATACTGTTGTACAGAATCTGAGACGTAAAGAAAAAAGATTCACATTAGAAAAAATACATGCAATATACATTTAATGAAGTATTTGATGCTGTTGTTACTAATGACACTGCCATGGAGAAGCGCGTCGACAGCCATCAGCAAATTTTGAGCCAAATGGGCATCTCTTGTTTTTGAAGTAGGGCCAACTAGGGTCAAAAGAACAGCTTAACAACTCACTCATCACATTTACTTACACAGGGAAACACATTCACACACCGCCAAGATAGTACACAGAACAACCATGCCCTAATCGAAACTCAAACCTGGAACGACTAGATCATGAGGAAGACTGCTACCTCTGCTCCAAGATGCCGGTTAGAGAAGTATAAATATGTAAAAGTGCAAACTACTACATTCATGAATATTAGCTCCAGAAAAGCAAAGCATAATATGTAATATATACATTAATTGCGAAGCATAGCATAATATGTAATCTATACATTAATTGCATTACTTATAATCGTGGAAGTTAAATATTTTATTAAACAAAAAATTAAATTATTATTTAATAATTTATTTTTAAATTATTTCTGTAATAATATAAAAATTCTTTCAAGTGAATGTTTAAACAACTTGTTATAGCATCAACACAAGCTTCGCATATTGTTATATTTTCAGTTGAGTTATCAAACTATTATATTTGTATTGAGTTAAATCTGAACAATTTATCCGTAACATTGTGTAATTTTGTTTGTAACTTTAAATTCTTTTCTTTTAAATTCGTAATAAAGTCCCTTGTAATCAGCAGAAATCCCTTTAGCTTTACAGAATACAACCACTACTGTAAATTTCATTCAAAACTCCTGATCACAATAGTTTTTTTAAATGAGTTTTATGAACACTCCATATAGAATTTCCTATACCATTTACTATTCATCAAAACTTTTTAAATTCTACTCCCGAAGTTTCAGCTTAAAATATAAAATTTTACAAGAGAATTAAACTATTTAAATTCACAAATAATAGAATTTTAATTATCCAGCAAATTTATTTCTTTGGAAAATGGTATGCAACATGAAAGAAAGATCCACATTTTACTTTACAAGTAATCTTATGTTGGTAAATAATATAGAATTTACATTACCAATGACTCAAACAGCAAAAAAAAAAAGATCAAGTGCGCTAAATATTTAACTCCAATACATCCTCTTTCGAATATCTTCATTTTAATGACGAACAAACCTTTTGCCGTCAAATCAACCTGCACCCAGAACTATCATTAACAATTCAAACTATTTCCTAAATTAATCTTTCAACAGCAGCATCATGACAAATATTTGTTTTACAGTGAGCACATGTATCAAGCTCCATATCTCTCAGAAACAGTTTCGACTAAGATATTTCTATCCCCGGCCTTCAACAACTCGACTCGGCATTTCGAGCAATGTCACGTATAAGGGATTGAAGGGAATTCTGGGATATAAACGACGATTTAAAGCGGACATCTTCATGCTGTTGATTTAGTCGAGACTTAGTACTTGATGACGTTAATGCGATGCTTTAGAGAGAGACGGATTTTGATACAACGCTCACTAAAGCTGCTGTCTTTATTAATTGTGATATTAAAAGCGGCTACTATTATTTTGCTCGACTTACTCGGTTGTGCTGAGTGTATTGCATTAAAATCAGGCATCACACTCTGGGCAAGATTGGAACAAAATTTATTCTTCAGATCCAAAATTTTATTGGTATGAAATGTGAATATTATTTAATTGGAGGTGTAAGCAGACAAGCAAAATGAATATCAAATACAAAAAGTGAACTAATATTGGTTCAAACAATGTAATCCTTAAAAAGATTATACCTCAAAATTTTAAAGAATTTCCCCAGTCTTAAATATCTTCGAATCCCTAAATTCCTGATATGTATTATGAATTAATATAATATGTATTCCTGCTCTAGGAGCTAGGAGCATGCTAGGAGCGATTTCTTGTATCCTTTGGGTAATTGCGATTTTCAAATAATCTATTGTTTGAGGATCACCTTCTTAAATTTTGTCCTTTAAATATCCTCACAGAAAAAAGTCCGGGATGGTTAGATCAGGGGATGGAGGCGGCCAAAAGTTTTTTGAGATAAGTCGATCGCCGAAAAAAGATTCAAGCATGTCCATGGTTTCATTACTCGTATGGAAAAATTTAATATACTTGAATAAAAACATTAAAAAGGATTTTTTAAAGTTGGAGTACGGGAACTTTTTGGACACCCGGTATTTTCACTCATACTGTGCATTATCACTTTTATTCTTTCAGTTTTAATTTATTCCAGATATTTTCCCTTCTAGTTATATCATTTCTTGTTATATGTACTCGTATTTTGCCATTTGTTTGTTTCTTTCAAATTGATTACTTTCAATTCTTTGATGAAGTCCACCTATATCTATATTAAACGGAAAGTGGCCACATAAGCTCTATAAATGGAAACGTGATGTGGTGCTGTGTTAAGGGTTAATACGAGAATTTATTATTATTATATAATTATTATAATTGCAATATATATTTTTTATGGTAGCGTTTTGTCTCAATAACAATAATTGTACGTCTTGTCCTAATAATAATAATTGTTTATAAATCTCAGTAAAGTAATAAAATTATAAGCCATAATACTATTTCCTTATTTTTATGAGAAATTAATTTATCTCCAAAGTGTATTCCACTCTATCTCGGCAACAATCGGATCTGTCCTAGTTTCCAGTTCATTTTGTAAAACGCCGCGTTACCATGACGACCAAAAGCAAGCAAGCATCAAGTCTTCCGACTGCAAACTGCATGGGACAATTCCATTCTGCGCGTATTTAAGCCTAAATGGAATGAAACTGAATTGAAAGCCCGGGCCCTATACACCATAAAACGTATTTTCATCTCTGAAGATATCCGAACGGATAATGAAAGGGGATGGTGCTTTTAGAGAAAATACATTTTTTATAAAGTTTGTCTGAGATAGCATTGTTTCTTTCTTCCACAAATCCAGGAGATCAAACTCACAAAAGAGACAGTTGTGATTAAAATGGAATAAGTCAGCCATTCTTCAGGGTTGGACATCCAAATGGGAAAATGCCTTAAAATGATAAAGAATTATACTTAATGCTATTTCACTCAATGAATCTGCTATGAAAAAAATGATGAGACCACGTTGCCTAATTTTTTTTCGTTGTTTCCAAATATTGTTAATCATATTAACAGCATTTGGAAACATAATAGAATTTAACAATAGCAACATTTGGAAATATTTACGACACCATTTGAAATATTTTTAAAAAAATTAAATAAAAATACATCCCGGATCACCAGATTAAAACTGAAAGAGTTATGAGACTTTGAATATTACTACTTTAAATGCAGTTATTAGCCACTCCAATAACCCTCTTCAAGAAGATGTACCAATATATTATGATGTTTCTAATAAGCCAATATCGATTATTAAATGTAATAAAATTTAGAATTTTGTAATTAGGCTAATTTTAAATGGATATATGTGGGAATTTTTTTTTTTAATTTTAAAGATTAAAATGTCAAATATATCTTTGATTATTATGATTCATCCAAGATCCAAGGGGAAATAAAAACCATTTAAACTTCATAATTTTTTTAACATCACATTGATTAACTATTACAGATAGAATTTAATTATAGTATTCAAAGTATTCCTCCCTCTTGGAATATAAGCCAATTTTTATTGATTTAAAAATTAGTTATTGAGTCATGAGTAACGAGGGTATCCCGTACATAAAATACAACACATTATACAGAATTTTTAAGATCACAATAAAAAGTTAATTTTTCTCAAATGGTGATTGATATGTTGTAGCATAGATTAAAATTTTGGACGAGTTTATAAATGAATCCTACACATGAAAAAAGGATATAAATGATAAAAAATTTCATTTCCTATATTAGGTTATGATAAAAGATAATTTAAATCAGGTGAAATACAGTCATATATTAACGAATTACTTTTGTAATTTGGACACGGGCTGTATTACATATTCATTCTATCTCTCTATACCTTGTTGGGGTCCGTTGTGTAAGTACAATCCTACCCTATAGAGTCTTCAATATATTTTTAGCAGTGCTGATTCTTTTAGGTAAATATTTTAACCCTTTGCCCTCGATAAAGTAATTAGATGCATATCTATTCACTCAATTCCTTCTTACACCAAAAAATAAGTTTGGTGTCGACTGGACCCCAGAGATTGTTTGATTTCTCCATCTTTCCTAATTTTAGCAAGGAATTTGAAAATTTTCGTTAAAATTTTCCATGGCGATTACATAGAAGAGATTGTATAGTTCTAAGTTAATTAGGAGTGATTTTACAATTAAATACGTCAAGATCGCCTGTTGATGTCATTCTTATCACTATCAGAGCCTGATTAAGGCAGGCATTTTTGACCTTGAATACAATGTTGTCCCGGGACCCCATATCAGAGGGGGGTCGAAATAGAAAAGAAATTTTACTTTACGTTTTCCGAATGTTATGTTAATGAAGTTCAATTCTTCATTACTGAAGTAGTGAAGCATAGAATGGTCTTCAAACAAGTTTTTGCCTCGTACCCCAGTTTGGGTAAATCGTTCCCTGATTATTAAAAATAGTTTAGTCAACAAACGATATTTCACTGAGTAAAACAAATTTCACAAAGTACTACCGCACATTTGTTTGACCTTGAATTCAATGCTATTGGGTTCACAGTGGAGATGAATTGATTATTCTAAAACTGTTGTGTCTAAGTGTTTCGTTACAAATCATTTGCTTATCTCCTTACAAAAAAAAAACAATCATTCGATTGGGTTCACAGTGGAGATGAACTTAGAATTCGTGCAGAACATACACCATGAAACGGTGCTCGTAGAATTGCTAATTTGTTGCGAGAGGTGTCTGAGAATGAATCGGATGGCGGTGAATTGTCTTTTTCTAATTTAGAGTACGATGAAAACATCAGATTACATGAAAGTGACTGCGAAGAATCAGAAGAATATGCAAATGAAATTGATATTATTCTGATAAATTTTGATGTATATATATATGTCTCTAAGGATGGCACAGAACGGATATCGAAAAATGATAATGTTCCTGGCAGATTTGTGACTCTAAATGGGACCTTGCAGTAATCAACTATTGGATTATTAATTGCTCGGTGTAGGAAAAAAAATTGAATATCATTGTATACAGTGCTAATGAAGTACGTGCACTATTTATTTTATGCATGAAAAAGAAAATTTAAATAATAATTAAACAACTTCCATTCTCGCAAAAAATATGATTTTTCTTACCATACATTTATGAATATTATTGTTTTATTTCTGTTTACAAGATTAACTAATTTGTTTTGTTATAGTTTTTTATGATATAAAGTTTTATAATATACAATAATTACATGAAATTATGTTTAGAAGTCTTAAAACTAATCCCAGTGGAGCAATATTCCAATTATTTAGTTATGACAATTATTTTGTATTTATTATATCGTGGTGTTAAAACGACGTTTAAGGATAATCGAAATCCAGAACGTTTTAATGTTAATTTGCATTTAAAAGATATTTATTTAAAATAATTATTATTTAAAAGATATTTAACACTCATTTAAATGGCATATTTATGTTTAACAATAAACAAAATCAGCCGTGTTATTTAACTAGGGTTAGCAATATTTTAATCCAATACTCCATACGTTAGTTAAAACTGACTTTAAAGTGCGACTTACACCGCTTCCGATCATAGCTTTTCAAACACAGAGACATTTCTCCGGAGCTTACTTGAACCAGTAACTTCTCTTTTGTAAGCAAAAATAGTTATCGTCTTAAAAATGTTTATGCGGATTAAATTAAAGTCAGTCAGTCCCTGAAGAGTCGAGACATGCTCTCAGAAACTCGAAGGAGGAACAATTTTTCTCTTTCGTTTGTCAACATGTCAGGCCGGGTTTTAATGGAAACGGAACCCGAAGCAATTTCTAGTATCTGAGGATATTTTAATCGAACGGAATAATAGTTGAAGAGTATTAGAAATCAAAGGTTAAGGAAAATAGTGTTTGGTAGACTATTTTATTTGAAACGCTGATAAAAATGCATAATTGAAAAATGGTATCCACAATGGTTTAAGTGAAAGTGGCATTTAAATATATACGTAATTCTCTGCGCTTTGATCTCTTAAATACAAAAAAGTCATTTAAGAGTGTTAAAATTTTTTTCTGTAAGAACACAAAACAAATATATATATATATATATATATATATATATACTAAATTTGAATATCTTTAAATAAAAATTTAAAAGCGTATATTAAATTTCAATTTCATATATCTTTTAAAGAATTTTGATCTTGTTTGGGATACAACTTGGATTGTTTTAATTTGGGCACTAAAGTATGTGCCAAAATTAAAACAAGATTTGTATTTGCAACCATATGTGCAGTATTGTTGATAACCCTATTAAAAATCATTTGGCAGCAGATAGTTTGTTAGTAGAAATGGAGCAACATATTATGAAACAACGTGTTTCATTGTTGAGCAATGTTTCAAATGTAAGGAAAGAGGGGCAACAACTCAAAAATTTTTTTGTGTTGGCCTCCTAGATGGTATGATTTAATACTACTGGATTTCTTTTTATGAGGTTATTTGAAGTCAAAGGTCTATACCAACAAGGTCATAGATCGCATGCATTGAAATTGAACGATGCATCAACGTTCAACCTAATTTATTCAAAATGGTCACAGAAAATTCGACTTGAGAATGCGCATATGCCATCAAAATGGTAGAGGCTATTTGTCCTATGTGTTATTCCATACATAACGCTATTCTGTGTACTTTACGATTCTATAATGTATGACAATTAAAGGAAAAGAGGCTGCATTTTTTATTTAATCAAAATTTTGCGTTAACACATTGTTTTATCCTGTAACCTTTCACATTAATTATCAGGTGCCATTTTTTTTTCTTAATAGAGTTACCAACATTTTATTGCGCGAATGATGACTAATTCAATACTTGCTATAATTTTGGTTTGATTTATAATACGAAATTTATATACGAAAATTTTTTAAGCATGAGGCATGAACTAATTGTTATAATTATTTATCGTCTTTTGCATATCTTCTTCTTAAGTCTTACACTAAATGTCAATTAGATGTTGAAGAGTTTTTCTTATCTTTGAAAGAAAAACTCATGCATCCCTGTATTATGAAAAACTTGAATTTAAGGATTTTAGAAATAGGAGGGTTACAGCAATAAAATTTCCAGAATTCATGCGATTTCTTTTAGAAAATGTGTTAATATTTTCTATATTGTATATTATTTTTTATATTTTGATCAACAACACCTTTTTGTTAGAGTTTCTAAGTTTATTTCATATTTTTAATCTGAAATTAATATATAATATATACCGTTTAAGATATTTATTTTGTTATATAAGAATCCTTTTGCTGTATATTATTTTCTTCCCCTTTCTTAGGAAGCCTCGTTACGCTTGTTTTTCCAAAATTGTTGTGTTATGGACAAGAATTAATCCTCGAAGTGTTCTTTTATTTTGCTGATGGATTCAAAGTACTTATCGGGTAGAGGAATTTTTAAGGGCAGAAAGAAGTAATAATTTCATGGAGTGATATCCGGTGAGTATTCGGATGCGGTAAAACATTCCAATCAAACTTCACGAGTTTTTCTCTTAAAACTATTGAAATATGTGGACTCGCGTTCTCGTGATGGAAAACAGCACTTCGTCTTTTCATTAATTCTGGTTGTTTGTGGCTATGGTAGCTTTCAATTGTTTCAGTTGATGCCAGTTTTACTAGAATTCATTGTGTCACCTTAAGAAAGGCGCTTATAGAAAATCACTCATTTCCACTCTTACCAAAGGGACAAAAGAACTTTTTTAGGAACGTAACCCCGTCTTTGTAGCAGATGAAGTTGTTACGACAGAAATCTAAGACATAGAAGGCTAATAGATAAACCTGTATGTTTGCAAAAGCAAAGTTCGATAAGGCCATTAATAGTACGAAGAAAAAGAAACTTCTCGAACATCTTAATGTATAATTTGTTTTTCGAGATATTAGCGATTTCAAAACAATTAAACCTCTTGATTAGTTATTTGTTTAACCTACATAATCTAGGATACTAGAATATTTTTAAATTCAACATTACATTTAATTCAATACAGAAAAACAATTTATCTCCAGATTTCTGGAAAAGAATTCTATCGGTAAAATATGAATTTTAAAAGCGATAGAAGTGGGATGTTTTACATTAAAATATAGGAAATATGGCATTTCACGAAAAAAGAAGACTCTAAATTACAAAATTCTATATTAGAACAAAACGTAATGTTGTTATTTTAAAAGAAAAATATTCTGAATATTTTCTTATATTTCTAATTACATTAATACAAATTTAATTGTTAGAAATAGCACAATTATTATTTTTATCATTTCAATTCGTTTTTTTTAAGTGGTTGCCACCTAATAAAATCTAATTATTGCGTTCTCACGAACTTAATTTTCTTTAAAAAAATTGTAACTATTCAAAAATTAATGAAAGAGTAATCATAAATAATAATTTTTACATTGATTCTAATTAAATAAATTAACTACAGATGATCAGTTTCAAGAGACTAAAATCAATTTGCTATTTAAAGCATTTTTATAACAGAGATTTTAGAGATTTAATTTAAAAAAGGGAATTAAATGATACTAGATGATATTTAATAAGATGCAAATAAATACAATTTCAAAGTTAATTTAAAGAATATTTTCTTCGTTATAGTGTTTAAATAATGACATTAACGAACTGTCTCGCATTCCATTAAATTTTACTTTGATTTTTTTTTTAATTTCATGTGTAGAGTTTTGCAATGAAAATACGATTATCGTTTGGTTTTTTAGAAGAATAAAATCGACGACGGAGAATTTTGGTGATGGAAGATTTGATCATATGCAGGCAAAATGCAAATAAACAAAAATTAAATTAATCAGACTACAATGAAAAAGATAAAAAGAAAATTATGTGCAAGATAAAAAAATATATCGTATATATCGTTCCAAAAACAACGATTAGCATTAACAGACACAAGATAAGCATTAAAAAATTTCATTCAAATTTTGACATTCTGTACAGATCTCTTTTGTTGGTTATCTTTTGGGTTTCAAAAGATTTTTTGAATTTCAAATGAAGTTAGATAATTGAATGGAAATGACTTTCTTTTCACCATTGTGGTGCAGAAAGAAATCTGACTGAAATTCTGCTGCTTTTGTACGTTCTTTAATTTCCCATTCGATTCGATAAACGCTAGTTCATGAAATAAAGTTGAAATTTTAACTGATTACAACAGAGCAGAAAGTTTTCTGCATTTTCTTTATTATGTTTTATGAGTATTACTTGAATAGAAAAAAAAGCAATAAAAGTTCATGTAGATGAAAAAGAAGTTTTGTAATAGTTGGACGTATGTATTTATTTTATATCTGTTTCTATTAGCACTAAATAAAAACTTTGGGATTTCAAATTAGATGTTAAAATTTGAATTTGTGTTTTACATTATATATAGAAATTAAAATCAATTTAATGAATTAAATTATATTTCTTTTTCTTTTTCGCAAGATGAGTCTTAAAAATTCATATTTCTATTAAGAAGGAAACATCCGAGTGAATTTAAATTTTAACTAAAAACTGGAAACTTAAAATTTAAACATTTATATTCACCTACTTTATTTCTATATTTTTTGTTTTTTCGAATTTTTGTAGCACTAAAGTGCATGTTAGCATTAATGAAATTCATGAGAAAGATGGTTCATGTTGCCATTACTCAGCAATAAAACAGTTTCACAATCTATAAACTGATATTAAATTAATTAAATAAAAGGTATTTAAATATCTTTAATTTTGTTTTATATAAATAATTTTGGTACTATAATGTTATTCATGTTTTTTAATTTACGTGATTTAAAAATTCTTTTGATAGAATATGGATAATATTCCAAATTAAAAATAATTAAGTATCTAATTTTTCAGTTCAGCTTATTTATCTATCTGCTTTTCATTTATTCAAAAACTATTTTTTTTTCGTTTCAGTTCTTTCATTCATTTAAATTTTCAGTTTTTCAACTCGTATATTTTTTTTTCAGTTCAGTGAACTAATTATGCCTCGATTCTTTCAGTTAATATAAATATATTACCCATATATATATAAATGAATACTACATTTTCATTAAACACGATATTTAACCAAATGAGAAATTATTATAATTTATTGAAAATATGATTTTTTTTCTGTTTCTTAAGAAATTTTAATTGTAATCTTATAAGTTCGAATACGAAAGAATTAACTTTAGTAAATAGGAAAATAATAAACATTATTTTCACTCCACTGTCTAATAAATCGAAAATTATGGAATTTTACTATTAAAAATTAAGTTTCATTACTTTTATTAAAATCCTTTTTTTTTGTCTTTTACAGAAATTTTTACGATAATGAGGGCTAATTATTGTCGTTTCAAGGATATAAATATTTCTTAAATCACGCAATTGTTACATAACAACAGATTATTCTCAAAAACTATATAACAAGTTCTATTGCCCAAAGCAATTACAAAGTTCTAAAAAAATAGTCATATGACATTTAAAATAAAATTTTTTAAAGTGCTAATTAGCCTCAAAAATCCTAAGCTACCATATAAAAACCTTTTTCCCTTGATCGTTCTTACACAATTGGATTATTGGACCATTTAAGACTATATTAATTTTTTCTTTTTATCTTCAGTGTTTTTTTTATTCTGAAGTTTACAATTCAATGACGAAAATAAATATCGTTTGACTTTTATAGAAGAGTTCATTGCCTCTAGGGGAATGGAAGCTTTGATCGTCATTACATAGAGAAGAAACTCTTTTCAAACCATAATAAGCAAAACTAAGAATAAAGAATGCAAGTAATAAAATAAAAAAAACTTAAATCATTCCAAGTACAACAACAACGAGCATTAAAGACACAATATGTTGAAAAAAATTGAGGGTCGATTCCTCCCATTCAATTTTTGGCATTCTTTACAGATTTCTTTTGTCGGTGTTGTCTTCAAGAGTTTCAAAGGACTTGTTGAGCTTTAAATGAAATTGGATAATTGAATGGAAATGACTTTCTTTTCATAATGATGAAGTAAAAAAAGGAGTTTCGTCTTTAGTTTTTTTTAGTTTTATGCTCTAATTTCCGAGTCCATTCGACAAATGCGGGTTTTATGAAAAAGGAGTTTGAAATTGATTACCGCAGCGGAAAAATTGAATGGCGAATATTTTTTTTTCTATGTTGGCTTTTCTAAATTCAGGTTCAATGACAAAAAAAAAACATTTCTGACTCAAAATAACGAAGATTTAAGAGCATCAAACGGGTAATTATTCTGCAGAAAATTGCCTTTAGAATTTGATCGATAATCGTTCCAGATGCAAAGAATAAAGATGACATTTTATGGAACTTTAAGTAGAGCAATAATTTTGATGTTAACACTACGTTACAAATCATATTTATCTGTATTATTGTGCATTAATTTGTATTATATACAAATAACTGCTGCATGACTGAGGGTTTTGAGAAAGCGATTGGAATGGGTGTCTTATATATAGAAAATTAAGTGGTACAGAAGAATGCATTTAGATAAGTTAGAAGAACGTAAATTAATGATTATAAGCTTTAGTATCATTTCTTTCCTTAATAAGCCAATAAATAAGCCATTAAGGAGAATTACAAAAAGTATAGCATACTTAAT
This sequence comes from Argiope argentata, assembly GCA_026289955.1. NCBI lineage: Eukaryota > Metazoa > Arthropoda > Arachnida > Araneae > Araneidae > Argiope > Argiope argentata. The sequence continues at coordinate 1,875,882 of JAOUZG010019564.1, forward strand.
TTCATCAGAATTGTATTTATTACAGTTTTATCATCGCGTGTCTCTTTCCGTTTCCCTATCCCCCCCTTATGAAATAAACTCATTTCTTTGGGTTTTCGATCAACCCCCAAGTAGAGAATGTCATGCTCTACACAAACCTGAATGCAAATTTTGATGCGGAGATAATATATTAAAATTTAATCGTGAAGAATGCTATGTAGTTGAGTCATATATTTACATTCGCACGAATAAGAAGATATATAGAAATTATGATAGGTGAAAATTATTCATAATTTGACGAATTCCTTGATTCTGTTAATAAAACCCTATGCCAAATTTCTTAATTTTGATGTATTGTATTCATAGATAAATTTAGCATCAAATATAACTATATCGGAATAAAGGTGTTAAAACGAGGAGAATCGTTAACAATTTGAATCTTTTTTTTCCTTTTTAAAGATACTCTTTTCATTCTTTGTGCCATATGCTATAAAAATTTGGAAATTTTTTTAGTTATTCCCTAAGTTTGTTTAATTTAATATAATATTTTATGTAGAAATATGTTTTTAAATTTAATTTTAAAATGCAGTTCAGTAAATTATCATTTCAGCGTTTTCTTTTCTGTATTCTGAAAAATATATTAAATGAAAGTATAAAATATATGGATTCGTAAAATGTATCGATCTGCTCTCTCAGTTGGAGAAATTTAAATGAATTTCAGTAATTAGCTCACAATACTTCAATAAAAAATATATATATGCAAAGAAAATGGTCAGAAAAACTGTAAACTAATAGTTTTTTAATGCGAATAATTTCCGCAAATCGTTAAAATGAAATTTTGATTGCAATAATTCATTGATATAAATCAAACACAGCTTACAATCAGTACTGAAATCCTTTCCTATATTTTTCATTTACGGTATTCCATAAATTATTAATAGAATGGCAAGATTTAGACACGACAAATAATGAAAATGAATAAAATCATATAAAAGCAATTGAAAATGTTACTGATAAGAAAAATTTAATTATGTATGTGGTATTTATGTAGAAAGTTTAAAATATGTTTTTTATATAAATTAAAAGAATTTAAAATTAAAATGACAAAAAATATGGTATAATGCATTTTTAAAGATAAAAATTACATTTGACCTACTCAAAAATATTACTAAACTGTATTTTAGACTTTATTCGACGATTTTTATTTTTGATTAACCTAATTGCAATAGCACGTGGGATTTAGTATATAACGGGGTTTTACAACAAAGTCTCAGAAAAATCTGTCTGCATAAAAGTATCAGTATGTTAATAAAAGTGATGAAGTAAATGGCATTCGAATGAATTTCATTGTAATATTAAAATGCATTATTAAGGTATCAAGATCAAATTAGTTTAACAAAAATTCCATGGGAAATATATAGATATTACTTAAGATTTTTTTAAATTTTAAAATGGTATGAAAATGTTCTTTCGAAGTATATTCCTAAATTTACTGAGGAGAAACATTTAAAATGGAAAAAAATAGACTTTTTAAAAATAAATAACTTCTATCTAAGAAGGAATCAACCGTCAAATTTTTTATAAAACTTTCGCAAAGATGCATTCTTTATGTAAGTAAAATGTATATTAACTGCCGAGTTTATAGATAATATATACCATTCTAAATAATTAATATTTTTTTCCAAGTCAATATTACAGCGAAGGGATTTATCAAATTATTTCTATAAATAATGGCTTTCCAACTTATTAATACGATTCCAACATATATTACCAATAACGCTTGTCATTTTAGTGTTATGTTCTGCATTTATTTATTAGAATTAATTAATTTCTCAAAGGATTATAATTGTGATAGAGATGACGTGGTTTTCTAATATTCTGAAATCGTATATGATCACTAAAATGAAAGCTACATTGTCATCCTTATTATGATTCAAGGAGTGAGGAATGCTAAATATTTAAATTTAAGAACTACATCATAATAAGTATCATGTATCCAATTTTAAAATACGGTAATTTTCTGTAATAAAACATTGTAAAATAGCGTTTTACTGATAAATTCAGTATTGCGTGTTACAAAAATTTATATTACCTGGTAAATAATTGAAATTAAAAATGACTATTTCATCGAATTTGTATTTAAAAATTTAATAAACCATCTACAGTTTTTACAGTTCAATAGAATGTTAACAGTCCGCGAACATGATTTATATATGAAAGAAACTTCAATGTTCTAAAGAAGTTTAAGAAAAAAATAATAGAAAAACTATTTAGCCTCAAGCAAATACAGACCTTTTCTGCAATTTTGAGTTCTAGAATGTTCGAAGTGAAAACACAGATTCTGTTGACTGAGTATACGTAGACAGCATAGTTAAAAGAATATCCTGTTCGCAGTCGGTATTTGATACCATTACTAACACAACCTGAGGCGGAGAATATTTGCAAGAGATTTTTAGTTAAAGATCTTACGCGGCATTTTCTTTTAGTTCATATTGCACATTTCAAAGTATAAATGAAACTATGCATTTGAAATACAGACATATATAATATATAATCGTTTAAATAATTTTTTCCGGTGAATTTGAATACTTTCCAAATTATTATTCATATGATTTTTTTAAAATATTTTTCAGGAACGTAAAAAGTATAATTATAACGTTGAAAATCTTTTTATTTTAAGGTTTAAAATAATTTAGTTTATGATATGGAATTTAAAAATGCTAAATTTAACGTTGTTGATAGGATTTCCATGTTTTATATTTTTTTTCCTTATCTATTTGACGTCATGAAGTTAAAGTCTTTTTAAAAAAAAGAACAGCATACATTTTATATTTAATTTGTAAAAAGGAATACATTTCTAAATGTGTAAAACAAGTCAAATTTTATGAAAAATGTAGAGACTATTTTGTAGTATTAAAGTTAAAATTTTACACTACATAGAACTTGTCGACACAATTTTTCACAAAATTTAGAAATTTAGTAAAAGACAGAAGTTATTTTTTACTTTAGAAGATATTAACTGATTTAAATTGGACGGACAACCGTGATTTTAAATCCGTGTTAAGTGATGAGAACCAGTGATTTGGTTTCTCATCACTTAACACGGATTCAATTCCGAAATGAAGATTGAACACCACCTTTCAAATGTTCACATTCCACCAACCGAAAGATATTAGACCGTCGAATTCACCTTTATCGTTCCCAAATTCTTTTGTCTTGAAACTGAGATCTTACTACTAATCCCACCAGCATATCATAAAAGAGGACGAATTTCATTCATTGAAGATTTACATTACATTAATCTAAAACAAGCCAAATTTATTTAGACTTTAAATACAAGAATAATAAAACAACATGAAGCGCTAGTTCTGTCTAATAGCTAAATAATTTGATGAAATATGACAAAATTTGATGCCTATAAACGTGTTTAAAGGTTTAAACAGTTGTTTTTGATGTCTATACTCGTCATGGAAAAAGCGTTCAACATTTTGAGATATGACAAGTTTATTCGTCAAGAGTAGTAAATATTGATAATTTACAGTTCGAATTGCAGTTCTAATTTTAGTAAAAACTCAAACATATTCATAAATTTCAAGGTATTCGAAATACTTTAGTACCAAGTGAAAATCAAAGCAATCAATAAAATGTTATGTGCTTTATCAATAACATTCTTTAACAGAAAATTAAAATAATTTATTTTTTAATGTTTTATTCCTTCATATGCAAAAATGTATGTTATTTTTAGTAAATAAATAAATGGGATAGTTTAAATATAAGTCATTTCTTAACAACATAACTTCATATTGCACAAACTCTGAGTTTGCCGAGTATACTCGACACCACTAAATTTTTTCGAAGCAGTTTAGATATGCATTTTCCGAAGAGGATGAAACAGTTTAAAATTACAAGAGAAAAAAATCTATTTTAAAATTTGTTTTCAATCAAACAATTTTTTGTAGATAAATTGTGCAGATAAAGATATTAAGTAAGATAATGCTCATATTTAATAGAAGTTCCTAATTCACTTCATCGCATTTTAATAATAAAGAGGTATTTTATCAGTAGAAAAAATATCCAATTGCTGCCAATCGTGAAATTATAATTTTTATTTAAAATAATCTCATATAGATACTTTATTGTTTTATGCTGAATAAAAGTTTCAAATCAGAGTTTAACATTTGAAGAAAAATAAAGTTAATAGTTCTTAACTACACTTGTATCTTTAGAGTACTGGTTATAATATTTAGTATGACTTACTGCACTGAAATATGTGTAAAATAGAAGATACTTCTGGCAGGTTATAATATAACGATGCTGTTTTGTATGACATATGCGGATATTTAGATTTAAATCTGTAATTTTGAAATAAACAAATTTTTAAGAGTGGTATTATCAGCGATGAAGCAGTGCCCCTAATAAGCATGATCAAATCAACTAGGTAATATAAAACAATCACTTCTATGTTATGCAAATTTTCTAAACTTTCTGTCAGTTTCCTGATATAGCTAGAAGGAATTAATTTAGATAAATACATTTCTCTAAATGGGACATTTGGGGATAATTTTTATTAATTTCGCACGACAAATTGCTCGCAAGAGAGTTTAGAAGACTGCAAGTTATAATTTCTGCATAAAAATGTCACCCAAGAACATTTTAAGAGGAAGTTATAATTTAACGTTGAACAAAATCACCTGAGGTTCTTGATCAATCCATTTTTATTCACTTCGGAACGAACACGAATTATCGCCATTGAAATTTAATTCATCGACGATAATTCTCTCATTATTTGTTCTATCTTCATGATTATTCTACAAATAAGACTATGGAATTTCTTTCATTGAAATTAATTTACCCTGTTTATTTTTTTTTCACATTTCGCCTAACAGATTACTTTTTGGAGATTTCAACAAACCTAATAACTTTTTTATAGCTGTCCTGTGCAAATTATTAATATTTTTTCATTTTCAAAATTTGAAGATAGTAAAGATTTAGAAAAATTAATAGTTCACTCGTAAGGAATAACACTTTATTTTTTGATCAACTCATTCTTTTAAAACTCTCATTTAATTAGGATTGTTTATGTCTATAAAAATAAAAGATTTGGAAAATTTCTCATATATCCAGATGCACTGAAGTTTTGAAATACTGCATACCTTTATGTTTTTGACAACAATGATTTTTTTCTTACTTTTAGAATAAAATTAAGCAATTAGTTGGTATACAACTAAATTTTGATTCCCTGAATGTGGCGCGACCTGGTGTTAAATATAGCAATTTACACTTTTTAAATCTAAATTATTCATAAAAAAGGATTTATAAGTAAGCGATTTTACACTAGAAATTAAATAAAAAAGCTTTATTTTGAAAATATACAATATACATAAATAGTGTGCTTGGAAAAATATCTGTTTTATTATTGGATTTTCTTCCCTTTTATAACTGCATCAGGAATTTTATCCAAAGAAAGAGCTGATGTTACTCCCTTCCTTCCATTTCCCACCTTTATCGAAGTGTCAGCTGCTTGGCAAATCGCGACTGGAAATTTCTTTCTCAAAAGATAAATATATTTACGCTCAGGATTTGATCTCCAATCGGAGATGTTTGTGCCGCGACCAAAGAATCCATCAAAGTGAATCACTAGAATCTTCCCAGAATATTAGGGCAGACTAAAAAGGAAAAGTTTGATAAATAACGAAACGAAATGTCCCCTAGATACATCTCTTTTTTTGTGGTTATACTTTTCTTTTGAGAAAGGAGTCTTTTCCATAAGCCTTGAGGTACAGAACCAACGAAGAAAGCATTTCTTTCAGAATTTTAGAAGGATTGGCGAAGTGAGATGGAGAAAATCCTTTTTTGTACTGGAACTATATATAAATCTCTATAAGGAATATTTTTGTAAAACTGAATATCTTTTTTTATGTGTGTCAGATATAGATTGTAAAATGACTCGTTCCTTGAATCTAGGTAATATTTTTTCTCTTCAAATTTCCAAATTTCGATAGAAATGTCAATATTGCAAAATATAAGCTACTACATTCTTCATTTTGTCAGAAATAATAGCGATTTTTAGTTTCATTTTTCAGAACAGGCGAGTTCAAGTGAAATTTGAGACTATGATTAAAATTGTAATATTCCATGTATCGGAACTTTGAAATTTCTCTGGTAGATGTCTTTATGTGCTTGGAGAAATTAAATATAAAGTGGATTGTGGCAGCATATCGTTGAATGAAATAGATTCGATGGAAACAGGTAACATAATATTCTAGATTCCTCTAAATAATTCAACGCAGAGTAATTCTACCTTTGTCTACAGAAGTTAATGGAATCTAGCTTATTGTTAAAAACCTGCAATTTTGCTTCCCAGCATGAAATGCGTCATTGTAAGAAAGTCAGTCAGTGTTTCCTGCTGAGAGGGTGTCACGTCAGTGATCTCATAGCCAGGCGACAATTTCGTGGCTTGAAAACGAATTTGGCGACAAAATTAACGATCCGTCCAATAGAAACTAAGATGCACCCTGATTGACTTAGAAGGTTCTTGGTCCATCTACCGGGAGTTATTAAAGCAGGTAGTTTCTAGCTGTCCAAGTACAAGACAAGTACCGAGTCTTCGAAAGGACAGCGTTGTGCTCAACGAGTGATGAACTGCTGTGGTCCGAGTTCTATTGCTTACTGTAGTTGCAGCATCTTGACTGGTATGGAGTAGCTATAGAGTAGTCGTGTTATAATATTTCGGCAGTTAAAGTCAGGAGACAGAGATAAGTGAAGTCGTTTCAAGAGACCGTAGTGCGAATCTCCGAGGAATCTCTCTCCATCGGGATAATGTCTGTACTTTGAATGCTTTGGTTGATAGTCTGTCCTGTGTTCGTCTTGGCTGTGTGACGAGTCCTGTTGCTTACTGTGATTGCAGCGTCGTGTCGGGTGCGGAGTTGCTAGTCGTGTGATAATAAGTCGGCAAATAAAGCTAGGAGACAGTGATAAGTGCAGCCGTTTGGAGAAGCCGTAGTATGAATCTCCGAGGAATCTCTCTCCAGCTGGATTATGTCTGTACTTTGAATGCTTTGGTTGATTGTCTGTCCTGTGTTTTTCTTGGCCGTGTTCCGAGTCCTATTGTCTATTGTGGAGGCAGCGTAGTGTTGTGTGTGGAGTAGCTAGTAGTGTAGTAGTGAGTCGGCAGTTAGATACAATTAAAGCAAGAAGGCAGCTGAGAATTTTAGCCGTTTGGGGAGACTCTAGAGCAAAGTTCCGAAAATCTTCTCTCCTGATGGATTCTATCTGGCCGCTTTGTGCACTGTGGGTGATTATAGCAGATAATAGCCCAAAAGTAATATTGTCCTGCTGTGTGTTCATTTCAGCTATACATATTTGTCGTATGTATATTCGTCCTAATGCTAGTTTTGTGCCTTTCATGTCAAATAAACATCGTTGTCGTTGTTTTCTACTGAGGTCGGCTGATTGTTTTCGCATCATATGCTCTCTGCAAGCAAACCCGGTGATTTTCGAAACATTATACTTCTAGTTTGTTGAATATTTTGAGGTGACTTGTTTCCCTTATTTTACAATTTCTAAATCCCGTTTACTATTATTACTGATATTCATACAGAATAATAGCTTCTATGTAAATTTTGGACAATTGGCACTATTTTTATGGGCTTGTCGAGAAATCATTATTTGATTTGAAACCTTACCACAATTATTAATTTTGAAATGGTTAAGTCTGTTTTTGTGTTCGAATGAACGTTTTGCTTGAAGTCTATTTCTTTCATTTGTATTATCTTTCCTCTGACTGAATGTACATTTCGGTGAGATGGCGAAGCATCTTCAGAATATTTCTAATATTTTACTTCTCTATTCATTAGCTGAGAGAAGCGTTGAAAATGATGCATTTGTAAAAATATTCAATTGATGAAGCAATCTTAAATTCGTACGATTGGTTGTTTGATATTTAAATATTGTCATTCTACAGCATGTAATAAGCTGGATTTCGTTGCCACTTACGATGATATTTTTTATAGAGAGATGTTTCGAGATATAATGCAATGAATTCAAGGTAGCAAATTTGAAATTAAAATGTTAAAAGTAGAGATATGATAAAAAAATTTCACTTATCTGTTATATTCATAGAAGTCATATAAAATCCATTATTAAAACTTTAAGAGTTACTACTCTAAAAATGCAAAAAGATATAATTTTAGGATTTGACTAAAATATATTATTGTATTAAAATCATATTTTATAAATTAATGGTGCAACTTAAATTTGTTCTATTTGTAAATTTTCAATTAATTTGTCAAAATTATATTTTAATTGAGATGAAATATTCATTAAATAATGAATTGTCTTTTGAGAAATATCTAAAGCAGAAAAATATATTCTTAGTTAAATAATTGGACTAAAAACTATTTTATTTAATAACAATGTTGCTTACAAGGGCTAGTTTTAACGGGTTATAATGTGTCTTTAAACTTCAACTTTTTTGTTGTTGAATATTATGAAGATATCGAAAAATTCCCCCAATTAAATTTGAAACATTGTTTAAATTCTATGAATTAATTGTTTAGATACTTAATGAGTAATAAGTTCTAATTAGGCTTTTAATTACAAAGAAATTAATTTGGGTTCTATTGCAGTTGCAATGCAATTACGTTTTAGTTAAAATTACGAAAAAATCTATACATTTCCTTTTTTTTTATTTTAAGGAAAGTTAGATTATTAAATAATTTTGATATTTTCTTAATTAGTTTCTTAAATTCGATCTTTTATTTATTTAAAATAAAAAAAATTAAGTAGAAACATTAGTTAAATGCAAAAATGTTTTCAAAAATAACGCATTTTTAAATCTAATTGTATATTTCATACTTTTTGTTCACGGTTTATTGTAAAATATATTTTTTAAATATTTATATGATAAATACATCAAAATTAATATTTTTCTAATTAATCACAGTTTTTATCCGATAATTATATATTTTATAATTTTTAAAAACATTCAAAGAATGAATTACTGTACGCTTTTATTGACATTAATTCTATGAACGATCGAACTATTTAAAATCTTTGAATGATTTTCTAAGGAATGAATATTCTAATTTGACTTAAACGCATTCATTACAGAATCTCGGAAAATAATGAATAGATTTTAAATCTTCATTAAGACTTTGCGCTAAGATTTGCTGAATGCTGGGCTTTTATCAAGAAGGGATAGGTAAGCAATGAATCGAAATTAATTATTTGAAAATAAAGCGAGTTAAACGACACATTGGGTACTTGGATGCAGGAAACAGAACCCATTGAGACATTTGAATGTATTTAGTGAACTAGGTCGAGTATTTTAATAATTACTTGAGTTTTAATTTATCCGAAAATCGAGTTCTACAAATGTTTTCGAATACAAAAGGAGAAAGAAATATGTCCCTCGGTTTACTCAACATTAAAATTGTAGAATAAAGTGTTTTGAACTTAGTTCTTAAAGTGTGACATTGGAATTTAATTTTTAGGCAAAATATTATTTCTTTTATGGAAATATACCAATAATTTTAATTCAAATGGAAGATACTTTAATAAAACTGTCATCTAAACATTTTCAATAATTAAAATGTTGCTAAATAAAAGATACTCTTCAAGCTATTATAACTATTGTGCACCATTTTTTTTTAATTGGCATATGATAGTTTGAAAAATCATGAAATGTTATAATTTATATATATTTTTTTGTTAGATAATTACTAATTGGTCACGTAGACTAAATTATCTTTGCTACATGTGAATGCACTTAGTTATGAAAACTGTAGAAGTTATGTTGATATAATTTCATGGAAAGGGTTAAATTATGCTATGGATTGAAATAATTTTAAATATCACTGCAGAAACTTCATAATATATTTTATTTTTTAAAATTCATCATTTTGCTTATATTAAAATGTTAATGAATTCATTAATTCAGGGATTGCAGTTTTTGGGGTAAAAAAGTCTAAATTGATTTAATGATGTTACATAATATTGGCAAGTTTTATAAAAAAAAGTTCTAAACTTATTTAGATGAAAAAATAAGGAATTTACATGAATTGACTTCTGATTAATTATTAAAAATTTGAAGAAAAATGATTAATTGGAAATTTTTTTATCTCTTCGAATTTTTTTATCTCTTCGAATCTTTTTATCTCTTTAAAAATTATTATTTTTTAAATTTAGAACTTAAACTAAAATAATGTACATTATAATTGTGATATAATATCTACCTTCTAAACCATTAAATATAGACATATTCTTGAAGCTAAAAATACTTTGAAGACAATTATATTTTACATTGCTTGATTAATTAAATTTGCTATTGAAAAATTCAGGATAGCTTAATTTTTATGTCCTTATCCAATCACAATAGATACATTATTTAGAAGAATGTTTTTGACACATGATTTTCGCTGGTATAAATGACCAAATTAAGAGGCTTTTGATTGCTTCATGAACCACCTATGGAAATGTTATAAAGAAACAAAAGTGTTTGTTATAAAGAAACAAAAGTTAATGTGCCATAACTCAATCAGTTTCAGTTATAGAATTATAAGATTATTATTTTTGAAAATATTAATACGTCAAGAATATTTAATCATACACGATTAAAAAGCATATCTTTACTTCCTCGTGTACCAAATATATAGAGAGAAATTATTCCAATTGTTTCAAAAAGTTGAACATGAATTTTCGATGAATGCCATAAGTTTCACACTTTCTTGTCAACGTGATATGCAAAAACGATTTCTAGATTTTTACCTAAGCTCACACAAAACTTACTCAAAAATGTATGTATGTTCGAATGTTCAAACGTAAATTAAGCAAATCACAAAAGGAAATAAATGCTAGACAAAAAAAATGATTAAAAGAAATGGTGCAGCATTCTATCGCCCAAGGTCATATCCCTTTTCTACCGAGCTGAAATATGCTAGATGAGAAACCTAATCCATTTGTGGGTTATCCGTATCCTAGTCAGCAATTTTACGAGCAGGTAAAAACGATAACTCAAAAATGCATTCACTTAAATACAATTTCGATAAGACTGTTATTTTAGTTCTAAGTCAAATGCTGGTTTTGCAAAATTGAAAACATTCTTTAAAAGTAGACATTTTTTTAAAGCGCTGGGGGAGGAGTTCAAATACTAACAACTTTTCAGCAATTAATCGTCAAAGATTACACATTATAATGTTCTTTAGTAACTAGGTATACCAATGATGTGTGGTAAATAGTACAATAGTACATTTATTTGAGTACGAAACATATTTTCTGGAAGACTTTTTAAAGCTAGTTTTAAAATGCATTTATTGCCTCAAATATCATTAAATAAAAATCACTTTGCCATTTAAAGTACTTTCCTAATTTTAAATCAGTAAATATCTTTAAAAGTTTAGAAATGAACTATTGAAACACAATAAAAATAGACAATATATTTAGTGAGCCGTGGTTACGCAACAAGCTATCCTAGCTTTGTCGCCCTCTAATAAAAGATTTACTTGAAAGTTTGAGAAAAGAGAAGTGGTAAAATTTGTTATTTCCTGTCAATTCTGAATTCTGTCTTCTTTATGATCCTTTAAGATGGCAGAAGAATATATTATTTATATAAAATATTTTTTTTCATCATGAATTTTGTGGCTTTCTGACGTGAAATTATTTGAGAATTATCTGCAACGCGCATTCCAGATAATTTATAAATAATGAAACAAGAGCTCATAATAGGAAAAAATAGTCTTGCTTGTTGTTAACATTATTGGTTCAAACCTTTAGCACAAAGTAATCTTTTTTGTTCTGTTAATTTTGAGATATCTTTAATTAGATTAGATATCTTATATCTTGAGATCTAAGATATCTATATCTAATATATCTTGAGATATCTTAGATTAATGTTGGTTTATTCTTTTTTCGGCAGGAGAGTAATTAAAAATAAATATTATCAATTTATTTAGAACTCATTCGAATATATTAGCATTGCCCAAATTCTTCCGATCGGTGTATAGGGTGAAAGAAGTCTAATACGAAAGAGAACAGATAAAAAATAGCTTATTACTCACAAGAAAGGAAGAAAGAAAAGCAATGCAACAGAATCACAAAAACAGTAGTTAGAGAAATAAACAACATAAGCGCAAAGAGTCTACAGTTAATCAGCATCACTAATACCACCAAAAATATTTTCTCAAAATACACATTTAATTCATCCCTTTATTTTTACATATATTTTATAAAAGCATGGAATTTTCTTGAAGAATTTATGAATCTCAAGTAATAATAGAAATAAGTCTTTATTTTCTGGATCCTTCATTTTTACAATAAGTCACGTTATAGTTTTCAAAGTTAAACCTTGTGTCATTGATCTGGTATTCGTTAAGGTTCCATTAAAATTTAAACTCTTCTCTTTATTCTAAGACTTACTTCCCAATAACAAATATTGCAGAATTTTAATAATACATTTGCACAATTCAAATAATTATCTATGCTATGACTTCACAAAGTTATTTATACGTGCAGAGCAGATTTACATTTCATGCCTCATTCAAACTTACATTTGAATTTGAACTTCACAAAACTGACCGTTTGGCAATCTTTGATCCATGCTTTTACGAACCATTCCCCGTTACTATGAATTGCCAACAGTTTAATTTCAAAGGCCACAAAGCTTCCGAATCAAACTTGGAAAGTTATTAAAATCTCGTATCTGTTTAAGGCCATTCTGTATATGCAAATCAGCAGGACGACATCGAACATTTAATGTCGTGAATTTTACTCTAAAGGATATGAAAGAGCTTTATATTTGAAGAGTTGTGTTCATATGCATATCTAATTGTCAAAGATGTACCTGAGCGCAGCACACAACAAAAGAGAATACACAGTTGCTGAGGCATTTCTTTTGTATAAATTGTTTGGATAAGGATTTACTATGTTATTGAAACTTTTCCTCTGTGCTATTTGCTTAGAAATTCAAATATATTTAATTATTACGCTATTACGATAAAGTTTTTAAATAAGAATTGAATTCGATAAGTTAAATATTGAATTTCCCTAATTGTTAAATACCATTTTTGTGTGTAGTAAGAAAGATGCAGTGGATATTTCGGTTTATTATCAAGCAATCGGTGAAATTTCTTTTTAAATATATTGGTTACACATTTAAAATAAATTACAATAGTTTTACCTAACAATTTTGTAGCTATTTTATTAATTTAATTAAACAGTTAATTATTAACGAGCCTCGATTCTAAAGGGGGGGGGGGTTATAACAGTTCGTAGTCAAAGCTACGAACTATTTCCTTGTGTTTAAAATATACAAATTTGCAAGTTGATTATAATTATAGTTACACGTTGAAATGGTCATAAAAGGAAAACTAATGGACCAAATATCAAACTTGGTAATGGTTTAAAAAAGGTCATAGAAATTTCTTTTCAGCCTAAAAAAGTTCAAAAACTCACCACCAGGGGAGAAATGGCTCTGAATGCAATATTGATGAGCAAAATGTGTTGAATCGGTAATGCAAAGTGTTACAAAGCATGCTCAATTCATTTACAATTTTTTGAAAGCAAGTAAAAGCGCATTACTGCATTCTCAACAGCTCTTAGCTTATCAGGAGGAATATACGCACATCTCGGGGTATTGTATCTTTCAGTTCGAAGAAAGGGTTTATAATATCATCATAAACAGTGCTTTTGAAATAACACACGTTATACATGCTTTGTAATACGTTTCAGAAACGATTCAACACATTTGATACCGGTGTTCTCATGTTTTATTTTGCTTAACAATATAGCATGAAGCGCCATTTCCCCCCTGGTGAAGAGTTTTAGAACTTCTTAGCACAAATGAAAGTTTCACGACTTCCTTTAAACTATTGCCAAATTTGATAAAGTGGTTTTTTTATGACCGTTTTAAAGTGGGACTTTAATTATAAACACCCTGTAACAATTGAAATTAGACATTTTTTCTGGACAGCATAAGAAATTAAGTTTATTTTTTGAAATCTTATTTCAGTAAAATTAGTCACATAAATTAGATTTTTTTTTGTAAATTGTTTTAACCCTTCGCACTCCGATGGTGCCTTTGATGCATCATTCAAGAAGGTGCATCATTTAAGAGTTTTATTTTTTCACTTTTCAGATTAAATTGTTAAAAAATTAAATTGTTAAGAGATGTAGATTCATTTTTCAAAGAAATTCGACTTAAAAGAATCAGGTATATTCATTTTTCATTGCAATAAACAAATCTTTGTATTAGGTGAATAATTTTGCATCTAATTATCTTTCGAAGTGCGAAGGTTTAAAACGACAGTATGCTTTTTCGGAATATAGGATTTACTAAGAAGATCGTCAATTATTAATTTCTGCGATCGTAAATTAAATATAGAGAAAAAGAATAAAAGAGAAAGAAAGATTCTTTTTTTTTTAATTTTTTCATCTTTAAAGAAATTTAATTATATTTTTTAGTTTTCAAAAATATTTAATAACTCAAAAAGTATTTTTCAATTTACTGAAAAACAATTCAAGGAAATATCATTAAGAAACTATATTTGACACCTTAAAATAGATTTTAAATATATCACTAAAATAAGGAATAGAATACATCAGTTTAAGTAACTACATTCAGATAAAGATGTATAGCAATTCTCCCGATTCAACAATGACCGTGAATAAATAATATGATAAGGCACCATGACGTATAATAAAAACCTTGTAAGTCATGTAAATTAAAATAAAAATAAATTCATAAAGTAATTTTTCGGATTGAAAATGCATTATCACCAATAAGACATTTTATTAATGTGATTTAAAAATGTAACTGTATTGGCAAAAGTGTAGTGTAGTAAACAAGAGCCAGTTTTATTCAAATGATATAGATGAAAAAATTATTTTATAATTAATTTTTTTTAATTATTTATTAAAATATTTAAGGAAAATAATTCATGATTGATTTCTTTAAGACACCATTTTATTTTATTGAATTATTTATTTTTGTAATTATGATTGACTTTAGGCTCATTAGCTATTATTATTTAATCAGCAAATTTTCTGAAATCTGTAAATTTCTGAATGCATAATACAATTAAATTATTTAATTTTAATTTCAATGATTCTAGCGTTTTAAGCTCATCTTCAATATATTTTGATTGTTAATCAATATTAAATATAAAAATAATAACAAGCATTTTTTTTTAAAAAAACTAATAATAATTTAATAGGAGAAGAAAATCGAAATCAATATCATCAACATAACCGGAAATAAAATTCAAACAAAATGCAGTATCCAAATATTTCTTAGAAATACCGAATTATTTTCAAAATCCTTAATTCGGTAAAATAGCCAATGAATTCAATTAATATAAAATTGTTCAGTATAAAGCCAATAAAATTGTTCTACTGGAAATATTATTATAATATCTTCAATGAATATTTTAAAATCTTTTTATAACTGAGTTTTTTCTTTTAACAGAAGGAACTGTATTCAAATAATAATTTCAAACACAAGCTTATTCGTTTCTTTGCCTTTAAAACAACTTCTATTTCATAAAATATTCTGTAGGAAAGTAATATATCCCGTATTGATTTAGAAATAATGCACCTTTGCACTTTAAATCTACTTCGAGTAACCTTTTTTATATTTAAAACAGTAGACACACATTAACATATTTCAAATAAAATTAAGATCCGTAAAATGAAACGCAATATTCTTTGCATACGAAATTATTATTAAATACCATGCTTCCCCTTGGTTTTAAGTGCACTCCGACCTATAGGAGTAACGTTTATAGTAGATTCAAGAAAAGCCATATGTAATTTTATAATCTACCATCTCTGGCATTTGATTTTTCTTTCTTTTTTACTATTAGTTATTCATATCTTCAAAGTTTTCAACGCTATTGCTGTAGAATTTTCATGCATTTAAAAAATTGAAAGTAAAAAGAAAATGTTTCTCAGTTCGAATAAAAAGATTTATATTAAATCTGGAAAAAAAATGGTTATTTCATATTTTTCTTTATTTTACCTCTTTTTCTTATTTCAGGTATGTTGATTATTTATACCTTACATGAAGAAATTTTCGATGTTAATTTTTTTCAGCTCTGATAATGTAAGTTTTTAATATTAATTATGCATAGGCATGTTTTCATAATTTTTGTTATCTTCATAATATATCAATAAAAACTAAGAGATTAAAATAATTTTATTTTCTATAAATTGAATCTCCAGTAGCTATATCTTGCTACAAGTCGTTTTACTTTTCCAGCAGAAGGATTTTTATATATAATGTCTTTGCTTACAATTTCATTAATTAAAAGCTTGAAACTACCACTTAGAATTTTATGCAAATCATATTAAATGTTCAAAGATCAAAATTACCGTTACTTGCAATCGAAAAATTTGGATTTATTACATTTATACATTCATATACAGAAGCTTATACAAATTTTAATTAAAAATCCAGTCTTTCTTCTATGGAGGTATGTTTGAAATAATTTTTTCAAAAGGTACAGATAACATTCTCAGTAATCCGTATTTAAAGACAATCACAGTGATTGCTATATAATACAGAATGTACTACCAAAAGAATATTTGCTGAATATTAGTATCTTTGAAATAGTTCATTCAAAACATAGAAAATACATTTCAATAGGCCATATTCGAACTTAGTTTGAGATAAATTTTTTTTGCTGGGGAGCCCTGTTTGAACGCAGTTATTTCTTTTTAAAAATTGACTCGTAAAATGAACATTTCCTTGTATATGTTGTTAAGTATTTTCATATTTAAAGATTATTAATACAATCATCGTGCAAGATAAAACTGTTGAAAAGCACTAGCAAATACGCTACATTAATACAAAGATTTGTCAATCTAATATTTAATATAAATGACAGGATAAAATGATAAACTATCTACAGTCCAGTTCCATCTGGCTAATTAAATGAACGGAAGAAATGGGAATCACTTTACAATTTGACTCTTCAATTAATATTAATATTTAGATGCTTGTGGAAACTTGAATCAAGTTGTTCCACACGAATATTGGTTGTATAATTAAAGTAAATACCTTATGCATAAACTGATATTACAGATTTTCTCGACAAAACATTTTAAAATTAAAACAATGTGAAATCAAAGCCGATCTCTTTTTATCAGTTTTATATTCTTTTATTCTATGTAATGAATATTGATAAAGGTAACGAATTATATAATAACACACTTCATTAAAAAAACAGCGTTTGGGTAATTTAACCTTAGAATGCTAACCATTCGTCTTATGGACGAACGCTTACGAAATAACTTTGACAATTCTTCTAATAAAACTGTAAATGAATCGTTCTACTCAGTACCTTTATCTGACCTTGGGAACTACAAATGAGGACATTCCTTTTCCCCGAAATATTTCTGCTTGTAGTATATCCAGAGCAATAGTTGTCTCAGGGTATTAAGTAGTAAGTCCCGTTAGTATTAAGAAGGTATTTCTGTGTATGTTTGGAGATGTCGAAGCGTTTTCACGGATAAAATTTGTGGGGTAGTCCAGAAGCTTTCCGTGAATTATTGAGGAAGATAATTCTTCTTCTGTGAATGAATTGGAAGATGAAGATTTTATTGAAGTTCTTCTTGCTCCATGGATGCAGAAGCGTCCCAACATATCAACTTTGCCCCGATCAACAAGGACTTTTATAAGTGAACTTCTAAAATTGAATTTAAACATTCAACGACCTGAACAACCCGAAATTAAAAAAATAAAAATTTGTGCATTTTGTTCTTATGATTTGCGCAGAATGACGCGCAAAATTTGTTGGTTATGTTCAAGAGCAATGTGCGGAGAACATCACGCTTATATGTGTATAAAATTTTCTTCGAAAATAAATAAATACTTTTATCCCACTTGACAATCAAGCATTATCAAATCAACTGCAGGTAGTATACCTTTATTTAAATTAGCTTTAAAAATTGATTTTAAATACGTTTCGCCTAGGAGGTGAATGGTTATCATTCTTGTTAGTTTTTTAAAGGTTACCTTTCTTGGGTTAATTCGAGTTACGTAGATATCTTTGATAAACAATTTCAGTTTTTGATTTGCCTCAAAAATAGCGTGGATAATCATCAGAAATATTTTATTCTTAACTTTCAGCAATGGAAGAAAATTAGACTATCAGATTTTAGGAAAAAATGAAAAGAATATGAAATTCATTACACAGCAATGAAATAAACTGCTGAAAATTCAGAAACTTTAGAAATATTATTGAACTTTCAGAATTATTTATCACATTTTAACAACATGATAAATAAAGAATCAAAAGGACACAGCCATAAATTATGTTACAATCTATTCTATACAATCAAATACTATAAACCGCTTATAATCTGAAATTTTTCCAAGTTATTTGATTTTCCTCCTTGTTTTGATATTATATTTTATTTCTGAATTCCTACTATTAATTTACACTCTCCCTATGTATATTTAAATATCTTGTTTAAAGTTTCAATTGTTTATAAAATACTTTTAATTCATCCACACAAATTCGAGTCCGTTTTTAAAAACTTGACATTTGATATAGTTGACATTTTGATATAGATTTTTCAAATATTAATTCTTTTATTAAATGTAATTTATTTTTATACTGTAATTAGCAGTTTGTCATGGAAATTGAAATGCACAGGCCGAAGCCCAATCGGGAAAAGGTGAGGATTTCAATATTTTTCACTTGAAAGTAAAGAGCACATGTTCAATTCTTGAGAAAGCTAATGATTTTTCTATAAACTATTTGTATTAATTGCAATTATTTGATAAACAGTTACAAAAATAATTTTTTGTTGACATAAATAGTAATAGATTTAAATTATTTTTATATTACTTAATAACTTCGAAGGAATTTTGCATCATAAATGAAAAGAAAAGAATCGAATAATCAATCAAACTATATCTTATTTGATATGAATGAATGTCTAAGTGTTTTCACTTATTTCAAATTTTGAGATATTTTGCTATTAAAAAAATGAAATAATTTAATTAGTTGTTGTTACGCTTTAAAAATTTATTTAATAATTGATATTATGAAATTCTGACCATATTTCTATAAGCTTAAATGAGAATGTTACAAAGCACCATCATATTCTTTTCATAAAATGACTTATTTCTAAAGATTACAAGATAATTAATAAGTATATATATCTTTTTTCTACAAATATAATGACTTATTCCTAAAGTGTTAAATTAAATATGTTTTCCGCATAAATATCTTCCTATGTATTATTTTTTTGAATTTTGATGCTTCAATTTTTTCAATAGATATAGGTCAGATAAGAGATAATCGTATCGAATAGAATAATGCCGTCAAAGAAAGTGAGATCAAATATATTTCAGAGGAAGTGTTTACTTTGCGAAAAAACAAGTTTTCCGGATATAAGCTTTTGCGGTGTATTTTTCGTATAATATATTAAAAGTAATGCAAGCATTGATATACAATCTTCTTATCTATTTCTTTTCGTGCAATAGATGTATTCTTTTGCGAGTGTTATACAGATTTTGGTATTTGGATTTCAAAAAGTTCTTACTCGCCTTTAGCAGTTATTTATATGATATTATTTATATATATTTTTACCTGAGTAATTATTTATATTGTAAAAACAAAAATCTAAAGTTTGAAAATCTAAACTCTTAAGGAAAAGATCTATCTTATAGAACAATATAATACACTCAAAATTTAATTGAGTTTGTTACTATATTTGGCATTCATTTCTAAATATGGTATTTCTGGAATGTTAGAAATATATGCCGAATTCAATGTTATGAATTTGTAACTTTTCTTTTTGACAAAATTAGTCACGAAGCAAGAAAGAGAATTTATAACGATTCCTAATGGTTTTTGAATTGTTACCAGACTTCCGATTTTGGTGATACAAATGACAAAATGGGGTAAAAAAGGAAATGTTAGAAGTTACGAGAATTTTTTCTACCTTGATCAGAACCCGAAATCTGAAGTTTCTTCTAAGAAACTCCATACACTATCAGAAAGTTATAAAATGCATAACACTCACATGAAGATAAATTACTTTTTGGAATGTGAAGCTAATGCATCGATGTCTTTTTGTTAGCTCCAGTTATTAAAACAACAAATGTTAATTTCTACTAAAGCACTGTTCTTTGTATTCTGTTCGGTTTTGTTTTTGTTGCTAGGGACACGCAGTTTTCTAGAAATAAAATATAGTTTGACATTATCTGTTATTATTATGTTGTTGTTGTTGTTACTTATGGCACTTGCCATGGACAAGCCTCCTGATACATCAGGAGATTTTAAGCCGGAGATATGCGTCTCTTGTTTTACGAGTAGCGCCATCTAGGGTTTAGAGTACGACTTAGCTGCAAAATTATTGTTGTTGTTGCATTATATTCATTTCACACTCCTTGCACCCTTTTTGTAAAAATATCCTCTGGTTAACTCTGGAAAATGAAATGTTATTTTGTTAGATGTTTCTTAGCATTCGATTTTCCATAGAAAATTACCAAAAAATAAATATTTTACTATTGTAAAGAACACATACTTTAAAAGTTCAAAAAGCATTGATGCTAATAATATGAATGATAAAAATTAACTATTAAAAATTAATTTCAAATATTTACTACAATTTTGGAGGAAAAAAATTACTCAATGTATCATTCAGTTATACAAATACTTAAAAATAACATATTTTTGATTTTTGAAAAAAAAAAACATTATAAAAGTTTATTTTATTCAACAAGTAGATAAAAATAAGATTTTTGAAAATACTACATATGTTATTGTTTACCCCCCTTGGAGTGGATACCAATTCAAACCAAGTCTAAGAGGTCATTTCGCATAATAATATTCCAAATCCCCCCCCCCCTCATTCACCAGTAGCCTCTCAGAGTCGTCAATACAGTCAATGATATGCATTTGTGAAGGAATCGGTACTGTTTACCCCTAATTAAACGAATGCACAGAAATCTCCGATCATAGAAAACATCAGCAAGTTAAAAATAATGACTTCAGTACTGAGAGTACCAAGTAATCTTAGGACTCTGAAGGACAGGATGCCTAAAATTGTCAGTTTTTTGCCAACTGTTTGAAAGTTTGTAGAGGAGGAATTGGTCAGTTTTTGACCACTTTGGGGCCAATCATCTAGAAGAAAATATCAGTTTTAAAGATTCGGTCAATGTAAGGGTGGACATTGCCACAGTCCACAGTCGGCCACAACAAATCCTGTCGATACTGCTATGTTCAGTGGTGGCAGGGTGGTTAGTTGTACAGAAGAAGAATATAGTCAATGATATAAATGGAAAAGAGGTGGTCAAGCAGAGGCAAGGGGTATACATCTTTTGGCCTATGATGAAGAATAGACTTTTTATATGACAGATCTTAGCCTATATAAAATGGTTTGTGTATTCCTTGGACTGTTCAACAAGACAACAATTCCTTGAACTGTTCAAACAAGAAACAAGACAAGGCTGGGCATCTGTTGTCATACCAGTCATGCTCTGGAGGAATTCTTCATTTCGTTTTTCTTATACAACTTAATTAAAAAAAGTTTATCCATTTTATTCAACAAGCAGGTAAAAATGACTGATTTTTCAGAAAGCTATATACCAAATAGAGCCTGTCTATCTTATCGATCGAATAAAAAAGGCATCGCAGAAGCTTCGAAAAGGAATATTTTTTCTGTTATACCCAATTTCCTAAAATATTTAACAGAAAAACAATGAATCTGAAACGGAAAATTGAAGAGTTTGAAAACTTAGGAGCATTACTTGACAAAGAAGTAAGTATTTTCTGAAAATATGATCTCTGTTTAGAAGCAAAAATGTACTGAGATTCAACCTAATGTGAATTACTTGACAGAAATCTGAAAAGAAAAATTAAAAAAGTTTGAATGTTACCTTTCCCAAGAAAACTCATTCAATACTTCATTTTAAAAATAGAAATTCCCTATATCTGTTAGACTTCAGCTTTAAAAAAACAATTGAAAGTTATTTGAAATAGTGCATAATTTATTTCAACAGATATGTAAAAGCTGTTCCTATGAATGATTTATTACCAATTATCCAAGAAACACTTAGTTCAAAAAGTAAAATCCCCCCCCAAACTTTTCCCAATTCTTTGCCATTAATCAATAAAGAACATTTTCTAAATTTGAAAAAAAAATCTTCAAGAATTCTTAGGCATATGCATATCCACAAGGTATAAATAATCATATTAAATTTAAAAGAGTCAATTTGCATATACCGTATTCGCTTATGGCTAAAAATGGAATTCGGGAATTTCAGATCCTCTTTTAAAAAAATCCCTATTATTCAATATTCTCATGAGGAGCAATTACGTTGGCAGCGCAAAAATTAATTACTTTTCAAACAATTGCCGCCAACCTAATCTTTTTCCTTGAGTCTCCCTAATTAATGCCCCGCCAACAAAATACCGGGAATTAGCTAAAATTAGTTTGCATTAACGCAAAGAAAGAAAGTTGTTTTTTTAATGCGTTTATATGTATCACCGCTGGTATTTTTGTTCGTATTTTACAAGAAATAGGGATTTTTATTGAAACGATTCAGCCTTATTTGTTCTTATGACAAAAAACTATTTTCTTAAAAAAATTTCACTGCTTTTTTTTACTGTATCATTTTTTTGTTTATTCGATGTAATTGTTAAGAAAAGCAACGGTAGTGCAGTAAAAATAATTGCAGTAAAGTAAAGTTTACATAGAGGGAGGTAAGACCATGTTTAGAAATTTTTTTTTTATGTTTTTAAGAAATTTTTAATAATATTTTTTAATATTAATCATTTTTTCAAGATTGAAAGAATAAGATCATAATACATAAATAAATATTAATTTTGTCAGAGAATTAAGATTTGCTAATAATTAAATAATTAATTTACTTCTTTTTTGTATTTACTTAGATATTAATGTAATTGAATTACTTAAATAGTTTTTATTATCTCGAAATCAGAGTCGTTATTGAAAAGATTCATCCGTATTTGTTCAAATAATAAAACATTATTTTCTTAAAAAATATTTGACCTTTTTACTGTACATTTTTGTCAATTTGATGTAATTGTAAAGGAAAACAATGGTTGTTCAATAAAAGTAATAGCATAAAAGTCGAATTTACAGTAAGCCAGGTAAGGTTACGTCCACTTTTCATCAATTTTTTTTAATTAATATTTTTTAGTAATGGATGTTTTATGGATTTTTTTAGTAGTGGGCGTTTTTTTAGTAATCACTATTTTTTGGCCGTTCATGTAATGACATAAAACATAAATATTGATTCATGAAGGAATCAGGAACTGATACAGAGTAATTATTTTACTTCTTTTCTATTTGCGCTGAAATTAATATAATTGAATAAGTTAAATCAAATTGCATTTTTCTCGTTGAATTTTTGCAATTGAGTTGTTACTGTTTTATTAAAAGTTAAAATATATTTATTTAAGTAACGTAGATGAACCTTTTTAAGTATTTTGTTAGTGCAAAACGTTTGTAGTTTTAATAATGTACGTCTATGCGACTGTATTCTTGCTTAAAAATCTATATTTTATACAATAATTAATCTATAATTTATATAGTAATAACTCATAAAATACATTAATATTAAAATGATTAATAATATTAAAAATATACAATAATTCATAAATTAATATTAATTTGTATTTAGTTCTGTAAAAAAAATAATAAAAAGCCTCAAAATCAGAGGTATAATATCTTTTATAATCTTTCAATTAAGATAAATATATATTTGCTGCCATTTTACTAGGCAAAATAGAAAAAAATAATGAAAATATTTAATAAATATTCTTTAACAAAAGTTTTCAATCATTTCAATAATTAATAAAAACACTGAACGGGTTAAAGACCGTGGCACAAAGGTCTGAATAGATGTATCTGAAACAGAATATTTCACCTGGCTATTTTCTAGTATATTGGTGATAGCAACTCACATTGCTTTTCATTTACCGTCCCACAAATTTGAAATTATTCTGTATATGAGATTATTGACGTTTTTTGCATTTGATATCCAAATATATCTTTTATAATTTATCTGACAATTGACTTTTTTTTAAAAAAAAATTATTTCAAAAATTTTCAGACCCAAGTTTGCAATGACACCTCATTTTCAAATAATTCGAGGCTTTCCAATCACAATCTTATAATTCTGTATAATGGTGAAATGATATCCATGATAGAGAAATCCAGAAAATCCAGTGTATATATGGATAAATTTCAAACGATCGGGCGAAAGCCAGCATTTACAGCATCAGATACTTTCACGTCATATAATATTGCATTAAAAAATATCAATAAAATATAGTACAAAATTTGTATACAATAAATAAAAGTTTATAACCTACAAAATCTAAATTATAAAGAATTTTGGAAAGATAAATTACATGAAACAATAAAGTAACATACAAAACAACAAACAATGATCTTTTTTGCACTAACCAAACATTGCTGGTCCCTCCCCCTGTTTGTAACGCTCGTGTTGAGAAATATGAACGAATAGACTATAAAAATAAAATCGGATTCTATAGTGGACTTAAAATTATCTTCATTATATGTAGTTAATGCGATTAGCCGTTAAAAGAAGATACGAGTTGTTATAATCAACCCTTACCTTTGAATCGTTGTTATCATTAACAAGAAACTTAATTTTACCATTATCATACTTATCTGCTTGACTTTAAGTATTTTCTGAACTACCTTTCCCGTTGAGTCTCGGGTAAGGATATGGATTGCTTTATGACAGATTTTTTTCATATCGAAAGATTTAAACCATTTCCTTGCTGTAATATAGATGATGTACCAGTAGACATATTGCCTTTGTTTACAAGTTAATGAAAGCTAGAACTTCCATTTCTTCAGATCGAATCTAGTAAATCTTCAAATGCATTTAGATTCGTATTAAGCTCTGAATTATTTTACAAAAACGTGTAAATTTGAATACTATTAAGTGAAGATAAGAATGTGCCATACATCAAGGGGCTCTAATTGAGAGCATGTCATACTTTATAGTGACTTAAAAAGCTTATTTCTTTATCACTATTAATTCTTCGCACTCCGATGGTGTCTTTTGAGGTACCATTTAAGACAGTGCCTCATTTTGACTTTTTATTTACACATTTTCAAATTGAATTGTCAAAAACGCCTACATAATGGTTAAGAGATGTAGATTAATTTTTCAAAGAAATTCGACTTAAGAATTATGTATATTTGTTTTTCATAGCAATAAACAAATCTTTGTAATAGGTGAATAATTTTGAATCTTATTATTTTTTGGAGTGCGAAGTGTTAAAATTTTCAAATTATAAAATGATAATTGGTATTCTCTACTTAATTTTAAGCGAATCTTTAGATATAAATCAAATATGCCTAGTTTAAATGGAGAATATTTAAATGAATCTTTCTTAAAAAGGTGTTTCTTCAATCCCAACAAATAAAGTTGTCATCATTGATTTAAACCAAATTGATTTAAAAATGAAACCTCCTATGTTGATTAATAGTTTTTTATTAATATAAATCTTAATTTTGGAAAATTGATCATTTTTCAAAAAGTTAAAGGTTAACTTAATATTTATATATATCAAAAAATTATGAATATAAGGTCTAAATTTCAAATACTTATTTGAATAAATTTCCTATCTTTCAATTTTATCTTATTGTAATGTAAGGCTTTGAGTCCGTTATGAAATTTGATACAATATGGAATATAAAATTTGAAGCAGATGGTTAAAAGGAATTTTTCTTCATTATTTAATAAAAATAGAAATTGATATAAATTTAAAGCGGTTATTGAGCTCTTCAACCCTTTTAGAGTTTCAAGAGATTATTTTAAAAACACAATGTGTTGAAACTGTAACCCTTTTCGTACAGTAAAACTAAATGCTTCAGGAAATTATTATGAAATATCAGGGATCATGAGGAAGCATTTCACTCCAAAGAATCCATTCAAAATCAAATAAAGGGCATTCCTTCAAATTTTCAATTCTAATTGTTACATTTTATGAATAAGTTACAAAAATATTATCCTTATATCTCTCGTTTCGAGATCAATTTTTACGATCATTTTATACTACGTTTGGGAATGTTAAATGTTTAACATCATCATTTGTGACAATCTCCGTATGAAGGCCC
Organism: Argiope argentata; assembly: GCA_026289955.1. Classification (NCBI taxonomy): domain Eukaryota; kingdom Metazoa; phylum Arthropoda; class Arachnida; order Araneae; family Araneidae; genus Argiope; species Argiope argentata. The sequence goes on from JAOUZG010019564.1 coordinate 1,901,997, forward strand.
TTGTGCAAGACCCTAAAACAATAATTCCAAACTTCTAATCCTTTGTCAATGCTAAGATTGAAACCTCATTCTTATCTAGTATTTCATATTCTGCTATTATTAAATCTTTGTAACAATTTAAAGGCAATAAAGTTTTCTAATGGAAGATAACTTTTGGAATTGAAGATAATTACTGTTTCGCACTTGTTACTTTGGCTAATCATTTTTCTTCGATGTTCAGCTTCAGTTTTTTTCTCCGGTGATTGCCATTTATTTTTCACTAATTCCCTTTCATTAATTTTAGAATCGAGCAATTATTGAAGATTTTCTTTTACACAAAGTTCTTTGTATTCTAAATGAGAATCTAAATTTTTTTATTATCATCAAACTATTATTTTTTATTTTCTTTGAATACGATTCGAACAGTGAAAAATTAAGGAAATTTTAAAAAAAATGCTTTTTATGCTCCACAGCTATTTCAGGAAACTTTATTTCCTATAAATATTTTTAAGTTTTTCTTCTAATGTTGAGTAGACAGTATTTTTATGATTTAAAAGTTAAAAAAGTGTTGAAGTGTTTGAATATATTTTTATGTTAATGCAAGATTTTAGAATATTTAATTTCGTTATTTAGAATACTAGATCTTTGACTGATGTATAGTCTAAAACCTTTACAGTTGACACATTGCGTACGAGTCACGAGATTTCTCGTTTTTTGTAGGCCGAGTCCCAAGATTTCTCTTTTTTTCTTTTTCATTTTTAGTTTCAAACGCTATGGTTTGGCCATGGAATAATTCATTTTCCTTTGGGGGAAGGGGGCTAGACTCGATGCAAACAACAAGAGGCAAGTATTTAACAGATTCAGAAACATTATAACTTTGATACTTATGAAGCAAAAACCTACGGGACACATAGGGTGAAAAAACTCGTTAGCGAACCATAACAGTTGGGACGCTATATACAAGAACATTCGTGAGTGATCCTTTATCACTTAAAACAAGATACTGCAGCAAGCCGAACATCAATGAACAAGGGGATTTGCTTTTCGAATTATCACACAATAAGTTATTATTCAAGTCTGTGAAATAAATAATAGTTAAAATCTAAACAAATATTATATAATAAATAAATGTATGAAATATTAAGTATTATTTAAGGATACTTCATTTAAATTTAATACCAGTTTCAAATTGTAAATGCACATATATGCATTCTATTGCTTGCCAAGCATGTTTCTAGAGTATTCAAAAATTTTCATATCCTGGGAAAGCGTTCAGCTAGCAGTATGCCGTATATAATGTGTTAATATGTGGCCTACCAGTGAACAACAGCTATACAAGAAGATTAACCAAGACTTTGAAATGCCTTTATAATATATCTAGCATATCAAAACTAATAAGTAATACAGTAACAGACTTTGTTTGAAGCAAAGAGAATTGGGAAATATTAACGCTCAGTATCTCAGTCAAAGGCATAGAGAAATTAATTTGGAGTATGACATCAAAGCCGTGATTATGACATCAAAGTTGTGACATAAATTTATTTGTAGGGAATAGAAATGGATAAGCATCAGTATGTTCATATCTTAAAGGATTTCCAAGAATACTTGTATTATAAGTTAGAGGTATTTTCAAGTTCGATCGGCAAGTATTTTTAAAATCCAATCTTTTATCAGGGACAATTAGTGTTGTTAAGATCAATACGAAGAAAATACTATTTTAGGAGTAAAGCCCGAACTATACATTTTTTTTGCTAAATGGATGTGCAGGTTAAAAGGATATATCTGTATAAGAAAGGCTAGGATTTCACCTAAAATGATGAGTTTAGAGGCAAATTGTATTTAAAATAATAAAATTGAATGATAATTCAAATCGATTCCTAACTTTCTATCATCAATAAAGGAAATTGTGTGTGTGTTTAGCACTCTACAGTTTGACCTTTTAATCTAGAACTACTAAAATTGGCAATTATACACTTTAAAAATAAGAGTTTTTTAAAATTAACTAATTTTTTTAAATCTAATAATTAAGATAAAATTTCATAATTTTTACCTTAAATCCAAAAATATTGCAGCAAAAAATTTAATTTTAACCTTCTTAAATATTAAAAATTGCCTTTTGAATGATATCAATTCAAAAATATTGCAGAGATTTTTTGAATTTTATCTAATTCCAAATAATCCATAATAGCTTTGATCCATAAATAGTTTTTCAGTTTTCATCAAATATTTAATAGTGTTATTTTCATTTATTATTGAAAGCTAAAGAAGACATTTTATTAAATACCTGTACCGTTTACATTATCCGAAAATTTAGAAGACAGATGAACTGGCCATTTATATTTTTAATTGATCTAAGAAAGTAGTCTTTATCGAGAAGTTCCATTTGAACAATAACAGAACATATGCATGACAATTATATTTTTAAGATCAATCAATTCAATGACAACTTAATTTTAAAGTTCCATACAAAATATTTAAATTAGATATAGCAGATTTTCTTGTAGAACCAACTTGTTCCTAAAGATGACTAATAATAAATAAATATATATTAGAAATGTTCATTGCTTGATATATTTATCAATAATGTGTATCCCCCAATCATCAAGACTTGTTCTTGCCAGCTGACAAGTTTTCTTTATGAAGTTCGATTACTATAGCGAGAAAATATATATGTATCTTTTTGTAAAGGTCAATTAGCATTATATTTTATATACATTTTTGTAATCAATAAATTTGGAAATAAATACAAAAATGAAGAAAATGGTTCTTTGATCGTTTATGGTTCGGTTGACACCATTGGAGTTTACTAACAAAAATGTGAAAGCAAAATATTCTGTACAGATGTTTTAGGGAAACATAACTTAAAATTTTCTGATAAGTAAATTAATCTTAAGAGTAATTTTCGGTAATGTATAGATTATGCTACAATTTATATATTTTGGTATACAATTGATTTGTTTGTGAGCTGTTGGTCGATTGTTAATATTTGACTAAACTTTTCGAATATCTTCGAATTCATCAAGCATTTTCTATAATATTATTGATCATTTGTTGTATTTTTTTGAGGTGAAACAGAAAATGAATATAAATTTAATCACGAATTAAAAGGAATTTAACTGTTTTCTATCAAAATTACCTTTTTATGCAGTTTTAAGAATTTTAGAGTCTGGAAAGAATGTATGTCCAATGGAACGTAAAATGTACTCGTCTTGAACCTATTATTTCATCCCCTATATGTAAAAAAACCCTTTTAAATTCATATTTATTCATATAAGTTTGTACTTTCGGAAGACTTCAAAAGTCAATACAAATTTTGTAAGTTTCATCATAGAAATCAGATAAAAAAGTTCGGAATAAGGAAAACATTTTTACATAGCCTTAAGGGTATAATTTTTATTTCCGTATAATTGTATAAAATGTATATTATACGTTTAGTGAAAATATCATTAATTATATATGCATTTATATTTATCAGTTTAGAATGAATTTAAAAATATTAACGATTTCGAATACATAGAAAAACAATGGTACTCAATTCATTAATAGATAGTTTAAGGATTTAATAGTTGTAATTGAAGAATTATATTTATGAAAACATCATATAGTTACTGAAGTACTAATTATAAAAATATTTTTATGATACTGTAATTATGATATAGAAATATTTTATAATATAGATTTTATTCAGCTTATAAGTATTTTTTTCAATTATCAAATTTCACATAATAATTTAATTTAAATTAATAGTTATAAAAATCATACAGTTGAACAGCACACAGTCAAAAAACATTCTGAAAATTGTTCAATTCTTGTCAAACAATATGACACAAATTTAATTCTAAATATTTACAAATAAAATTCTAAATATTACAATTAAAAACATTCAGAAAATTGTTCAATTCTTATCGAATAATATAACACAAATTTAATTCTAAATATTAAAAAAAAACACTGGTTAAAATCTACCCAGATACAAAACGGCTGTTCCGAAAGTTCAAGATAAAGAAATATTTGCCGGAGCACTTTCCTAAGTGCTCGAGCACAGAGCAGAAGATGTCATGAAATTGGAACGCTAATCTGTCTGTCTACGAACTGCTTCAACAAAATTGCTTACGTAATGAAATGTTCTAGAACACTTACCTTCCAAAGAAATTCACTGAAATCCCCGTTAATTTAATCGAAAAAATTCTCGGCACTCCCTTCATCCAGTTTTTTCCCCCTTCCCCTTTTAGTTCCCCATGGCTTGTAAGTTGTAGTCTAGTCGATAAAGGCGGGCCGATGTATTAAGGTTTCATTATTAATTGATTAATTTAAGAATTCTTTAAGCGTTAAAACTAGTTAGAGCTTTATTCCGTGAAACTTCTTCGATTTCTTAAGTATTCTTTGAAATAAACATAGGTTCGTCTCATTAATAAAATCTCGTCGACCCCCCCCCTTCGGGCAACTCAGGCTTTAAGTTATCGTCTATTATGGACTTGTTTGATTAAAATTTCATGAAAACTGCTTTGAAAAAGACCGATTTTAAGAATTTTAAAGAGCATTATTCAATTCAGAGAACTATTTTACTCTTTCATTTAAGCCTTAATGCCTATTAATTAAATATGCATTAAATGCAAGCTTTATTATTACGCACAATAATATAGATGTTTAATATAAAATTAGCGAAGGATTATACAATTAGGATATAAAAATATTTATAATGCCTTTAAATTTTTTTGATAAAATTAATTTTATTACTGCAATATTAACTTAGAAAAGATTTTATTTTTAATATTCATATGAAATTTTTAAAAATGGAGCATGATAATATAAGATAAAAAAGTCTTAATTATATTTATAATATATTCTAATTTTTAATGAGTATTTCGGGTTGTTTTTTTATTATTTACTATAATTCAATTCCTCAGTATATTACTCCTGGTTTACGTTTAGTATAATTTTTGAGATGATTTTTAAATTTTTTCAATTACAGAATATTAATTTCTGTAGTTAAATACATTATTAAAAACATGTTTTATGTATTTGTTTTTTTTTCAATTTTTAATTCCTAATATATTTTATTAAGTATTATTATAAATATCACAAAATCTTATAATCAGTTTCACACAATTATGTATATGTTAGTGTCTGAAATAGGTAAGTAAAACTTAATTAAAATCAAATAAAGAATTAATTAATTCTTTTTTGAAATGTTTACAAATTATATTAATATCGACATCTTATAATTACACAAACTTTTTGTGCATATATAATCGTTAAGTATATATTTAGGAAAAAAAATGCGTTTATCTATATTTATGATTGAAGGAAATTCAGTTATTTAGACTCTAAAATACTCATCCAATTAATCAGATAATAAAAAGAATTTTTTTGACATATGATCAATGACATCATCAAGAAGTTTTGTTTTATACTTTACTGATAATGTTTATGATGATTTAACTTAATTTGATCGAATTCTAATGCGATATGATATCTAGACTGAAAATAATTTTAGACCGAATAAATTCTGAACTTAAAATTTTATTGCTATTCATTATTGAATTAAATATATTTTGCTTATATAAGATTTTATAGTCAATAGAGCGAAAAGAAATGCATAAATTTCGAATACACTAAGATAATATTATGTTTAAGGATATCATATTATACACGAATTTTGCACATTTGCAGAATTGATGGAAGAATTTTCCCAATTATGAGAAGATTAGGCCTTCTTATAGAAGCTTTCATATTATACAGATATTATCCTTATAACAAAGACAAATCAATTCAATTTCTATAAAAAATAAAAGAAAATTGTATATACTATCAGAATTAATAATGTTATATATAATATATGCATAATCTTTACGAATGAAATAGAAAAGCATTAACATCAGATATTAAAATATTAATATAAAAAATTTACTCATGCGAGGTTCATTTGTTTATCATATCTGAGTTTAAAAAAAGATTTATAACGCTTAAAACGGACGGCTTACTTGTATTTAATGTTAACCTTATTTTTTTTTGAAAATATTACTCGAAATTAGGAGCATTAGTTTTAAAATTCAATAACAAAGTCTTTCACTTTTTCAAAAAAAAAAAAAAACATAAATGACCCAGAAGAAAGGGACCCAAAAAACTAAGTATATAAAATCAGAATTCTCTAAGATTTTATGAAATTTTGCTGTGTAACATATTAAGAAAAGTCGCAATGTTTTAAATAATAATAATAATAAATATTTCGTACATAGAGGAGATAACAGTTCATTTGAAATATATTTAATCCTATTTTAATCATGTTAGCATTAAATTTATTTTCTTGAAATAAATGCCAACATTGATTAAATGTTATATTTTATTTGTTTTGAAGGTGTAATTCTATTTGTAGAGTTTGAATACATTAATGGTATTTACACAGAAACAGTTTAAGTAAAATGTTTATATATTTTCGAGCTTTTATTTCGAGTTTGCATAATAATGATGTATGGTGACTAATGACACTTGCCGTGGACAAGCCTCCGCTGATACGATCAGCAGATTCTAAGCCTAAGAAATGTGTTTCTTTGTTTTACAAGTAGCGCCATCTAGAGACAAGAGTACGACTTAGCTATATACACGTCACAACCCTTTTTAGGGAGCGGACTTCATTCATGCAAATTCATTCATCTAAGATCGTAATTCAGACCTGGAACAGAGAACGATCACCTTTGGCCCAGTACCCCCAGTGGTATTACTCTCAATATGGAGGACTTTGCGGCCCTACAGATTTAAAGAGCGCCAGCCACCACAAACTCGGAGAATCTTGGCTAGTGAGCTTCGAACCCGTAACCTAAGGAGTACGAGTCAAATGCTCTACCAACCAGACCATCCCGGCCGCATAATAATGATCTGTTAAATAGGCTTTGTGAAATATTCAGGATCTAAATAAGAGATCTGATTTTAAATTAGGTTAAATGTAAGATTATATTTTTCATATATTTTTGATTTCAAATCTAGCTAAGTAAATAAAGAAAAATTTTAATAATATTTTCTAATTAACTTGTCCGCAGTGCTTCATTACTAACGTAAAATTAAGAATTGAAACATCAGTCATCACAGTGTTTTCAACTTTGTTAGAAGAAAAATTTAATTGGAATTTGTTTTTAAATATTTTATTTCCATTAAAAGATTCTAACAAAGAAATCCTATAGAAAAGACCATAAAAATCAATTTTTTTTCATAAAGATTATTGGACAATGCATGCATAAGACGCAGACAGCTAAAGAAATATACAATATTATTCTATAATCCCATGGTAACGTTCAATTAGGCAAATTTTAAACTGAAAATATATTCAAAATTTTATTATGAGTGGCAACACAATCATGATAAATAATCTTGATAAGCATAGAGCTTTTTTTAATCATTTAATAATGAATCAAATAAGATTTTGTGATAATTTTTTTTTATTTTTTAAAAAAGGTAGTAATAAGAATATAAAATTCTGTTGTAAACTGCCAAATTTATTTTAATTTTTTTTCTGATAAATATTTGATATGAACAAAGCTAATATTACAAAGGCTTAACATTATCCTTCAAAAAATAATTCCTTTTTTATTAATGAAATTCAAGTTACCTAATTTAATTAAGCGTCAGAATCTTTCTTAGATACGAATTTTTTTCAAGATTAACTTGCAATATCCTTGTAGTTGTCATAAATATAAAATTGCAAATAAAAAGATCTTTCAAATGGTAAAATACACGATTTTAATTGCATATGATTTTAAGAAACCTTGTAAAAAGTAACACACAGATTCATTTGCAGTAAAAAAAAGATATATTGGGATAATTGAAATAATGCATGTAATGCCTGATTTATTTTATTTATTCTGACCTAATTAAACATTCTATTATGAGTTCTATTTCCCACAAATATAAAATCTCTTTGACCTTTATAAAGTGCACTAATACATTATTTATAATTTGATACTGTATTCATCTTACCTAAGGACAAACAAAAACACATTTTTGAAATAATAAGATAGTTATTTTAAATAAGTATAGTTTAAACAAATATTTGTTAAAGTTCATTCATTAAAGTTGATGTAAAACACTCAGAAAACTTGTGAGAAATATTTGCTAAATTTTTACAGTTCTCTGCATAATATTTTGTTACATCAGGTTAATAAAAATGTTCAAAACATATTTTAAAATTAAATTTATTTCCAAAAATATTTTGGCATGTCATATCATTTAATCCTCTGAATGAATAGGTTTGGAGTATAACTTCATTACTCATTAAGGATTTATGAATTCTAATGCAACAATTCAATTAAGAAACTCCTGAGGAAATAGACGCGATAAAAATAACCTGAATTAACGAGAGAAAGTTCATTAACAACAAGGAAACAAACATTTTAGTAAAATATAGGGACATGAGTTAATTCATGAATTATTCTTTTCAAAAATTATGCAAAACTTGTCTTTATGCTTTATATAGAAAGGAATGTTTCAATATGTATGAGATATTATATTTGCTTACTGGAAATGTTAGTAACAGGTCTACAGTGTAAAAGGTTCAACAATCTCTCTAAAAACAGTGCATTATTTCCGACAGTTGACACACACACTCACACTCACAACACAGTTGAGGTGTATACAACGAAGTACAGTTGTAGAAAGTTGTAACAAAAGTATAAGTTTAAAATTCCTAATTAAGGAATAATACGGGTATGCATTTAGGAGGTAATTCGAGGATCAAAATAAAGGAACGAGAAACTGACTCTTCGTGTGAGTAATAATATAATTTTAAAATATATGGATATCAATAATAATTTCAATATTAACCCCTTAACTGCCATGACCATTTGTGACATTGTTTTGAATTATTGCTCCCTAAAGGTATAAGATGAAATTACATTTCACTCTCTCTAAATATGAAAAATACATTTAATAAACTAACACTCCCGGTATTCTATGGATTCTTAGCTAAATAGGTAGGGTAGTACATTTTAAAAATAGGAAACTAAGAAAACAAGATTAATAAGGGATTAAGTAGTTTACGGTAATAAGCTAAATAATGATAAAAGCTTAAATAACAATAACTCCCTAACTGCCATGGTCATTCGAGACATTTGTTTTGAATTATTGTTTCCTCAATTTATAAAATGAACTTAAATTTCACTGTCACTCTAAATATAAAAATTACACATAATAAACTAACACGCCCAGTATTCTATTGAATCTTAGTTGAATAGTAGGATAGTACATTTTAGAAATAGATGTTATTTAATTAGGTAACTAAGAAAACAAATTAATTAAAGGAATAAGTAATTCACTGTAATCAGTTGAATAACAAATTCAAAACTGTAGACTATACCAGTTGCTTATATTAGTTTTCATTTATGTAAACAATCAATGAATAAGAAAGTTATTTTTAGTAATTTTTTTATCTGTTAGTCATCTTTAGTAAGTAATTACTTCGTTGAATATCTATAATCATATTCCGACGTCAAATATTCAAATTAACACACCTAAATCTTTTTTAAAAATCTTATCCTAATTAGATCTATCTGAAAACAAATGGATCGGGAAAATACTTTTAATTATGTATTAATATTTATTAAAATATTTTTTTTTAATATACACGCATATTCGTATTTAGTATTCACTTCATGTATTGTAGCTTCCTAATTCGTACCTAGAAAACAGACTTGCATATTTATATTACCGAAACTCTTTAAACAGAAACCTCTTTCGTGCATGTTGTAATGACTTCTACGTGTATGAAAGTCATGAGAAATTTTAATAGATTTCAAATTCTGATTAGGAAAGCTGATTTTCGTACTATATTAATATCCAGTTTACTATTCACTAATACACCAGTGAATTGTTAAAAGGTTGCGATATTGTCTCTATTCTAAAGTTCTAATGCAAATGGCAGACTGAATGGATTACAGGTCATAAATTTACAACATTAATACATTATTATTTGAGATGAAATATCAGATAAGAAACAGTTTGTTGTAAGCGATGTTAAAAGATGTAAGCAATGCAAGTCATTTTTCTGTATCAGATTCATAAAACGGAAATTTAATAAATTTAAAACCTTTGAAAAAAATGCTGATTGATTAAATTTATTAATTTAAAAATTATTATTTCAAAGGACACTTTAAATACTAAAAGATGGGAATCATTTTATGAAATAATTTTCCTTTTTTCAAAATTAAAGAATAAGTTTAGGGAGTTCTCATAATTCATTAAAAATGATACTTAAAAATTCAAATATCGTTTGCTTCCATTTTCGCATAAATTAGTTCGCAAATCATTTCAATAAATAACGAAGAACTATTTTGCTTATATATTCAACAGTAAATGTGTTAACTTTTCTGATGTTTCCTTGATAAGATTTTGGTTTTTAATTACATATTCGTTTAAGTATTTTTTTTTTATTTTGAGTATTCTATTAAGTTGCATTGTTTTCTAGTGAATTTTCTTTTCCTTTTTCACTCACTGTGGTTGTTGTTCTTTGCTTATTTTGTCTTTGATAGTACTCTGTAAATGGAGATTTCCCTCTTGAGCGCTTTTCTCTAAATGAATAACCTCTTGATTGACATCAATATAAATACTCTGAAAGAAACCAAAACAATCCTTTCCGCTCTAAGCCTATTAATGGTGTTTTCTTGTTTATATAGTTTTCAAAATATAATTTCAGATATTATAAAAATATTAGCAATATTATAATAAGAATATGTATTTTAATGATAATATTTTTATTGGAATATATAAATTGCATGCTTTATCAACATTTTTTAACATTATTTTAGGCATAAATATTTTTTATAAATTGTGTAATGCAAAAAATATTTCACACAGTATATAAAACTTTTGATTATATAGAGGGCTCCCAAATTTATTTTGTTAATTCTTGGTTATTAGGTTCGTGCTAAAAATGGATTTTAATGTCTTAATTATTTATATCTAATTAAAAATCAATCGAATTTATATATTTTTTTTCCTAAATTACCTCAGAGATTATTATTGTAAGAAAAGCAATTTTTGAGTTACTATAAAATTTTAAACAATTTAATTTTTTACTTAGTTTATCAAGTTAAATCTAATTTTATAGTTTACGATTAATTTCTCACTAGCATGCGTTTGCGAAATGTAATATGGCAATTAATTCTCACAGTAACTTCAGAACTTTAGTTTTAATCCACACGATGACCGTTTTAAGTTGGAATGCTTTGTGTAAAAAGGGTTGTGTAGAAGACATTATTGAATCGTACTGAATTTTTTGTGTAAAGATTGACGAATCAAGAAGGAAATATTTTCCAACTAGAAGTTCAAATGAATGTTTTTACAGTAAATTTGTCATTTTTTTATTATAAAGATATTTTTTTCTATAGGACAAATGATTAAATTGTATACGTTATTGTTTAAATTCTCCTTTTTGAACGTGAGCAGAAAAACTGCAATAAATTCAATTATTTATTTTTATTCAGCGTATGCATCGTAGAATGGATCTTAGTAAAATTGAGGTTTTGATTGGTTCATTGAAAATGTATTTCTGTTAAGAATAAAATTGAAAAAAATTAATCAATTAAAAATAATTTTAACATTACCCAAAATTTAGTTGAATAAAATTATTTTATATATCATTATATCTTAATAAAAAATATTTTAATTTTTAAATCAACCTTGTATTTTTTTGATAATTAATGTTTTTAAAATCATTTCTTCCCATTCGAATGATTAAAATATACAGAAAATAGAAGATTTAAAAAAGTTATTCATGATGAAAACCAATTGATAAAAAAATGAAATACATCATTGGCTTGGAAAATGCTCTGTTTATTCCATTTCGATAGTCCCTAAAACAACAACTGCAGTTTGGGAATTTAGGAGACACTAGCAAAGACTTAGAAACATACTTTTGATTCTCTACAATACGCAAAAAGAAAATCTAACGTTCCCTTAAAACGTGTATTTCATTTTAATATGAACAACAAACTGCCTTGCCATAAATGGCTTTAAAATTTCCAAAAGTTTTCTGAATAATGGTTATTCTATAAGCAAAGGCAAAATCAATGCAGAAACCCGCACATCGATGAGGTATTGAACATATTCTAATTTCTGCAAAATGCAAGCTTGTAAAATTGACATGCAGTGAAGGTCGGAAGATTGGAATTTTACAATTAATCCATTTGAATCATAAAAACATATGCATGGAATTTTTCTGGTCATTATTCAGAAAGAGAAAATATGTGCTCTAGTTTTCTGTGTATAAAAGAAATGCAACATATTTCAGAAGGCTTACAAAAAATTACTGTCAGGGCATGATTTTTTTAGAAGTTTCGCTAATTTCAGTAGTCATAAAAATAAAGAATTTGATAACTAAGTAAAGATTAATATAAGCAAACTGTCGGAAAACGAATCAAAAATTACAAGCTTAATCAATATTTGCCCAATGCTAACCATTAAACCTTACCTATCATTAAACCTCAGCTATTACTACCCTAAAGATCTAGTGGTTAACATTTTCTAATACACATTGAAAAAATTTCTCAGAGAGCTTTCAAACATTGTATAGTTTATTCATCACAAAGAGAAACGATTCATTTTATTAGTGTGATACCAATCGTGTGAATTTTATATTATATATATATATATATATATATATATATATATATATACAGAGTGTCCAAAAAGTTCCCATAATGATGATTTGTGAATTTATTTTACAAAAACAATAGGATTAAAAAGAATTATTTTTATGCCAATGATAAAAAGCACTTTTAACATAACCAAGGAAAAAATATACTGAACTTACATTTATAATAAATGTTCAAAATGTCCACCCCTTTCTTGGAGACAAAACTAAACTCGTTTGCGCATGTTTTTCGAAACCCGTTTTAACATGTTGAGAGTGATTTCTTGTATGCCTTGCGATTTACAAATCATCAGATGTTTGAGGATCACCTTCATAAATTTTGTATTTTAAACATCTCCAAAGAAAAAAGTCCGGGAGGGTCAGATTAGGGGATAGATGTGGCCAAAGAGTTTTGGAGGTAAGTCGATCGCCGAAAAAAGCTTCAAGCATGTCCATGGTTTCATTACTCGAATGGCAAAATTTAATTATACTTTAAAAAAATCATTGACAATGATTTTTTAAATTTGGAGTACGGGAACTTTTTGGACACCCGGTATATTATATATATATATATATATATCGCTCACTTCAAATATCATATTATAGGGAACTATTAAATTTAGTTTCTCAAATTATTTACAATGAATGGCTTCAATTATATTAATAAAAATATAAATTATTTGGGTACACTGGGATTTTTCTATTATTATAAAACATTTCCATCGTAAACAATGGTGATGTGGGACCAATTTCCACTTTATCAATTGATGTAAATCGGTTCACATTGTGAGATATATAAAACTGTATATATTTAAGACCGGAAAAAGAAAACTATCAATAAGTCAAGAAATTGGGATGTATGGTAAGAAATGAATTTTTGATTGAACGTTTTCAACTCTGGGACTCTTAGCGAATTCGTTGAATAAAACTTTGAGCATTTCCTTATAATGTATCCCTACATATTTTAATTTTTATTCGAAATGAAATCTTTGAATCTGATCCTTCCTTTAGAATAACCCGATATAACTCCGCATTATTTCGAATACATGGATTTTTGAAATGCAGGGGCTTATCAAGATTTCAAATTGGAATTATTCATTGAATGCCATAAAGAAAATATGACAAAGAAAAATGTCTATTCATTATAAATGTAATGAAGAATACCGCGATCAAACATGTGGAAATGTTTGAAGCCATAATTTTCACTTGAAGTGAATATGTGAAGGATATTAAAATTGTAAGGAAGACAAAATAATCATCTGGCAGTTAATATAAACCTGAATTTTGTTTAAAATACAAAATTCATCTTTTGTATAGCTGAATCGCATACCACCATATATTATTCATCATTTAAATACGGATCTTTGTCTTACAGGTAAATTTTAGAGCAAGATCGTTCCGGATCTTATAAACAAACAAAATTAAACACTAAATCAAATATTTTAAAATAAGCATTATGCCCAAAATTAGAATTGCATAAAATTTCAGTAATGTCTCTTTGAAAGTAAAGTTTCACTCAAATTAAGAATACAAATCTTAATACTTTTGTATATAAATGGGGAATTCCAATAACTTTTCTATAAACTTATTAACGTAAGTTCTAATTTTCCAAAAATATGATGAATTAATCATTTCTCAATCGATATTTAGTATACTCTACCAGTACATAAGGTAATTTACGAAATAGTAGAAGACGTCAATTTTTTAATACCAATAATCAGCCTTAATTAATGATGAAGTTAAAATAAATACTTGGGTTGAGTTCTATTTGTTAAAATATGTTCTTGAAATAACTAATGATCGATGTTTGAAGAAATTTATTTGTAGACCATTTTTAAGTTTTAGCAATATTATATCTGGCTACTTTAATTTGTTGAAAATATTTAAACTCCATTTTGAAGATAGTTTGTCTTTCTTTCAAAGATGTTTATGAAAATTAGTCTGATTTTTAGTTCTAGTAAAATGAGATTGGGCTTCTAACGGCATTGCTTAATTAAGTTTTCATTAGCTCTGCTAATGCATTTTTTATATTAAGTCAGTCAACGATTTCATTGAGTGAGTGCAAACTCATTCATCTTTAGAAGAGTAAATGAATTAATTCAGCGAATTCACTTATTTTTTTCCTAAATAGATTTCCACGGTGCATTTCATAGGAGAGAAAGGTACTGGACGTACAAAGTAGTAAAAGTTAGATACTTTTCAATTAAAAGTTGTATGACATGCGCTTTTATGTTTATCTGCTGACAATGACATCTTATGAAAAGAATCCATTTGAGTCACAAGTTGTATACCAAATGCGAAATGCAAATTCACTTTTTAAAAAATTATGTAATTTATGTAAATTACATGATTTTACATAAATTACAAATATTGTAATTTATTAATTAAAATATTATGTTATTTTATGTAATTCGTTCTTATCCGTTATTATAGCAATTCTTGTAGAGGAAAAAGACAGGCATCAGGGATGACATACTTTATCATATAGGTTTGTCTTTACATGAATTTGCACCATTATAATCAGTGACCAAGTATATTTGTTTCTAAAAATTTATAACAATTTTTTTAATTTGGTTGTAAAGACTGATTTATTAAAAAAATCATTTTTTTATTGTTTAAAGGAATCAAAAATTATTCCTTTTCAGTTCTTTCTATTAGTTCACACTATTTAAATTTTTAATCGCTAATAAAATACTTTTTATTCGACCACTCAAGTTCAAATACACTTTTTTAAAACTTGCAGTGGACGACACTTGCTGTTAATACAATTTTTTCAAATAATTGTTCATTGATTTGCTTAATATTTTATTAATTAATGGAAAACTTACCTTCCAACCTAAAATCTATTTTTAACTGCTAAATGAGTAAGGACTCAGTTTTCTCCTCCCCAAGCTAAAGAGATTAGACTTATGTTTTCGACCGATTATTTCAAAACGATTCTGTTTCATTTCTTATTTTTTGATGCATTTAAAAATAAACATTGTTAATTAATCGAGTTTTCAGATTCATTTTTAAGTACTTTCGAATCAAAATAAAACACCATAAAAAACATTAAAAATTTCAAATCCGTGTTGCGTTACTCCAACTGACGTAGAAAAATCCCACATTTCCGTTGCCAAAATTCGGTTTCAAAATTCACGCATAGGCAGTGCGTCCAGATTTATTTGTTGAAGGATACGGACTTAATTTTATTTTGACCAGACATAATTTTTGGATACATTTTTTACATTAGTAGTCAATATTTAATAAAAATTAACTAAAAAAAACTTTTTCTTTACTGACCTAAGTAGGACGTAACTTTAATTTTTAATACTTGTTTTACTTTTATTTAAAAATAATAGCAGATTTATATATTTTCTTAAATACTTTACCTATGTCATCTTTCACAACAATTTCAATTATATATATATATATATATATATATATATATATATATAATTGAAATTGTTG
>JAOUZG010019564.1:1918144-1940667 GCA_026289955.1 Argiope argentata
ATATATTCATTTGCCCATAAAGATTATTTGTTTAAATAATTTACGTATTCATTTGAAGTAACAACATTCACTGCAATATTTTATATTTATTCGTATCCAGTATTTCATATTGTGGATAGTAGAGCAAGTTAAATGTCTCAAGTACCAATTACTTTTAGTGATTTCAAAAGAGATATGATGGCATTCCTTCCTCTCTCCATACAAATATGAATTATTTAATTCACATAACGAAATATTACATTTCCAGACATTATATAAAATCCACGGTAATTGGAAATGTTTGAATTTGCAGGAAATTGACATGATGAAATTGTATAAATGGTACAATGATTCTTATTCAACACTTTATATAACAGATCAGACTATTTGATAGAATACCGGCTTCGTATGCACTAAACACAAGTATAATTTAATTCAATGTGATATATATGCATCAATATTTATCACAAATCACCAAATATACAACTATTTTGTTCATTGTAGTAAAATTTTAACTATTCAACTTTTACCATGATTTACAGAAAAGTTCCGAGTGGATGTAAAATATTAATAATTTTCATACATTTCATAGAAAAGTATTAGGTATATCCATTTTTGCATTGATATGAAATGCAAAAGAGTTTTATATATATTTGAGAGCATTACATTTTGATAAATGATTCAAATTCAGATAAATGGGGAATTTTTCAAATGCTAATATTTTACAAAATATAGAATATGCTTATATATGGAATCAAAATACAGCTTAATAAATAGAGCAATCTAAATGTTATAAGTAAAAATCAAATGCCTCCAAAAGAAGTTAGATAATTATTTAATTTTTATTTTTTCCTTAATGTGAGAAAAATACAAGTGAATAAGTTTATAAATGCAATTATTATTATTTATAAGCAAGAAAGTAATCGTTTGCCGAGAATAATCGAATTAAATAAATAATTAATCGTTTGCTGAGTATTAAAATTAGTCATGATCTTTCATACTTCTTTTCATATTTTTATTATATTTCATTTATTTTAATAACAAAACCAATCCTAGATCTATTGTATCCCAGATATATTGCAATATATAGGCTGTTATAATAATTAAATAATTATGGGTAATGTGCTGTCATTTTTTCTCAAATTACAAAAAGATTCATTTTCGATCGCAAATAATTCATGAGCCACAGCTCTAAATAAATAATCTCCGTCTTCTATTATCTCTCGCGTATTCTATTCAGATATTTGCTATTGATATAAGTTTTCTCAGCTTTTGTAAGACATAAAATATTTATTATTACGTCCTCAAACAAATTTTGCAATTGAAAAAAATGATGAAATAATCATTTTCATTTGTAAATATGATCGTTCCTTAAAATAAAAAAAATACGATATCATTTATTATTCAAAATTACAAATAAATCCCTATTAAATAAAAGATCAGTGAAATGCTTAATATTTATTTTTGTACTCTTTAAACAAATTATGAAAATTTTCAAACTGATTGTTTTATATTTTTTTAAATTTTTTATAGTTGTGACTGTAATTTTTCAATAATGGAGAAAACTGAAATGATGTAAATATACACAGAATCTCAGCCAAAGTTTTTTTTCAAAAAAAGTTTTTATTTTAAAACGTAGAGAATAATTATTAAACTACTTCTTAAAAATTGATTTTCTAAAAAGTTTATAGAAATTTAAAAAAAATTGAAATAAAATCTACATACCAAAAATCATCGGTCTATAAATATTGAGTTTGAATTAAGATGCTCACAGGTATATGCAAAAAAGAGTTCCAAAAAATGTATTTTATTAAATTTACAGGGCGCCAAATTCAACAAAATGCGTCATCAAAACTTTAGACGAATTTAATAATTTCTGCCATTTTGTACGGGAGAGGATGAAAAGTACCAGCCGTACATTTTTAATTAATCAATTATCAAAGGAATATATTTTTTAAAATTTTTCAAGTAGTTTTCTTTTAAAACTAAACGATGTTGCATATGCAAGTCGAATGCTATAAAAATATGCGTAGTACATTTTTAAAAAAACGAATAATGTAAGATTTTATTTTTATCGGATTAAAAATTACAAACACTTCGACGAGACCAAATTGAATAGTTGAATTTTCGTGTACACACTTTGAATATAATTAACTAGTTAAACACATATTGCTCAAATATTTAACGAGTATGATAAGTATAATTTATTTTTATGTATGCAATACAATCATTTAATGACAAGGTATAAGGTTGTTGTTGTGCTGTAAGTCATATTTTACTATATATCAGCATTGTATTTATACTTTTATTGACTTTCTAAGACACAGTAGCAGCTTTATTTCTCGGATGGCATTATATACGTCATTCGCATCCTTCTCTATACATCATGTTATAAGACGCTTGTAATATGATATGAAGACATTGCATAACATTTCGCAGGCTTCAAAATACCCGACTGAAAGACCCGAAGAAAATACGTTGTCACTAGAGGATGTGACACTTCTGTAATGCAAGACAAATTCTTATTTGAAATTTTCTGGAGAAGTTCTGCCTGTTTTATTAATGGAAAGTTGAAGTTCCGGTAACGGAAAAATTCGATGGGAAGAGTTACTAAAAAAATAAAAAAGTAGTGATTTGAATAAGCAATAGAAGCATAATGTTCTGATAAAAAACGTTAGAATGTTCTTTTTTCACATCTTAACATAAATAAAAATTATTGTGGCTATTTATGTCTTATATCTACGCATAAACAACTCAGCCAAATTTAACCAAACTTTACGCGTCTAGTATTTAAGAAGATAAAAAGAAGTAAGTCATCTTTGCAAAACTTGGATTAATTAAATAAATTGATTATAAATTAGCTGCAATTTTATCATTTTTCCTTTCTTGTAGAAGTATTCAAGAAAAAATAATTCTACGAGAACAATTTCTATGGCAACTTAAAATCGAAAATTTTAGATTATATTAGTTTTCTTTTCATGCTATTTTCTTTCCTTTAAATTTTTTTAAAAAGTTTATAAATAATTCAACCAATGCAGAATATTTTGACTGATGAAAATTTATGAGTGTTTTTTTTAAAAAAAAGATCGTCTGATTCTAATTTTAATTAAAAAGATTTCAGATAATAAAAAGGAACATATATTTTAGTAATTTTACACACAATAATTTTCACATTAAAGTATTAAACATAGATATTGTAAGCCTGGTGATGTCGAAGTTATTAAAAGTTACACAATACTATGATTTTCTATTCTAAAGAATATCTTTAGAAAAGTAAAAGATCTCTAAAAAAAGTAAGAACCGAAAAACAGTGATACAAAATTGATAAAAAATATAAATACGAATAATATTTTATCACTTTGGTTATCAAACGAACTTAAAAACGAAAGTGCTTTAAATAATAAGCTCGTTATTAATAACCTCTAGTATTGAAATGATGTTCCGGATTAGTGCACCGAATAAAATAATTTTTGAAATCCGTATTTAAATAAGAAATAACTCAATTGAAATTCGAAAATTACTTAGATACCTTATAAATCTCGGATGTAAGTTCCATTCTGATAAAAATTGAAAATGAAATCTAAAAATAAAGCGTTGCATCTAATTATAAGTGTTAATCAATTTTTAACTAAAGAGATTAATTAGTTTAGTTTGTTTCCGTAAGATCATTTTACAACAAAATAATAAATGTTTAATAGTAGTTGTTTCCGTTGAATTTCAATGTTATTTGGTTAAAATTCTTTAAATCTCCATCAAATCCCCTTTTTAACAAATTACCTAAATTTCTTCTGTTCAAAAATAAGAGGGCTCTTTAGACAATTTCTAATTTAAATAAAAAATTTAATTGCCTTGCATTTTTCTTTTTTTCCTAGATAATTAGGAATAACTGAAAATATTTACAAAAGATAATTGCCACTTATTTTTCTATTTTTCGTGGATTATTAGGAATAGAAAATATTTACAACAGCAATAGATTTGAGCTTTTGTTAACATTGTATTCCCAAAGGCTACTTTTTATTTCAAACTTGAAAGAGACCTCACGTTTTTTCTAATTAAATATATTTGTTGAAAAATTCATTTTACCTATATATAGAAGATAGAGATAAAGAAAATTGACGTTATTGTAAAATCGGTAAAATATTAATTTTAGTTTTCTACTAGCAATTCGATTATATATTATGCTCTAATTATCTACAGATTCCTAGTATTGTAGTATAAATAAACATATTTAACAAAAATTAAATTCTGAATGAAATAACTAAAAAAATTAGCTTAGTGTGGATACCGACGGAATAATTTAAATGAACTTATGCTAATTTTAGTAATGTGTTGGGAATAAAAATTTTAAATAAAATAACATTGGATGTGATATAACTTGAAAAACTGAAACATTCACATTTTTCTTGATTAAACTACATAGCTTTTTAAAATATACTATTGTACAAATATAAATATAAGTTTAATAAATACATAATACATATGAATATTGTACTGTAAAATTTCATGAGATTACTGCTAAAATAATTTAAAGACTAAAAATGTAGTCTTCCAGTCTGCATAGAAGCCTATATTGAAGTTAGAATGTTTTTGAAAGAAAACAAAAATCTAATATACCGTTTTTGTTACAATTATATTTTTAGATGGTAACTAAGAATTTTGAGCTTCTGAAACTGCATGTTTTTTCCTCAAAAACTAATTCAATACCTCTTAATTTAATACACATAATAAAAAAATACGATTTTTTTTCTGTTCCTTGAATTAAAGCTTCAAAGTTGGAAATCATTTGGAAAAGCCGTTTCTTTTCATTTAATATTTGTTTTAAAAAACATTTATAAATCCATTTATTACATTTCATGAAATATATACTATAAGATGTTGATTTCAGATGATTCCTAGATTATCTTGAACGAAATTCTAATCATTTTTTATTATAACAATTGACCAATATTATAAATAAGGTAAATTTTGAAAAATGAAAGACTAAACACAAATTAATTTAGAACAATTGATTCCGAAAATCAACTGATAAATATGATCGACGCAGCATTTACGAATCCCGACAGAACTTTCGTTCTCCTCTAAATGAATGCAAATGGATTTCTGTATCGAGACATGATTTGGTTTAAGAAAATTCTTCACGCAAGGCTCTCCTCCATCTTACTTCAGACACCAACAGAAAAAAAAAGGGAGGAAAAGAAAGGAAAAAAAATGAATATCCGAAACCCTTTCATCTCGCAGAACCTTTCCCATCGGACATCTCCTCTATTTCATTTTGTTTTGCACCCACCTTTTAGTGCGTCCCAAAACCTTATTACGCTTAAATGAAAAGGTAAATTGATTTCTATGGACTCCCTCCTATCTTAAGTAAGGGAGAAAGCGCTTAAGAAGGGCAGGTCGCGGAAGAAAAGAGTTCCTCTTCATATTCCGGTAAAAGCTGTGGAATACAAGCGTCGCCATGGCAACCCGAAACACCTGGTTGGCACTTTTAGTGTGCGGATTGCTCCGTGGAAGAGCAATTTACTTCTATAGTAACTCTCCCCGAATATTCCCCGCGACCCACTCTAAGTTTCTTGACGAAGTTTCAATTGATACCATCTGCCTTTAGCGACTTTCAGGTCATCCCGGCCCTAGAAAGGAATTTGCGATTCATCTGTGGGGAGTGGAAGCCAATAAAATTCGGCTGGAATTCGAATGTGTCGATCCACGCATCATAGAACATAGATTCTGTGAAATGGAAGGCGGGATTCTTGACATGAAGAGGATAGAAAAAGATTGACTTTCAATCTAGGAATCAAGGGGCTATATGGCAGTAATCAAATTGTCTTTAATCCAAAAATCGAAATCTTTACTATCAATAAAAGTTATACTATCAATTTTCAATTTTCTTGGTGTTCAGAGGAACAAACAAGAGAAGCAAACCAAATTTTTGCAATAATATATTTTAGAATATAGGGATGTGTACTATGATATTATAGTTAAAAGTTTAATTAAAAATGTATGCAGATTTTCCATTTACCTTGCAATAACTTACAAGTTTAGTTTAATTTAGTTACACTGACGTCTCGTTGTTAAGCAACAATAGGACTATTTTGGGACAGACCTCATATTTTTGAACATTGGTCAGATGACAAGGACGACACTTGAGCCGCAACCCCTCTCTCCACACAGCACCACACTAGCGAAAGCGTGATAACATAAAAAATATCTTTGCATAAAATTATTTTAAGCAGTTATAAGATTTTGAAAGTTGACTTTTCAATGATACTATGTTAATTGTGATCAATTTTTTTGGATTCTTTCTTTTTGCCCAATTTTTAACATTACATTTTAAAGCTCAACGGAAATTCGAAGAGTGTTTATTGTTTCAACAGATATGTAATTTCGAGATTTTTCTCTATTGTTGAAACGTGGGGATCGAATTTTCTTTAATGTCTGTTGAGTTTCAGGAAGATTCAATAACATTTAGTTATAGTACCAAAAAACTGTAGAAGGTAAATGACCTGAGCTCTTATAATTTTCATAAAATTATGATGCCATGGTTCATTATTAGTGTTTCATATACACAATAAGCAGAAATGATAAAATGCTTAAAATCATAAGGTTGTCAGATTGATCTTAAAAAAATATATTCTTTGGGAAAATCATTAATATCGAATTATGTACAAAAGATTTAATTAACTCCTTAGCATAAAATGACGTATTTGACAAGCGCATCTAATTACTGAATTTTTAGTTTCAAGTCTGCAACTAAGCCCCAGAATTAAATACTTAAATACACAAAAGTCAATTCGAAACACTTTAATATTCCGCTCCATATATTATTTTAAAAAAAAACTAACAATAATTGACCAAAATAGGATGAGTCATCCAATTAGGAAGCTAAATAAATTCGTATGTTAAGGGGTTAAAAATAAATATAGTCAATTATCCTGATGAGCCAGTTGTTAACCAAATGCAACTGGTAAAAGATATAGCTTCAGAATAAACAACGCATTATAGCTTCAGAATAAACAACATATTATAACTTCAGAATAAGAAGCATACGTTTGGGAACATAAAAATTCTTTTTCAGGTTATTAAAAATATATTTACCCAATACACCAGCGAAATAAATGTTTTGAATCCACTTCAAAACAATCCGATTTAGAGAGCGAAATGTGGCATATATTGTAGTATTTCTTAAAATAGTAGACAGTCACTTTGATAAATATTAAGCTTAAAATATTTTTTCTCTGGGCACTCTATTTTATTGCACATTCAAATAGAAACTAATATTTCATTGAACGAAGAAATCATTATAAAACAATGTTCTTAATAAGAACGAAATAAAACCCTTATTACAGAAAATCGTTACAACATTATTGCGATAAATTAATAGTTCTATAAAACATACGGAGTATAGAATAACATGGTAGATATGCGGTAGAGTATCTAATAATAATAATAATGATAATGATAAGGATTGTTTACATAGAGCACGATTCAAAAAATTCGGGTGTTTCTAATTTTGTACAAATAATTTAACCTACCTAGAATGAACTAAAATGTTAATTCTCAAACCAAATCGAAAAGATTTAAAAGAACAAGAGACTTTTCAACCCCCCAAAAATATTATGATAATTTTAATATACAAAATGCAACATTAATAAACTATTTCATATGAAAATTTTGAAAAATATCAATTTCGAGTGAAATAAATTGGATATTCTGTGCAGATAATATTTTAATTTTTAAATTCATTATATCTCTAATACAAACGAAACATTCTTAAAAGCTGGAAATAATGGAAAAAATTATAAAATGATCAAAATATTTGCAATTTTTTATACAGTTTGTTCTTGATAAATAAAACATGTTTTACTTTCTTTTCCAAATTGTTCAGTATTTTCCGTTAAGATAGATTAATTTCCAGTTATTTATGCTTAAACGCAAAATAGGGATAGTTATAAAGAAAGTAAAATCATAATTATTTAGATATCCGCAGATATTTCATAAGTCTATACTCAGTAAATATAGGAGATTATATCTTTCAAGAAGAATTAAGTGAAAAGTTTTTGTTTTCTTACCTTTGATGATGAAGAATAACATAAATAAGTTCTTAAGTTTTGTAGTAAAACAACATCCTCCTATATTTTGAGCTATCGACAGTATCTTTAAAAAATTTCTGTTGCCATTAATTCGGGAAATGTGGCAATAAATAATGAATATCGCAAATTTTTCTGGCAAATAATTTTTCTGGATCATTATTTAATATAAACAATTAATATTAGATAATTAAATGCAGTATATCATAGTACATTTGAAAAACGATTTAAAATGATATTTAGATGCTATAAGTAAACTTTCAGAATTCTTGGTAAAATATCTCCTTTCTTGCTCATAACATTAATTTGAAAATCTTTCCTTGTAATCTTAACTTATGCAGGAATGTTTTTATTATGAAATTTTTAAAAAAAAAACATTAAAAAAAACTAATTTTTAAAACTTTTTTTCTTTAACTTTTGCCTAGTACGAAGTGTTTCTTCTACACATTTAATTCCAACCTCCGCGTTTGAAGCATGTTTGCTTATAAACGTACTCGGGATTTTAATATCATTCTTCTTTTATATTCTTTAGTACATTCTACTAATTCTGTTTGTAATATATGTATGTTAATATTGATATATTTTTTGTAGAAATAACGATTTTTGCTTGTATTTGATTTGTAAAGCAAAAATGAAGCAAAGGGAAGGAAAATCACAGAATTATTTTAAAGTATATCATATATTCACATGAATTTTAAAGGATTTCTTAACCGAGTATGAAAAATGTTTTTGCAATGTAATATATACAAATATTAATTAAAGTTAGACATTCAAAATCAATTTGAATATCAAACTTTAATTAAATATCTGATTGATTTTGCAATGTGAAATTTATTTCAGAAGTTTATCATCCATCAAACTGTAATAACGATAAAATATGGTGACCCCGAATCTTTTTCACTTACACTAAATGAAGGCGCTATCCACCCAGCTTAAAATTATGAACTTGAAAATTCCGTGAAAGACCCATATGGTTAAACTCTAGATTTTCAGAATTCCTCAAATGAGTTTCGTGCTTTCCAAAATACTAAAGAAAACCAAAATTTCCATTTTGGATGCCACATTTCGAAGGAATAAAAACCGAAGTTTTAAAAAGAATTAAAATTTTAGTAACAAGACAGCATACTTGGAATCATTTATTTAAAATATTGTATTTTTGAGTCATCTAGTTTAAAGGCATGTGCAGTTACAGATGGACAGATGCCGATGTCCTAGCATAGGGGTGGCGCATCTTCCCTGGCTTTTCAGATTCGAATCCCGTTTCGGGCATGGTTATTGTTCTGTGTTCTATCTGTGGGAAGTGTGGATGTACTCCCTCTCAGTAAAAAGAGCTCGCGCAAGTGAATGTGACATATTAAGTACCTAAATCGTACCTTTTGTCTTAGGTGGTGCAACTGAAAAAGATACTTTCACTCGATGTTACACCAATGACAGATAACTTTCAATGGATTAAGTCGAGTGAACGGCGATTTTTAGAAGGCTTATAAAGTGTCATAAATCACAACAAATGTACAGACTGTCTGTCCTCGTTTAGATTTCATTCTAAATTGGGTAGAATTTTTGACATAAAAAATTATGTTCCAAATTTTATTTATGTGGGTCTTTTTGATTTTGTAGCAACTTTTCAACCTCATTCTGTAGTTATTGGCTTTTGATTAGAATTCTACAAATTCGATGCAGAGATTTAAAAAGAAATTAGATTTATTTAGCTCAAATCTTTTCAGTAATATTTTGCTGACAGACAAACAAATAGTTATTATTCCAAAAATGTTTTTTTTAAATCTCATGGAGTTCTGATGCTTCAAATTTCGTCATGGTCTCGAATTCAAATTTCTTTCGAAAACTGACGTTAACTCTTTGCCCTCCGAAAAATAATTAGATGCAAAACTATTCATCTAATACAAAGATTTGTTTATTGCTATGAAAAATAAATATACATAATTCTTAAGTCGAATTTCTTTGAAAAATTAATCTACATCTCTTAACCATTATGTAGGCGTTTTAAACAATTAAACTTGAAAAATAAATAAATAAAACGTCAAAATAATGCACAATCTTGAATGCTGAGTCCGAGGCACCATCGGAGTGCAAAGAGTTAATAATACTTTCGTATTGGTTACTTCATTTGCAAACAAGTAAAATTTTTTCAGATAACTTATTTAATAAAAGAGTTTCTTCTAATTATGTAATTATAACAATATAAATTAAATTTTTCTATGGTTTAATTTAATATGACACAGCATTTCTTGTGAGACTTATGAGAAATGTATTAGAATGTAGCATTAATTTTACTAAAAGTTATGTGAAATGCATGGACATGGTTTAAAGAAAAAAAATCAGATTTATTTTCTTTATGCATAATGCACTTCATTCCACGAAAGCGTTTTCAAAAAACTGAACTATATGCGTTTTTCAGCTAGGAAATTATAAATTCAGCAATCAAATGTAATCAGCCTGAATAGTTTTTAGACAAAATTTAGTTTATTAGCTTTTGAATAAGGGTAATAAGAGCTCAACTGGAAGATAGAACCCATATTTTTTTTCTTGTTATCAATGTTTAACATTTGGTTAAAGCTTAACCTGTAAGGAGTCTGAAAGTCAGATTTTTAAATTTAAATTCAAAATTCTTTTTAATGAAACATAAATTTAATTCAGTCTCCACTAGAAGTGCCAGATTAGAATATATTAATAAAATTTGTAATTAATAGAGTTTATTTATCTTTATTATCATCCATAACTTTGCGTAAACATCACTGACTTTCTGAGCAGATAAATACCATACTGACACATAGTAAATTTTTTGAAAATGAAATTTAGGATTGCATAACAAAAACAAACCTTTAATCGAATAAAAAATACAATGTTTTAAAAATATTTCACAGTAGAAAACAATTTTAAAAAAGAAAATTCGAGCCTTTTATATGCAACATTATTGAGCGATAAGGTTTATATTTAATTCAAAAGGCATTACTTCGTCTGAATTTGTTGCATCAGCCGTTGCGTTCCAGGCATAATGATTTTTATGAAATGGAATTTAAAATAAAATCTTCTACTTCTGTTTGTTTATATTTCTGTTTATTAAAAAACCTTTTTTTCTTTTAATTTTTCCCCAAATGATATTTGATTTGCGAAATTTGCTTTATCCATCTTGATTAAAAAATTATCGTCTTTAAATGTTAAAAAAAGCGTTTTTAATTTTAAGCAAAAGTAGTCTGTATCGATATAATTTTTAATTAATAATTGCTTTAACGAAATAATCCAAGAAGTTAAAAAATTCCATCTTCGAAATATTGTTATTTTTATCTTTCTTCAAAATAAATAATATATTTTTTAATAATTTTCTTTCCATCATTATTTAAAGTGATTTTAGCTACCGGATATACAAACGATAGTAATTTTTGTTTCTTATTTTGGATTTTGAATCCTGCTTCTAAAAGAATGCAAATTTGATTGCACGGGCAGTAAAAAATAATTGCTTCGCTTCTCCTTAGTTCTTTTTCAGATTACGATTCGTATTTTATTAAATAAAAATCATTTGTTTCTTTACTGCTCGATTTAAATCTGCTAAGAGCTCTCAGCACTCAAAGAATAAAATTCAACTTTTCTCTGTCTTTTATCGTTTTAAGATGACGACTTTTATTATGCTAAGCAGTAGATGCAGTGATTCTTCTTTTTCTGTTTGCATATCGAAGCAATAAGGTTATTCGTGTAGTATTTGCTTCTTTTGAATTTTGGAACAATAATCTTATTCTGGTATTCCTTTACTTTAAAAAAATAGAATGAACGTTTATATCTTTTTAGACTGAAATGCTAACGGTTTTTAGCTTGTGATATATTTTTTTTTATTGCAATATGTACTTTGCATAAAAAATCTTAAATTTATAAGATTAAACATTCATTTTCGATTTTTTCAGTAACGCTTTACTTAAAATTTTGATAATATGTTTCTTTAAAAAATGGAGTTAACTTTTATATAATTTTATACAGAAATGTTAACGGTTTTTAGCTTTCGATATTCTTTTATTGTAAAATGTACTTTACGTAGAAATTCTAGAATTAAACATTCATTTTCGATTTTGTCTGTAATATTTAACTTAAAATTCTGATAATATTTTGTCTTTAAAAAATAGTGTGACTGTTTATCTCTTTTTATACAGAAAGGTTAACGATTTTTATCTTCTGAGATTTTGTTTATACTAATATGTACTTTACACAGAAATTTTGAATTTCTAGAACTAAAAATTCATTTTCGAATTTTTTTCTGTAATGCTTTAATTAAAATTTTGATAATATGTTTCTTAAAAAAATAATGTGAACATTTATATCGTTCTTTACAGAAATGTTAATGATCTTTAACGTGTAATTTTTTTTTATTGCAATACGCAGTTTGCATTTGAAATTGTGTATTTCTAGAATTAAAAATTCATTTAAAACGTTTTTAAACGTAAAATAAAAAGAGGACAGATTAAAAAATATTTATTAGTAAGATATTTTTATATATTCATTCGTTTTTTTCATATGGGATATTATTTAATCACAGAGTAATCGAAGAAAATTTTCGCTTCACCGCAAACATATTCAATGATTTGCGGCTTTATAATGAAATTATTAAAGTATTACAGTTTTTTAATGATATAAATCTTGTTATAACGTTCGGGTAAAGGGTATCTACCAGATTTCCACCGATTCTCTATTTTTTAACATCTTTATTAACAAAAAAATACATAGTCTTTACATATAATTATATAAAAGAAATTTGATTTAGATACTAAATTTTATTAGAAAATACAAAAAATATACACTAAATTTTTTCAATACTTTGTATATAAAAAATAACAAGAACTAATTTTGTAGTGAGTATTTGTATCCTGATTTTATCTACTAGAATTAATAATTAATTAAAATAAAGAAAGTGGTCCATGATGTATATTTTTAATCTGCCGAAACATATGCATTCTAAGATTGATAATTCTGTCAAACAGTATAATTTGTAAAAAGCCAGCATAAATACAATAAATATTTCTTTTATTGCTTACATTAGATTGCAATAAAATTTCTTTCGTTTTCACTGTTTCATTAAGTTTGAATAAAAGAGAATGTGTTTGTATTGTGTTGATTTTAAGCCGAATGAACGTCTCTTGATTTTGAAGAGCGCCAACTAGGGAAAGAGTACGACTTTGCTACACGCACATCACATCCGCTTGCACAGCCCCTTTTCACAGAGAACGCGCACTCACACACCTCACAGATAGCACATAGAAGAACAACCATGCCCGAACCGGGACTTGAATCCGGGACGCGCAGATCACGAGGAAGATGCGCTTCCTCTGTGCATGGACGCCAGCAACAAAAATTGTAACGTAAAAAATTCCAAGTTGACGTAATTAATAATTATAAATAAAATATTAACTTGCGTTATTGCTTTTAATGTAAATGCGATCAAAGTTTAGATGTCTTTCGAAGACCGAAAAGTGGGGAAAGAAAACAAAATTGAAATCAATCTGCTAATAGATTTTTTATTAAGTTAATTTGGCTTGGTTTTTTCTTGAAAATTCCTAAAGGCTGCATTTAATTTATTTTGTCTTCACATAAACATCAAGTTTCGAATTAATAAATTCTATGGACTAAAGAATATTTTAGTGTAAATCATCGACAGACTCTCCGACCAGCCACGAAGGCACACGATTAACCCTAAAACAGAATGATCAGACTAACGCAAAAGCCAACATAGGTGAGAACTGTGGTTGAGACCTAATGACCATCACCGGCCATGGTAAAACCCTACCCGTAGGAAGTACATCCCTTCATCATTGGGAGGAGTCAAACACCTACCTATTAATGTATCCTTTAAGAATGGCGAGATCCAACCACCATACCAGAAGCATCTCACCCTCAATTACGAGGTACGAGGGATTGAATATTTTAATGTAATAAAATTCAGCAGTTATATGAAGAAATTTAATATTTTGCTTGGTAGTTTGAATTGATAATTATAATCGATGAATAGTCAATGACAATTTTAATTTAACCAATCAAATTTAAAAATAAAGTTTTTGAAATTTCACTATTTTTATTTCATTATTACCTATAGAAAACTTATAACGTAACAGTATTTCATTTTAGAATACTTGTTTCACCTTTGCCTTTCTAGGATGAAACAAGAAAAGACAAAAAAAAATCTATTTTATAATCGTTACATCATCATGTATTAAACTGCTTCCATTCTCAAAAAGAATTGCTTCTTTTAAGCTCTCGATCGATCAAATTTGACAACAAAAAATGCCATAAAGGAGAAGCTTAAATATATTATTGTTCCACTGAATCAAGTTGCCAAAGGCATGATATATCTCAACATCCCTCGATCGATAAATATTTATTTCTTTAAAGAAAGCGGTGAAAATAATGAAGAAAATACCCTAATTAGTAAAATCTGGAGGGCATTTTAGTGAACTACCCTCATTTATGCGTTATAGAATTTCATAAAAATATTTATGGGTTAATTGGAAATATTTATCTAGAAAAAGGATTTTTAGAAAACCGATAGTTGAAAATCATTAAAAATAAAATTTTACAACTCCAATATTAACAAGATATTAACTCACCTATATATATAAAGGGAGTTGAACTTATTTTCACTCCATAAAAATGCAAATGATTTGTTTTTGATAATATTTTATTGAGTTTATTTGTTGGTTTTTAACATTTTGTTGTAAAATGCTGAAAAAAACTTATTTTGATACAAACCACTTCATTTTGAACCTTAGTCAAATGTCGATTCTCTTGTATGTGTTCCCTTTTAACCCTTTGCACTCCGAAAATACTCAGATTCAAAGTTATTCACTTAATACAAAGCTTTGTTTATTGCTATGAAAAATAAATAGACACAATTCTTTTAAGTCGAATTTCTTTGGAAAATGAATCAACCCCTCTTAACCATTATGTAGACGTTTTTAACAATTAAATTTGAAAAATAAATAAATAAACCGTCAAAATGACGCACAGTCTTCAATGGTGAGTCAGAGGCACCATCGGAGTGCAAAGGGTTAAGAATACAAGAGGATCATTTTGATGTCAAATACATAATTTTGGACACCAGTAAAATGCCACAGATGGCACATGAGTCAGTACATTCCGTTTGAAAGGTGCAAGAGGATTATTTTGCGACGAATTACTTAATTTTAAATATTAGTTAAAAGCCATAGATAACATGCGAATTATCCCATTCCATTTTAAGAATGCTTGAGGATTATTTTGAAATGAGTTACGTAAATTTGAACCCTGGTCAATTGTCACTGAAGACATTTAAATCGGCATTTACTCTCTAAAATTTATTCATTATTCAAATGTGATTGAGAAACAATAGATTTATTTTTATTGAGATGGAAATCGATTTTTAAATTACAATTTTTTCAACTTTGAAGCGTGATCTCTAAAATTTAGTTATCAGATGAAACATATTGTAGAATTAAAGGAAGAAGACGCATGTTATCATATAAGTCAGAGAAATAATGTAAAACGTGTTGGTGTCCTGGCATAAGAGCAGAGCGTTCTTCCTGTGATCTGGGCGTCCCAGTTCAAACATGAATGTTCTTCTGTGTTGTATCTGTGAGAAGAGTTGGGTCCCGATGACCTGATGGTAAGGTCTCGGTGTGCGAGCCTTAGGTTTCAGGTTCAATACCCGATTTCAACCACAAAACCGTCTTGTAGGCAGTCTGTTGCACGTTAAATCCACTTGACCAAATCTCCTTCGGCTCCTTATCATGTTCGACGACCAGAAACGTCTATCATGGTGGATGGTTCTTGCCACATTATTGGTTTCAGAAATGCGTAGAAGTTTAAAGAAATTATCTTATTTTCTATGGTTATAATTAAATGAGAAAAGTAAAAATTAATTTTCAAAACAATACAACTCTATGATATTTTAGGATGGTTATAGCGGATGACGCTAGGCCCGAACTCCTTATCTTATGGTTAGTAGCCGAGTATTATACCGATCAAACAAACCCTTCAGCTCGAAGGATATTAATTGGCTTAGATAGGATTCACCACAGAGTATCTCCCCAGTGAGTTAGGCGAACGATACTTATGTGAAGTGGTGGTGAAATAATTAACTATCGTATTTAATGCGCGTCTAAAGCTTTGAGTCGCCGATAGAGGGCGCCACGATAGTTGAATGAAGCTATGTGCGAAGGTTGCGTTTATCCAAGGTCGGTCGCCGGGTTATCATGTTGGTTATTAGCGGATAACGCTTGGCCCGAACTCCCAATCTTATGGTTCGTAGCCGAGTATCATACCGATCAAGCAAAAGGGACCCTTCAGCCCGAAGGATATTAATTGGCTTATATTGCATTCACCACAATATCTTTGCAATTTTCTTTTTCTTTTATGATTGTAAATTTACTTGTCAAATTTTAAAAAAACATATATATGATCTTTTTCTTTTTATTTGCTTTGCTCTCAACAATTTCGAGGGGGAAAACTGTTAGTAATTTACTGCTAAAGGAAGTTAACATGTTCCAATTAATATTTCTCTAATTTGTTGAACAGTTAAACCTGAAAAAAGTGTCTGAATACCAATTTTCGAAAGATATAATTATGGTAAACCTTCTTAGCTTCATGTATCATATCTTTCTCCAATTGAATTACTTCGGCTCTTCATTTCTTTTTTTAAAAAGAGAGCTATTTACCACTCAATAAATGCAAACGATATTTAAATTAAAGCTTACCAGATGGAAGTGAAACATTTAGCGCAAAATGGTAATTTGGTGAGAAAAGAAGTAAAATCTTCATCTTGAAAGAGTAATTATAGAATCGTGGTGAACAAAATCCATACATTCATCTTCATTTCTTTCACAAAAGCCAATTTTATAGAAAGAAAAATGAATAATGAACAGCGGTGAACTCGACATTTGATTCTTGAAGTAAAATTGAAAAATATTAATGGTTTTAATATATTCGTAAATTAAAAATTCATGTCCTTTGGGGATATCCTAGAAACCTTTGATCAACATTTCTCATTTATTTTAATATAAATCTTTCGCATCCTCTCATTTATTGTAATGTATGAAAGTTAATTTTCGCATTTTCATCGAGCAGTGACCATTTAAAAAATTGGAATTTAATTTTTAATTTATGTTGAGTGTACGCGCCTCAATTTGACATGCTATAGCGTATGCAAGGCTTTAGAAAAAAAAATTAAGATCAATTGATAAATCTTTTTAAAAAAGTGTTATTTAAAAATAATTAAAACTGTTTTTTAGGTGGGGGAAATATATTAATCATTAATTTTCTAAGAAGTGTTATATTATTAAATATAATTTTTAATACTTGAATTTGGCAACAGTATGAAAATTTTTGTAGTAATTTTTTAACGAATTGTTAATATTACTTTTATATTTACTTTGTTCCATAAGAAAAAAGAAAGCTCACAGATATTTTAATGGATACAGTAGAGATGTCAAATGAATAATCCTCAACTATAGGGACGGCACAAAATGAGGTTCTCGAAAATAAAGAATTATTATATTTCTCTATAAACAGCAAAGATCCGAGATTCTTCTAGAAACTTCAATTTTTTTCATAGATTATATGTAAGCTAAACGAGCACTGTCTAGTGATTTTTCTCTCTAGTGTAAGCAGAATGAACATTCTAGTTGTTCTTTGAATACGTTTTTTTTAAAGAAGAGTCTTGAAGAAAGTGCTTTTAATATTTGCAAGAGTTTTGTATATGTATTTGGTTTTTTGAGTTTTGTATTTTTATTTTGTTTCTTTGTTTGATTTTTGCTTATTCCCTTTAAATTTATTCATTGAAGAATAAATATGTTTTAGACATTTCCCGATAAAAAAAACAATAAAAAACGAAACATATTACTTAATATCACAGACATCGAAGAACGAATCTGACTTGACTCAAGCAAAAACAACAACATTGCTAAGTCCAATATAAAGCTGAGAAACATTTTCATCATAATTGTCACAATCTTTGCTTTAAATGCTTAAGATACCTTTTCATATAGTCCTATCAACATCAATTTCATTATCACAGAATCATCCATCAAAAGTAACACATTT
The DNA here is from genome assembly GCA_026289955.1 of Argiope argentata. Taxonomy (NCBI): domain Eukaryota; kingdom Metazoa; phylum Arthropoda; class Arachnida; order Araneae; family Araneidae; genus Argiope; species Argiope argentata. Next base: position 1,936,279 of record JAOUZG010019564.1, read on the forward strand.
ATCGAATAAAACATATCGAAATATACCTGCACATCAAATTTGCAAACCAGACACAACACTATAAACCAGTCTGTCTTAATTAAAATACAGAAATTTCCTTCCTGAATCCCCACAAAACAGCAAACAAACACAATTTCGTTCCCAGAATTCAAATTCCGATTAATTTAACAAGGAATTATCGGTCTTCTTTACGAAAGTAACCGCTTGGTACATCCACTGCGTCCTGTTTACGCGGCAACAGACATGTCTGAAAATGAAAGCAATGAAATAAGGTTTTGATAAAGCAGAGGAAGGAGTGAAACAGAGCATTCGTAACTTGATTACTAGATTTCCGATTACTAGATAGGGGCGGGTCGTAGCTATTTCATTAATCTCGACAACGCATCCACCGTTTGCTTTCTCAAACCCAATCATGAAGACGGAGAAATGAAGTAGAAAGCAGTTACAGTGACACCGGACAGATCGATTCAGGTGATATCGAGCAAGCAATTGGTGTTTTAAAGGTGTTCAGAGCAACAGACTGTGTCTGTCATCGAATTGGTGGATTCGATTTCTTGAGGTTTGGGAATTGTGGAATAATGTAGGGGGGAAGGGTTGATTCGAAATGAGGGTTTAATTTCGTCTGGAGAATTTCAGATATAAGATTTGAATACTTTTGGATCCAAATGTTATATTTTAAGGAATATTAAGAAAATATGATATGGCCGACTAAATGTGATTTAACATTTCATATCACTGATTTTATTTCTTTTAATACAGAGCAAAAACGTAATTGTAGCTACCTGCTTTTAAGATTCTGATGGTAATCCTTCTGGATAATTTAAAAATCTTTTAAAATTATTTTTTGGATTAAAATTAATTTCTGATATAAACCTCTATTTCAGAATAAATAGAGGTTTATTCACGTTATAATTCTTTAGCGTACAAAATAGTTCACAAATAGAGTTCTTTCACGTTAACGTACAATATTTTTTAAAGTTTCTAGAGCGAAATGTACGTATATCATCGCATTGAGATTTAACTCAGAAATTGCAAAAGATTCAGCAATTATAAAAACCTTGTGATAAAAAGTTTCACAGTTTCAGTATTGGGAGGGTTTCTATTTTAAAAATCGGTCAAAGAAGGAAAAACCTTATATCTGTTTTCGTCTAGTGAACGAAATATGATAACGAAGAGTAAAGATGTTTTAGATGCAGAAAAAAATGAGGTGAAGCGAAAGTTTGCAATAAACTTAGCCGATTCAAGTACCGTCCTCATTATCGGTTTACGATTCATAACCATTAGATCACTACTGCGACAGTACCCAAGATTTCTCTCCATAAATGAGAGATGATATAATAAAAAAACTTGTTTGTTGTTGAACACACTAAATAAAGAAATGTGGGGAATTTTCAATATTTTTAAGTTATTTTGTTCATTGACATTTTTTAAAATTTTGTATAACATGAAAATTTTGGTATAACTACAATACCTCAGAAAATAAATAGAAATATATAACTGTAAGAGTTTAGAAGTTATTTCCTTTTGTCGGAAAAATACTATTCAAACATCAGAAAGACTTTCTTTTAATGCATGTTTAAATACGATATTAGTATCAAATGCTCTAAATAGAGGAATAAACATGAGCAATAAAGATTGAAACGAAACGATTACTTTCAGCAGAAAAATTTGATTCCGCAATAAAGATTCTGTATTTTTTTTTTTTGAAACACAGTTCAAAGACACTGGGTAAGAGAGAAGCTGGCGTGAAATGAAATATATCTTTACAGATTTTATAAGCTATATTAAAAATGGATGTTTTCTTTGAAAAATACATTTAAGAAATAGCTTTGGTTATATCAAGTATTTCTTAAGAAAATACTCCTGAATTGTTTTCAACGCAGCAGGTTATTTTTATAAGTTATAAATTTATATTATACATTTTTTTTACTGAGCTGACTTGATTTGTGTACACAATGTGAAATCTTTCCCCCAAATGACTTTACCGAGATGCAAACATTTTAAGTCACATATTTCTTTATCGTAATCGTTTTCATAAGGTAAATACTTATTTCAGATAAGTTTTTATTTTATCTGTTAACCTTTACTTTAGTTATACTTTACCACCCTAAACATAAAATAAAAAATCACGAGGGAAATGTGGCAGTTCAAATACAAAAAAATGATTATTATTTCTTTTAAACAATCTGCCACGCAAATCATACTTACAATATTTTCACGCAAAATGATCTCTCTTTCTTTTATTAATTTATTTAATTTAAACCCGCTTTATTCAAAAAGAATCTTTTTAATATTGAGTTTTGAGAATGATGTTTAAAAATGAAGATTATGTTATAAAGTTCTAACGAAATAAAGAAAAATTATTATAAAATTAATTTATAAGAAATCATTCAATACTATTTTCTATTTAAGAAATAATAAATTTTTAAATGATAGTTTTATTACAAAATATGCGCTATTTTTATAATCATAAAAGAATAATTATAAATACTGAATGTATTTTAAATAAAAGAATATGCGTTGTTACACCTATTTATGACTTTTTAACTATTCAGAATGTAGCGATATGAAAGAACTAAAAAATGACTTCGCTTGTTACTTAGTATTTTTAGTCAATCCCGAACGAATTGTTTATTGTCGTCTGTTTTGAAGAATGACATTCATTTCTTTTTCGAAGCAACTAGTGTTTTTCCCTTTTTAGCAAATGTTTTTAAAGAAATGCAGTAATGATAAACCAATTCCATATTTTTCAAGTAGGAGCATATTTTCCGAAAATTTTACTGAATCGCCTTTACAAAACAAACGAACTCCTACAATTAAAGGTAAACATCTTATAAAATTCTTTCTAAAAGAAGTTGAAATGCCGTTTTATATATTTTCTTTAATTATCTATATCTAGGCAGTTGGGTTTGAATAAAGACTTGAAGCCGTATTTTCTTTTCCCTAAGGAATTGACAAGAACTCTTTTCCTAACTAAAAGATATTTTTTTATATCAAATAATCTGCCATTGGACGACGTAAAATTTCTTTGATAAGAAGCTTACCCAAAAGAAGAGATGTGAAATAAATGTTTTAACATGAGGAGAAATTTTTCAGAGAGTAACGTAATTTTAATGAGCTTACAACTGTAGAGCGCCCTCTCTAGTTTTGCTTAATGTTGCCTTTCTTTTTTCCCCCAATACTTTCTATGTATCTTTCTCTCATTTCAGCTGAAGACTATTTTTTTCACTTTAAGAATTTTATTAAATGATAAGAAAAAAGTACTTCCTTAAATCTTTGAAACGTTCTTTCCTTCAATTGTCGCATTTTACTAAAATTAAATTTTTTTGAAAGAAAAACTATATTAGAAAGGCTGTGTTTGAATTTATTTTGTTAAAATTGAATCATATTCGCGAATCAGAAAAATTTCACGCTAGATAGAATATTAACCAAAGTAAAGCCAAAAGAATCAACGCATTTTGAAGACATTTTGCTTTCGGATATGGTATTTAAATAAAATTATGAAGGAAGTTTTAAATTTTTAATAATAACTCTAGAGAAAAGTACTTTTTTACTAAGTTCGTTGAATGTAGTATAATAATTTAAATTTTTACAATTACTATAGTGAGAAATGTCTATATTTTTACATAATGCATCTACCTATATCTTATAAAAATAATACAAATTTCAAAAAATGCGCACTTTAAATATTTACTTATTTCTATCATAAAACAGTGTTGTTCCAATTGTCTTTCTTTCTCTTGCATTTTGAATGATATTTTGTTTGCCTTAAAATATTTCCTTTCTTTAATTTGATTTTAGAATAAGAATATTAATTACTTTTAAAAAATAAATTTGATTATTTGAAACTCTAGATATAAAAAAATCTTCAACTTAAAATTATTTCCGTTCAAATATCCACTATTGTATTTTTATAAGAACCTAACTTTATGTCAAAATAAATCTGTTTTTAAATATATCAGTGATGATGACGTCACATGACGTTGAGTCTCATGTTCATATTAAGCTAAGAACGTAAATAATATTAATTTTATTCAAACAATATAGTTATGCCTTTATTGCGATCAGAACTACTGGTTTGACTTGTTAATTAAATTATTTGGCTTTATTCTAAGGAATTTAAAAGTCGAATGTAATCGGCAAGCATTTTAATTGTTGATTACTAATTGGGCCGTTAAGGAGTGTTAATGCTTAAGTAAACTTATCTAATAAAAACAACACAAAAGGTATTTGAATATCAGTTTTTAAATTACAGTATGGATTGTGCGACTAATTGTTCATACAATATGAAATGTATGACTAATTTTTCATACAATATGAATTGTATGACTAATTTTTCTTTCAATATGAATTGTGCGACTAATTTTTCATACAATATGAATTGTATGA
>JAOUZG010019564.1:1947871-1994997 GCA_026289955.1 Argiope argentata
ATCATGATGAATGATGAAAGACGAAATGATTTTTATATGATATCATAACGAATGATGAAAGATGAAATGGTTTTAAAATGACATCATGATGAATGATGAAACACGAAATGATTTTTATATGAAATCATTACGAAAAATGAAATAATTTTTACTGAAATCTTACTTCTTCTCAGATTTATCTTTGTATTTTTAAATTATTGTATTTTGCCTTGAAAATTTCATATTTTATACTTTGTCTGGACACCGAATTTTCGGATTTAAAAGTAAAGAATAAATTTAAAAACCAATAACTGGTGTGAGAAAGAAGGCAAAAAGATGGCTTTAAAAGAGTGAACGTGAATGGAAAGGAATTCAATCCTCTAGCCTCCCTCACCACTGAAATACATTAATACAATTTAAACTGTCTTATGTTTCTGCTTTTGATGAGCTGATGCTAGATATTTTGTACCCAACAAGAGGATGGAAAAAATTCTCTGAATGTATTTCGCTCATCATTTAATAATGTAAATCAACAAATTTTATGTTAAGTCTGTATACCATATATCACTCTTATATTTCATGGCGTTTTTGATTTATCATGTTTACAAATAGACATAACACCATCTTTGAGTATTTCAGATAAGTCTGAAATATGGAGATTTGTCGCAATCTCTAGATTTAATTATTTAATGATAGTAATACTTTATTTTTGTATATTTTGTATACGAGAAAGTAAAAAAATATTTCCAGATAATATCTAGAATTGAATAGGGAAGGCTTTGAAAGTAGCTCAATATTCCTTTTTATTTACATCTCAATAAATGGTTGTTTCGTGCATTTGCTCCAATGAGTATCTATCTGAATAAATAAACATGAAGCTATTAAAAATATGTAATTGTACTTCTGACCCTTCTAAACTTGGTCTGTAGAACTTGTCTAAATTTTCGTGGGGCAAATGAATATCGATAATCCTGACATATAAGCACTTGGTGTTGAAAATTCATTTAACCACGGGGTCTTTTGGGGCGGAGTCAGCTGCCAATCATGTAAACACCACGTGGTCTTACTGTTGATGTTAGTATATTTTTTCCAGTAAAAGTGAACTTCACGCACGTAGTATGGGGAATGTGATCTCGGCTCTCTCCCGAAAATTTTATGTGTAGTTATCTAGGCTTGCTACACTGCGACCTGCTAATCATGTGCTATTTGTTGTAGATGTTACCAATAAACGACATAAAAGACATTCTGTGTCTTCGTCATTTCACCCAGGTTACCATCTTCATTAGCAAATGAATTATTGTGTAATCAAGAAAGGCAACAATAATTTATTAACACTTTGTTCATCTACTATTTCGAATCTTAAGCGAATTCCGGTACAATTGGAAATAGAAATTGACAGATTGGTACGCCTAATGACTGTGATTGTGAATGTATTGAGAAGCTCAACACGTTTTGTAAACTTTTTCAATAAAGGTTTCTATCTAATTGAGTTTCATCTTTCTTTGAGAATTTAAGGTAAACAAACTTTAAGAGTAGCATTTATTGATGATTTTTATCATATAAGTTGTGATTTGCCTGGTTATATAATGTATTTTAACTTGTGTTGGTTGGGAGTTTCTCAATACGTTCACAATCACAATCCAAGCATTAGACGTACCAATCGCAATTGATGGTTCAGCAAGTAATGATAGAAAAAATTGTGTTTTTAAAATTTTAGTATCTGGTACTTATATGTGGATGGGTAAAAAGGAGAATGTTATTAATCTGGAAAAAATAGAGCATGTTTCCCAGTATTTTATTAAATATAGTAAAGGGTTACGTATTTACCTTTGCATCTTCTGAATGGCATTGAAATTTTTGTCACTGGCAAATATAAGTTTTGAATTTATAAAATTGCATATTATGCTATCGAATCTAATGCTATACTATAGCAAAAAACAATTTTATTTGAAATAAATTTTTCTGATGTCCATAGCATCACTCTTGAGTTGAAATTCTATAAAATCTGCTTCTTACATTAAACGATAATTCCTAATTTATTTATTTTTTAATTTTGAGAAAGACACAAATGATTATTTATGTAAGGTAATTAATCTTGATTACCAGTGCATTGGTGATGTGAGACTTAAAACTAACCGAAGATTAATCAATTTCATTAATCAGAGTGGAATTTCAGCTTGAAGTCATTTAGTACAAAAAAGTTTTAATACATATTTCCTTATTCATGGCATAAATAATAGTTTTTTTGTGGCCATGAATATTTATAAGCAATTAAATGCTTGAGGCTGAATTGTAAGGATACCATTCTATGCATTAAATTTTTTTTATAATCGGTGAAATAAAAAAAATATATTTAAAAAAATTGAAGAGTGAATAAAACTTGTTTAAACCACTAATTTCGTTTTGAAAGAGATTATTAGACTATTGGGGATTGAGTGCAGCAAAAAAAGTTGTCGAATTTTCGCACATTTTGAAACCGTTTGGCTTAGTTTGCAAATACAAATAAATTCCGCTTATTTGATTAAAAATCATGTATTATGTTGTTTACATGCATTTATCTACATTTAAAGACTTCTTTTATTTTAAGAGAATGATATACAATTTTTAGTTGGTTTTAAAACACTTTAATTTAACTTGAAATGATGTCCGCTTTCGAAATAGTATTTTCTTTTATTCTCAGTTTCTAACTAGGAAGTGTTAAGGTTTTTCAAATTTTTTTTATACTGCATATAAATAAAATGCATTTCTGAAAAATATTTTGAAGACTCATTTATGAGATAAACAATGTGCTTTAGTAGATGATCTAGGCTATCTAGCGGCGAAGGTTAGAAAATAGATAAATATTTGCTTAGGATTATAATTAGACTAAAAAATAGGAAACATTTCAATTAAAAATATCCTTTAGAATCAATAATGCAAATGGATCTTAATATCTTTTTTATTAAACTTAATTGTCCCTTTTATATCACCATTAAGCCTTCTGTTACTTATCGTCTTTCTAAGTGGATACAGAATGGCTTTCATATCTATGGGACAGCGGGTTTATGCCAATTAAAAAGGATTGTTAGTTTTTATTTAATTAAAAATTAAGGGCGATTTCTTTGTTTCCCATGATAAATCTTGAAAAAGCTTATCATGAGTTATTTTTAATTGTTGTAGTTATTTCTAAATTCTATATTTGCATGAAGTTTGATACTTTTTTAAAAATAATTTTTTGGCGTAATTAAAAATGACAGCTGTCATTGTTGAAATGAAATTCAGACTATTTTCATTGTTTCCTGATTTATTTAAAGTAATGATATTTAACATTGGGGGAATATAAGTAAGAAAGATCATGTTAATTATCTAACATTTTGCATAAGGAATTGTAACCGTAATTATGTTACCACGAATAAATACGTACTAGATTACGTAGAAAGTTAAATATTCAGTGATCTTATGAAGTTATAAAAAGTTTAGATACTAAAATTTTCTCATATACCCTCTTATAAAGACAGTATCTCTTCGCATAAAACAGAATGACATTGGTAAACAATTGTTACAAAATATTGATATCTGCCATGAACTCAAGCTTTCGTCGGAACTATTATATGATATTTGACGAATTTGGGCCATGCCGTTAATACGCAAATCGAAGGAAATCGAATCTGTGTTTTGGAGACCGTTTTTTCTCACTAATTTAAAGACATTAATATAGAAACACAATCTTAATCACTAGATCACTAATTACATTTCGTTTATTTAAATAATTGCGTTTTCATGTATATGAAACTGCTCTACTGATTTGTTTCAGCTCTTGAGTTTTCTCAGACAAAGAAAGAAAATTCTTGAAAAAATGACTGGATTAGACTGTTTATGGTGATATCGCCAAGATTCTTGATTGTTCTTTTTTTAAAAAAAATTTCGGTCACAAATGCATTGAAATGTCACCAAATGGTCATCAAAGACGGTGATCAGTATCATCCATTCAGCAGACATGACTATATTTGCTAAACTGCTTACTTTCCTTATCAAGACTTATTGAGCAGGAAAGCAATATTACGGATTCATAGCGATACAAAGTTAAATAGTACTTGCATTACAATAGTACTTGCATTGTGTGTGTGCGTGCGTGCGTGCGTGTGTGTGTGTGTGTGTATGTGTGTGTGAATCATAGCCATATCACTCTTAAAATTTACTATTCCTTTAACACCTCATTTTCACCACGAGTATAGGAAATAGGAAGTCGTGGCAAATGCCATAATTAGGTTTTTTTAAGAAACGAAAATTAAGAACTGAAAACACCACGGTGGCAAATGACACTTGGAAGGCCGAAAGGGTTAATTTAATTAAAATAATAACAATGGATACCATACTTTAAAATACATTTTTGTAGCATTTTTTTTCGCCCGTAAGCAAAGAGCAGAATACAATCAGTTGAACGGCAGACCTGCACCCTGGGGTAGACCTTTCCCCATGCGCAACCCTTCCACTGACGCCGATTGTTTTCGGCTGGAAACCATGAAACTCTCCACCACACTGTTCTTTAACCTAATTTTATATGTGTGTTTGTAGTAATAAGTGTTTTCGAATTTTGCAGAGAAACTGTGTGTATGATGTTAAAAAATAATGTAATTAAAACCGGGCAATTTCTTAGAAACCCACAACACACTACTATGTTTTTATAATTATATAGGTTACATTTAGTATGAAATCAATTCAAACAACGTACAAGTAATTTACGTTTCGTCAAGACAATTAAAATAAAACTACAGAATTTTTCACCAATTTATACACTCAATTTATTGACAGTTCAAATGAATAGCTGCTCGTAAATTATCACCATCTGTCGTTATTTCCACCATAATCACTCATATAAACAAAATTTCAACGCAAAAGTTTGTTCTACTGATGCTAAAAACAAGTTGGGTTAAGTTCCTTGTTGAGATAAAAGATTTTCGTTAAAATAAAAACACATAAAACTAAAAATATAACGAACGCGTTTCTGGGATGAAGTCCCGCCGTTTAATTTCCTGTAAACCGCTTGTGTTCATTCGCTGAAAACACTTTCGGAATACTAAAGTGCTATAATGTGTTCTTTGTTATGTCTCAAATGATTTTCTCGAATATTTAAGGCTTTATTTTTGAAAAGTAATTACTCATTTGGAGGAAAGATTCTTCATAATAAAGCATTTAAATGTCACAGTGATAATTACTCCATTTTTACAAAAAAGGAATAAAGAAAATGTTGATTCCAGATTCACCAAATTTTATTTCTCATATTTAAAACCAGACTTTCAAGAATAAATTCATTCCTGAAAAACTCATAAAAAATTCAAAGTAAATGCTTTTCTTTTTTTTATCGCATTGCGTTACAACATTTAGAAAATGAAATCTTAATTTTTTCTTAGGCATGAAAATCTCCAAAGGACGTTTTTTTAACGAATGATTTTGTTTCTTTACCTGTAAGATTAAACTTTAATAGCGTTCTGGAAAAAATCATCAGAATTTATAGGCAGAGTTTTATGTGAACTCTATTTGCGGCAAAAATTATTTCTGAATAAGGACTTTATGTATATAAAAACAAGTGTAAAATTTTATTTTTCTTTAAGGGATTTTAAAATTAAAAATTCAAATATTATATCTGTTACATTATATATTTTACATTTTATGTATTTTTTATAAACCTTTGTTTAAAAATAACGAATAGTATTAGTTACCTATACTTTAGATATTACACTATGCAATATATATATATATATATATATATATATATCATTTTCTCCTTGTTTTAGATTCACCCGTATTCTTCCACCCAAATAGGTGGGAAAACATATTTCCTCTGAATGAATGTCGATTAAAATTTGATAGAAATTAACAAATTTGTTTCAACGATAATATTCCAATTTTCATCAGTCTATCTCAAAAAAGTCGTTTTTGTTCAATCTATCTGTTTTAAAAATAAATTTGTCCTAGACATATATAAACACATTCTTTTCAAACTCAAAAAAAATTTAAGCCTAGAAATTCTTCAAAATCTTAAGATCGAGATTTTTTATGATTACATTATTTCTATACTTTGGATATGAGAAATTAAAAAAAGAAATTAGAGTAACTCAAATGTTAGAAGATACATGAAACGTTTGATAATGATTTTTAACGCTTCATTGGATTGATTTCCAAGAGAAAAATTCATATAAACTTAGAATACAACATATGTAAGGTAATTTTAAAAATTTCATTTCCGATGCCTGACAATTCCACGTTATGATAAACAAAGTTATATATATTTTTTTAAAATTAAGGGAAATTAAGTATATCTAATATCTTTGGCTATCTAATTAGTCGCTAAAGTTGACTATTAGTTTTATAAATTATTTTATATGGACACAAATGACATAAATTAGATAAACTGATTGCTTTGACTTCATTAAAAATCTGTAAATCAATAAAAAAATCAATTTTTTGGACGTTATTTAAATTTTACTATAAATCACATGCAAAGTTTTTAAATAAATTTGTGTAAAGAATTAAGATGAATCTTTTCTAACTATGTATATGTGTCCAACAGACCAGATCATATTACCAAAATTTACCAGCTTTGGTTCCTTTATACCAAGAAGGGTAAAAGGGTGCTCCTCGACACATTTAAAAAAAATTTAATTAATTTAAAATCGACGAATTTTAGCTTTTTTTTCACGATAACTCACAAAAATTGTACAAAAATAAATTCAATACCATTTAAAAATCTAAACTATTATATTTTTAATAATATCTAATATACATACAAAATTTTGCTAAATCCTGGAAATTTTTTTAGCCCTTTTGCTGATTTCTAACAACAGATTACAATGTTTTCCTGAAATTCAAATCGTTTTTATTGTTTCCTAAAATATGTATTTGCATAGATTTCTTCCAATGAAAATGTTAAAAAAAGGTTTTGTTTCTTGTCTGCGTTGTTTACAAGAAAAATAAAGAAATTAAATTAAATTATTTCCAACGTTAGAAGTTGGATAGACCGGACGATAATTTTTTAATAGCACTGCTATGTCAAAAATCAGATTCTCATTATGAATGTTCATGTAAGCAATAATCCAAACATAAGCGAGACAATTAAAATAATGAGGCTTTAATGTTTGAAACTAGACAATATTATGGACATAAAGTTACATTAAAATAATTTAAATGAAACTAAATATATTGAAAGCCATCTGTTGTAGAGCTGCTTGACAAAAATGATTGGTGAAAATAAAAAACAAATCTCTATAAACTGGAAATCAATAAATACTGTCCAGAAAAATCTATCTCAGAATAATGATAAATAAAAAATTGGTAATAGATTTTTTTAAAGTTGTTTCAAAATTATCTATAAATAAAATTGTTTTCAGCATGAAAAATGAAAAGTGTTTTGAACTAATGAAATAAGACTAAAAACATTTATTAGATTGTATGATTTCAAAAAAGATGGTTTTATTGTCAATGATAATTCAATAAAATGTTTTATAAATGTGGTAATTAAAACCATAAGTATTAGATTTTTTAAATAACAGAATTTTTTCATGATATTTAAATTAGCGTCTCTAATCAAATTTGTAAAAAAATTCTTTAAAATAAAAGTAAAGTAGCTCCGCATTTTTTTGAAGTATACAAAACTGTAAAAAAGAATAAACAAATAAAAGATCAAGAATTATAAAATTTTATGAATAAAATCCAATTTTAAATTGGTTTTAATAAGTACTAATTAACATTGAATTAGTATTTATTATAATATTATAACATCGAATGATTGCTTATATTAATTCAATATTGAAAGTTGAAATCGCATATTGAATCTATGATTTGATAAATACCATGATGTATAAACTAAAACTAAATTCTGCTCAAATTGAAAAATAAATACAGTTTAATTTGAACGATTAATATTCGTTATTAATTTTTTTAACATTAAATTCTCGCTTTTATAATGAATTTTTTAAACGATAAATACTTGTTTTAAAGTAGTAAAGTCTCCTTTTTCTGACCCCCCCCCCCAATTATTTAATATTTTCTAATCCTATGTACATTAAAATATTTGATTATTTCTTTACTTTTTAGAGGGAAACATCAACTTATTTCAAGAATAGGAAATGCACATGAAGTATTTTTATATGAATATTTAATAATTTTCTTACACTTAAAAAAAGTAGCTTTTATTTCATTGAAATATCGTTATAATTTCGTTTCGGAATTTTATTTCTCGAGATTTGAGAGTTCCACCAATTAATTTCCTTATTCGAATTCGAGAAATGCAGAAAAATGAATTTTCCTGAAATGCCTCTTTTTCATTCAAAAGCAATACATTTTGCATTAAACGCAAACGATATTCTCAAAATTTAAATATGTATTTCATTATATTTCTATTTATCAGAAAACATCTTTTGTTGTTTATCGTTTGTTTTCTACCAAATATATTTGGATATGCGAAATGGAGATTAGTTTTCGGATTTTCATTTGAACTATATAGCTTTTTAGTTTATGCATATTTCGCTTTAGTTGATTATTTGGATATATTTGCATCAGGTTCCAAAGCTAAATAAGCATATAAATTTATCCAGGTAAACATATTTCAATGCCTATGCAAGAGTTAAATTTTTTGAAGAATTTTTATTTAATTTTATCAAAAACATTTCTTTTGAAATTAAAAAAAGTAGTTTTATACCAATGCCTGAAATTTTAGAATTAAATTATATTTACTCACTGAAATAAAAAATCTTCTCACTAATTAAAGAAGCATTTTATGTATTATTGTTAGTTAGAAATCTCCAAAGTTTAAAGCGTGCTCATAATATTTGCTTTTCATAATTAACTCTACTGTTGGAATGAAACGAGTTTAACATTATTTCGTTATTTTAAAAATTGAAATATGCCTTATTTACTGTTTACTAATAATTAATCTAACGAATTGATATTAGCTAACGTTAGTTAACATATCATGACGTTGCAAATATTTTGAAGAATAGTTTTGGTGATTATTACAATGATGAACTTTCATTAAAAATATGTTTTCTAACTCTTAATAAAGGTAAAAGATAGTTATTTTAATTACAATTTTTCCTTATTTATGGATGAATTAATTTTATATTACAAAAGAAAAAGAAATCCTTTCATAATAATGATCCCTTAAGGAGTAAAATGTTGGAATTTCGTAAATGCTGAAATTTTCTTTTGTTTTATGGTGTAAAAAGGGATTATTTGAATTCTATTAATGTTCCAAGTAATTGTTATAACAGAATAATTTAGGAACGAGTCTCTTAATAATTCCTACTCGTAAACAAGCGACATCAAAAAATCTAGCCGTTGGTTTTTAGATTTTTAAGCCTCACCAGCGAAAGCAGATAAATAAGCTCGTGAAAATAACAATTGTTTAAATTCGGTTTTTGAAGTGACATTCAGAAGCTTCTAGAACGCCTTCTACTCCCACAGACGGTTAGATCCAAAATTATATTTTGAAGGAAAATGCAAAATAATTCTTACCAGTAGAAATATATATCAAGAAAGCTCTAACTCAAAAAATTCGAAAGAAGAAAGATATAATAAAATAATAACAACGTATAATCTTAAGGAAAAAAAACTTCATTCTCTCATAATTCATATTTGTCATCAAATACAAATACATATTTTATTTCAAAAATATATAATTACAAATATTTATATTGCAAAAAGGCAATGTTTATGTTGAAACGAATATTTTAAATCTATTAAAGGCATAAATGCTTTGTTCATTTTAAATAGCAATTGTTCAAAAATATCGATTTAAACTTTCAAAAGTGTAGCGATACAGTTATTATACTGTGGAGGCTTATTAAAGAAGATACGTACCAATTTTTTTCATAAATTTTATTCACTTTTATAATTTTATCACAGATGTTTGGAATAATAATATTCAAAAGTGTATTGTTGATATAATGAAGGAAAGAAAAATATATTCAATATATTTTGTAAATAACAAATGTTAATGTGACATAACAAGGCTCCCCAAAATTAAATATTTTTCTATTATTATAGATTTCTCCATTTTTATACACCCTTTTTCTTGAATAAAAGTTAAGGTTTGAGCATAAAAATTATTCTATGCAATCAAGGGAAACATTCTCTTATAATATTTAATATTTTTAATAGATCTCAAAAATAAATGCAAAATGTATACCTAGAAATTATTGTTTAAATTAAATACATAATTTTGAAATTTATTTTTCCTTAATTTATGACAACATATTCGATAGTTAATGTTTAAATAAAATGTAGTGAAGAATTTCTTCATTGAACTGCATTCAGATGGATATTATTTAAAGAGAAAATTATGATGGACATTTTAATTAAAAATAAAGGCAACTTTTTCTAAAATAAGTTAATGATTTACAAGAAACTACATATGTATCGAAATGAAGTACATATGTTTCATGGGTTTCATGTACAGCCAAGCAGCATACTCACTATATTTTTAACGAAAGGAAATATGGAGCATACACTATAAACATACTTCATAGATAAGTTTATTATATGATTATAAATATAAAGTTTAATGAAATAAATCTTTATTTTTTCAAGCAATATTATAAAAAAATATTTTAAGGTGAAAAATGATGATGATTTTTTAAACGATTTTTATTCTCTTTCTCTTTATATATATTATGTTTTTTTTATTAAACAATGGTTCCAAATTTATCTCATGATCTTTCCGCGTCTTTAAATATTTGTAATAATTTTTTATTAATATTATTTAAGTGAATTAGAAAATTTCAAAAGCTATGCTTGCATAAAACATTTAAGGTGAATGTAGTTGCATGAAATATATAAAGAAGAAAAAAATATTTATTTCAGATACGCATGTTCATAGGCATAAGTTTATAAAAGGCAAACATACAAGATGTTACATAATCATTTTCAATATTTATGTCATTCTAAAGGGATTAAAGTTTTATGTAAAGGAAGCCAGTATTTCATCAGCAAATACTAAAAGGATAAGGTAATATTGCCTTAAATAGGTTGATAAAACCTATTTCAAATATTATGAAAAAAGTACTGGAAATTAGTTAAAAATATTTTTAATATTTTATAATTATACTCGATTAATTGTTTATTCTATTAGTTTCATGATTCGTCAAAACACATTTATACATAATTTGGAAAATTTTTCAATTTATTTTTAACGATGCTGTTTCTATAATATATTCCTTACAAAATTAAAAAAAAAGCAATTAAATGTATAAAAGAATATTTGGAAATTAGAAGATATTTTATAATCTATAACTTATCTGTCTGACTTGAATTCTTCTATAAAAATAGTTACTTAGATACTCGTTTTGGCACTGTATGCATTGTTTTAGTCTATTTAAAGATAATAAAACAGAAATTATTGAATAAAAAATAAAGCAAAACAATGTACCTTCTCTTAGTATTAATCCAACAATATTTTATGATATTTTATTTGGAATGTAAGAAAAATATTAACAAACAAAAATTGAAATGAAATTGATTTATATCGGTTAAAAGTTTTCAAAAGCATTTATTTGAAATAATGATGTATTTTTAGCAAAAACAAAAATAAAAAAAAGCAGCTTTTTTATCGATTTCTCTTTGAGTAATTTAAAAAAATACATTTTTTTCTGTAAAATTCATTTTGAGGAACCCACAGCTAGCATCAATGGATTAAGTAGCTTTTTAATGATTTCCGGATTGCTGGTCAACAAATTACGTTTCTAGTACTTTAGTTGATCACAAAGGCTTAGTTATTTCTTTAAAAAAATGAAAGATATCCGTTTGGTAAAAAGGATATTTTCTCTTTTACTCAAAGGTAAATGAAAACACTCAAATCTTCTTTTGAAAACATTTGGAAAAAAAATAATTTATACATCAAAAATCCTGTTTTGAATTTTTTTAAAACTTTATCAATACATGATGCCGAGAGATTTTTATACTGTCAAAAATACGTGGAAAATCTTCAATTTTTTGTTAAAAAAATTCTTAAAGATTTTTATATTTAGAAATATATTTAAAAAATGCAAAACTAAATCAGATTTTGATTTTAATTATATATAAAATAATGAGAAAAACTTAATACATAAATAAGGATAAAATAAATAATAAATTCTAATAAATAATAAATAAATAATAAATTCAATAATATTATAATAATTCTTCCTTTAATCATCCTGTGAAAAACCAAAATAAGTCCTTCTCTTTTTTGACTAGTATATTGTTTTACAGATTTCACTGCTTAATAGTCCTTAAGTGCTCCTATTAGTACATTTTCTGTACGATGTTGTACAATATGTTCCAATATTTTATGATTTTCCAACATTTTTATTACATTTCATAAAATATGATGTAATGTTATATAATATTAAAAACTTTTTGATACTATATGATGCTATAGGTTATCAAATAATATTCAATATTAAAAATTGTAATATATTATAAGGTAGTGAATAATGAAATACATTATAATATTATTTAGTACTGCACATTTTTTTAATGTTATTTAAAAGAAAATTATTTTATATTAATTTATCAAAAATTCTTCTTTGATTTTTTTTTACTTTATCTGTAAATGATGCTAAGAATTTCTTATAATATCAAAAACACGAGGAACGTCTTCGATTTATCATTAATAGTTTCATATAGATTTTTAATTTTGGAAATATATTTAAAGAAATACAAAACTGGATCAGATTTTACTATTAATTAGAATTAAAATAATGAAAAAAATCAAATAATTAATAAAGAGAAAATTAATGCAATAATAATAATTCCTCCTTTAATCATCTTCTGAAAAAACAAAATAAATCCTTCTTCCTTGTGACGAGAACATTGTTTTACAAACTGCACAGCTTTCTAGTCCTTAAGTTAGGTGCTCCGATTAGAAAATTTCCTGTACAGAATTGTTCAATAATATGTGATATTTTATAATATTTTAACGTTATTGGACAATTTCATTCAGTTTGATGTAAT
Source organism: Argiope argentata (assembly GCA_026289955.1). Lineage (NCBI taxonomy): Eukaryota > Metazoa > Arthropoda > Arachnida > Araneae > Araneidae > Argiope > Argiope argentata. The sequence goes on from JAOUZG010019564.1 coordinate 1,960,820, forward strand.
GTAATACAATATTAAAAATATTTTTTGGTATTATATAATGCTATAGGTTATCAAATAATATTCAATGTTAAAATTATTGTACAATATTATGATAGTGAATAATGCTATACAGTATAATATTATTCAGCAATGTAAAAATTATTTTATATCATCCAATGATATAAAGTAATTTATATTCATCCTAATGTGTGGCAGTGTTAAACTATTTATAACATTATTCAAATAAAAGTTTAATTAAATAATTTATTAATTATTTAGAAAGAAATCATATCAGTAAATTTTATGTAATTTTACATCTCTTAATGCATAAAATATGTATAAACTTACTTTGTATCTTCAAGTTTCTCATCTTCGTCTTCTGGTTCTTGAAATTTCACATGACTTTTATCAGGCGACACAGATGTGTTCTCTTCATCTTTTTCTTTATCTATGTCTTTGTCTTTATCCGTGTCTTCAGCTTCTTCTTTAACCTTTTCATCGTTTTGCACTTCTTCTTTCTCTTCTTTCTCATCAGATCCTTCGGGTTTTTCTTCCTCTTCTGGAACAGTTTCGATCTTAAAATCCTTCGAAGTACTGGTCCCAGGCTCTGAGGAAACCGATTTGGAACTCGGGCTTCGAACCGCCTTCGCTTCAGAAGGTAGTGCAGATCCTGCACTGACTGTTCTTCTGGCTGGAGCATGAGCCCCTCGAGTTGTTGCTGTAGTTGTTGTAGTTGTTGCAGGGCCTTTTCTTCGCACCTGGCTTCTTCTAAAAGAAGCAGCCGCCTCGCGGTTCCTTCGTTTCATACGAACACTGTATGACCTTACTGGAAGCATGTTTTTCAACTTAATGAATAATTCCTTTGTATGAAATATTTATTAAATTAATTAATATTTATTAAAACACATAATCATGATTATTTTGGAGTCATTTTATCCAGTTGCATACTGTTTGCAAAGTAAGGCGTCAATATGTAATATGCTGCATATCATATGCTATTTATTGCATTATTTTCTTTGAATACTTTTGTTTCAAATTTTAAAACATATAAGAGTCCCAATCTTGAAAGAAATCACTGTGGGAATTGAATAGAATCTTCTGTGAATAATTTAGTATTTTATATAAAAATTTCAGACATTTAAATTATCAAAATAGCACATATCTTTTAATTTTAATCGATTTTTTTTAATTCTTTATTTTGATTTTTAAAAGGACAATATTAATTTTTATACAGATATTCTTTCAAATCAATTTTTAAAAAAATAAGAAATGTTATAATTTAGATTAATATTAAATCCATAAATATGGAAATTGCCAAACATGTGGCTTACGCAATAATAATACAGAAGTTTTAATTAATATTTCTTAAGCAATAGAAATATATTAATTGTGTGAAATTTCTTAATAATACAATTGTGCTAGAAAGTTATTAAACAGTATATACGTGATTGAAAAAGATAAACATCAAACGTTAGTATATCTTAAATAATTTCAATTTTATATATCAGAAACTGTTAGAAATAGATATAATTTCACATTCTTTTCAAATAAATATATGTTTTAGTACTTTTAGATTGTTACATTTATAGGATATATTCTTCATTATTTATTCTTATATAAATAGTAGAAATAATCTCGTTTAATATGACAGATTATAGAATTGGAAAATATTTTTATATATAATATTAGTATGATATATTCTTCATGTAAAATTCGAATCTGAAGGAATATATATATTTCAGAAAATACATCACATAGAAAAGTAGACGCTATTTTTTACACTTTTGGTCCTCGATCAGCTTTTTGTAAACCTATTCACTAAAAATTGACATAAAACATCCACAATCAAACATCGAAAGGAAGTGGTATGTAAGGTGAACACCTACTTTGGAAGAGAATACTCCACACATAAAATAATTCTATACGTGTAGTTTTTGTTAAACAACACACCGTAGAATTACACAAAACACTGAATTATTCAATAAAATATGCAAACCTAATCCCCAAAACGTCACACTGAATATTTCAATATTGAAGTGCAATTGAACAGATTTTGTTTAAATTATCAGATAATATCAGTGAATCACTAAGGAAAACAATAGAATATTCTTTAGAACGATAAGAGTTCACGGTTTTGAAGATGAAGAAAATACCACACAAAGATAAAGATAACTTCCACAAACTTTTTAAAAGTATGTTAAATATTCCTTATAATCGACTTTTATTTTGTACAGTTCTTTTTCGCACGTGAAATAAATAAAAATCCAACAAATCCTTTTTCAGGTATAAAAAAAAAGTGAACGGAAACAAAAGTAGTGGAAAAATTAACGGAAATGGCTTGAAGGAAGCAAAGCGAAACCATTCACTCACTCACTCTCTTCACTTTTTTTTCTGAAGGAAAGTTCCTCGCCAAAAACACAGACTTCACGATTCTCCCAAACTTTCGGACGCGGTCACATCCACCGAGAACCGCCACCGATCTCCCCATCGCAGGTTTGCGCGCTGTGCAACAGGTTAAAATCCAGAACTATCTCGGATCGTTCGCCGAGGTGTTGTGACTGCCGTTTCCGGCGAGTGTGACTGTTCGCATCGGACGAGGGGATGACGTCTTGTGCGCTTCGCGGTCCAGAGTTTGCGGGACCTATACCCAATCTCGATTGAATCTCGTTGCGCACCCAAGAAAGAGTCGGGGACCGACGCACACAAAACGCTCGGAGAATTTTTCTCTCGTCTTCAGAGAGTTTGGTGAATGCGGCGCGCGCATGAAAATTCCGTTCCGAGGATCAATAAATCCCCGTTTTAATTCCTGATCTTTTCAGCAACTTTGAATGAATCGCTTTCACTCCTGCTCGATACCAGCAACAGTTGGGCCTCCCCCTGCGATCTCATTGTTCAGTTTCTCACAGTTCGGCCTGTAATTTCAGCTTTCTCTCTATCAATATTCGTTCATTTGTGAGAAGCGCATCACCACCTTTTTCGATTTCGTTAATTTTCCAACCTTTTTAAAATTATTTATCTATTATTGCAGTTATAATAACAATTTATTTTCGAAATGGATGGATATTATGAAATCGATATAAATCTGTGTCTTAAAAATTAGAATTTAAAAAAAAAGGAGAAGAAAGCATGTTAGAATTTTGGAAATTTTAAGATTTTTGGTAAATGGTTTGAATACTCTTGATTTGTATACTTTCTACTAATTCAATACTAAATTCAACCTTAGTACAGCACAACATTTAACCGTAAGCCAGAAATAATTGATTAGGATATATATATATATATATATATATATATATATATATATATATATATATATATATATATATATATATATGTTCGAAGTTTTAATATTCATTCTTATATTTTTTTTAGTTATTAGATGATTAAAATAGTTTTAGTATGATTAATGTACTTCATATAAGGATGGATATTGTTTTATAAGTAACACTAATCGATGTTTATATATATTGTTTTCAAAAAAATGTAGCGTAAAAAATTGGTTCATACTGAAAGCATTAAAAAAGTTAGTGACTTATAAGCTTTCATATGACAATGGTTTTCCTTACTGTTCTATTAAATTGATAATCAAACAGAAAATAAATCTTACTCATTTCTATCATTTTTCAAAATTTAATAAATTTGTCCCCCCCCCCAAATATTCCCTATTTAGTTTTGAAATTTTAACCACGATATTGTCACAACAAATTAAAAGTTGGAATAAATCCAAATTAAACTTTGGAAAAGATCGAAACTTATTTTAGAAGAATAATGTAGAGAGAACTTAAATTTCAGAGAGTATAAAAACAAAGAAATATAATTTTTTTAAGCTCTACTCTTAGAAGAATCTGCAATTTCTTATAGACTTAATCTCATTTCTATTTTCTTGTATGCGTAGTACAGAGAAAATAAAGTAATTTAAAAAAAACATTCGAAACCAAGATTTCAAAGACTTTTTAAATTTTAGTCTTATCTTCTAAACTCTTTTTTGGACCATGTGCGTCTGCCTATCAGCGACAAAGATACCACGAAAAAGCTTTAAACTGGACTGTTAAAATTTGATATACAGTCTTTAAACTAAATTTGTAGAATTCTGTAAAATTTTGTGTAAAATCCGATTAGAAGAAATCTATCTGCCCAGCTTTTAGAATATAAATTAACACGATAATTACAAAATGGAGAGACCTAGATGGATAAAATTTAGTGCACCGATACATCACGTATAGAGAAGGCAATTCTCAATTTTTGAGTCAAATCTAACGACGAGTTGACCGCTTGATGATCTGTGCTTTGAAAATCATGCTAAAAAGATATACTAAAAGCGTAATGACTTTAATATATCAAATTTGGGGGTTGTGTTTGTGATTGCAAGTAAAATTTTGTGCCAAATTTTAGTTTCACTTGGTTGAGAAAAACATGTCTGACATAAATTCGATTTTGAGATATACTAACGCATACCAGAGATTAATCGCCAAATAATTCGCTAAAATGATATAGACTCAACAAAAATTCTAAATTCAAGCAAATAGTAAATATTTAGTAACTATCGAATATAATTTTAATGTTACCTTTATTTTTTTTGGCATTACAAATTATTTATTTGGCATTGGAAAACCGATCCTGATGACTGAATTTTGAGGGACGTATTTCACGAAATTGTTTTCAAGGAAACAGCAAAAGTAGTAAAATAAAAACAAGAGGCTGTTGCTAGCTACGTCTGTGACAGGATCTTTATCAGATGGGATTTTTATCTTTTAATTAATAACATTTTAGAAAGGGGAATGATTAATTTCCAATAATTATTCCCGCAATTTTTAACGGATGAAATATCAAGTACAGCAAAAAAAGAAGACCGCTTTTAAAATATATTCACAGAGTAATTCATATTTTTTTCAATTCACTAATTTTAAGAAAAAAAATTTATTAATTCCCTAAATTTCTGCTTGACAGATATTTGCATAAAGTAGTTAAATAATAATTTTTAAAACTACTGCGTTGAAATGAAACACATAGAACCAGTCATTTTTAGCTAAGAAGTTACAAATCTTTTTAGGATATGAAATATCAAATAGAAGTAATATGATTTACTAAATTCTGATTTATAAGACAACAAAAAATGATATAAAATTTCAGAGCTGTATCTTAAATCAGATTCAGCATCCAATCTACACTAAACAACTAATCAATTTTTACAAAATTGTTGTTTAATTTCACAGATATATAACTTCAAGCAAAATCTTATTAAACAGCGCAAATGTTATATAAAAATCAGAGACTACTTTAATGCCCCCGACACACGCATCCTTCAACCGAGAATGGAAAAACCACTATAGACGTCGATACGGGCTTTTGTACTGCGCTTGAACTGCATTATCTTAAAAGGTTGCCTCTGACGGAAGCTCCCCTCCGCATGAAGATAAAATAGAAGGTTGCATTAGACAGGAATTGTCGAGATAAATATCAATAGCGGGGGGGGGCATTTCTGGAAGAATCCGCTCTTTTTGACGAACAGCCTTCTTGAACTGTAGGTGCGTTAATGGAACAGAAGCAATCTTTCCACGGCTCTGTAAATCAAAAGCAACTTCCTTGATGTCCAATTTTTCTAATACGGCAATACCAAAGAATCTGTCGAAGTATGTATTGAAGGACTTAAAATAAATTTACTTTTAATATTTGGGATGAAATTTTTGGATTTTGTGGCTATTAATTGAGAAATTATTCAATTTTTTATATGTGGATAATTTTGATGAAAAAATATCATTTTCATATCAACAAACGATAATTTAAAGAACGATTTCGTTTAATTTAATTTAAATTAAACGAAATTTTAATTTAACTCTTTCATTATTTTGCTCTTTGTTATTAATTTTATTTCAAAGAAGTTTTTTGCTACTTCTGAAAACTGCAATATTTTAACCGGAAAAAATTATTTATTATAAAAAAAAATATCTGAAAATAGATTTTCAAAGATGTTATTGAGGAATAATTTATTGTTTAAGAAGTGTATAATTTTGGTTGGAAAATAATTTCCAAAATAACAAATGATAATTTAAAGGTCGATTTTGTTTAATCTAATTTAAATTAAACGAAATTTTAATTTAATTATCATCATTTATCATCATTTTGTTCTTTGTTAGTATTTTTAATGCAAAGAATTTTTTTGCTACTTCTGAGAAGTGTGGTATTTTAACTGGAAAAAAAATAATTTGATATAAAAATATAGCTGAAAATAGATTTTAAAGATGTTATTGCGAAATAATTTAATGTTTAAAGAGCGTCTAATTATGGTCGGAAAATAATCTCTGCAAATTATAAAAATATTTTATACTAAATGTAGTTGACTCAAGATACACTCATAGCACTCATGAAGAGTAGCAAACGCAATTAACCTACAAACTTTTGTAATGCTGGGGGCCTGATATGGGATTAGCTTGTCTCCCCCGTGATCTGGGCTTCCCGGTTTGAGCATGGTTGTCCGTCTGTGTTATATCTATAAGGTGTTTGAATATGTGCAATTGATTGTGATGAGAGAGTAGAAAGTGTCGTACTCTTGGCTCTATTTGTCACTACTACAAAACAAGAGACGCTAATTAGGCTTAAATCGCTGACTACCTCATCGAGCTTGTCCATGGCAAGTGCCATAAGAAACAACAGCTACCTATATAATAATACCAAAATCTAAACAACCATCGGGTAAACATTCCTTAAGCTTTATATTTCACTAAACTAGAATAATTACAGTCTTTTAATATCACTTTCTATCGCAATAAAATTCTTAAACTTCAACCATCTAATTTTGTATACTCAAGAGCTATTTTGTAGTATCGTTATTAGACATTCCTCCTAACGAACCTCCTCAGGAGTATGCAAATATTTATAATCCATATAACAAAATATATTGCCCAGAATGGCTAGCGCATGATGCATAACAATCTAGTCAAATTAGCAATGACAGTATTAATGGGGCATTATTTTCCTTAGATATAGATAGATTACCTAAGCATCGTGAATAAGGCCATAATTCTTGGCCACAGGTAAGGGAGAACTCGGTTCGCTAGTGCACGTATGGAAGAGCTGACGAGCGGACCAACCGGGAGACAGTTAGCTTGTGACCTGAGCCAGTCAAAAACTGAGAAATAGCACCAAGGAGCTACCAGCAGGGATTGGAAAAGAAAACACAATGAAATCAAGAGAGCAGATTTTGTGGATGAATTACGAATGGGCGGATATCCGTTTTAAGTAAAAGGGAGAGTTCATTTTTATGATTATTGCCTTTGTGGGGGAGGGCGATCTAGCGGGGTTATTAAATTTTGATAAGAACTGGGTACATCGTTTTACTTTATGAGTTTTCCTTCAAATTAGTTTCAGCAAGATGAAAAGAAACAGTGAAATAAAAGTGTATGCCGCTGCAGGTATGTGCAGAGTTAATAAAATAAAATTTATATTTATAGATGGAAATATGCACAAAAAGGAGTTAGGGATATAAAAAAGAAAGTTTATATTGAAAGAAAAATAGGATATAAAAGAAATAAAAGCAATTCCTTATATATATATATATATATATATATATATATATATATATATATATATGATGTGCTATTTAAAATCTTATTAAACCCTAAATGTTATATTAATTTAATAACTTAATGCATAGTAACTTCAATCTTTTAAAAAATTCGGCCAATTTAAGGATGGACATTGCTAAAGACCACAGTCAGCCACAGCAAATCCTGTCGATATTTCTAGGTTCAGTGGTGGCGAAGTGGTCGGCTGTAGACAAAAATTAATTTCAATCTAAAATATTCTCTTATTTCCTGATCCCATTCCTATGTTTCTATTTAATTAGATCAACAGAATCTATGAAAAATTGTTGAATCGGCTAAAAACTGACAGATTTTCACACTCCGAGTGAAGAGATAAAATACTGTACAGCTAAGTACAATTTAATTTTTGAAAAACACCTATGATTCCTTGTATTTGACACGTGTCGGAAGTCCGGAAGTTCCTAATAAAGACTCTCAGTATATATATATATATATATATATATATATATATATATATATATATATATAGTAAAGCTTTTGTGAAAAATGTAATTTTGAATGAAACCAGGATTTCCATATTTTATTGCCTTTGAGAGTAAATTTAAATTGTTTTATTGCCTGGTAAAGAGTAAAGTTAAAATATATTAGAAACTGATTTACCAATGTTTTAAACCACCGAATTTTTTTTAAACATTTGACTAATTCTTTTTCTTGCTTAAGGACTGAGATATTTTTCGTAGAGGTGAAATTTTCGTTTCTTTTATAACTTAGAATAATAAATTAAATTTTCTGTATAAATTAACCATTTTTTGAAAAACATACAATTGTTGTATTGCTTTATTCACAGCAAAAACTTTTACCAATAATTTATCCAATTTAATTCTAATTGTTTATTATTAAAAGTTGTATTTTTTTTAACTCTTCTAATTTATTTCACTATTTATTTTTCCCATCATTTAAATTTCAACAATTAATCCTTATTTATATTTTCCTTTATTAAGTCAAAACATAAATTTTAAAATAATTCCACTGCAAAATTACTAAAACTTATCATAAAGCAAGTATTGGTAATATTTTCTTGCTATAGAGTATATTTGTATAATATTTGTATGCTATAGAGAATATTTGTATAATATCTGTATGCTATAGAGAATATTTGTTTCATATATGTATGCTATAGAGAATATTTGTTTCATATATGTATGCTATAGAGAATATTTGTATAATATCTGTATGCTAAAGAGAATATTGGTTTAATACTTGAATGCTTTAGAATACGCTTGTGTAATACATGTATACTTTAGAATACGCATGAATAATACTTTTGTGCTTTAGAATACGCTTGTATAATACTTGTATGCTATAGAATATATTTGCATAATACTTGAATGCTTCGGAGTATCGTATAAAATATAAATGTATAAAAAATTTTATTCTAGGGAGTATACTCGTATAATAAATACATGTATGCTTTAAGATTGGGTTTTTTAGAGAATAAAACTGCGATTGATTTTACGAAATATTTTTAAACATAACTACGTTGACTGTGACTTGAAAGATATTATTATGTAAGGTACTTCAGTTTAAAATAATTTTTCTAAGAATTTCTCATCGTTTTTTATACGTATTAGCGTTAAACAAAATTATCATTTTCGTTGAAGTGCCCATTAGCATTATAAACATCTTCCTCTCTATCTATATATATTTATACCCAAAATTCTAAAGTAAAGAGATTAAAATTGGAGGAGTTAAAGCAAAATAATAAAGCCTCAATTGTGAGGCCAGTCTTCGATAAAAGTGCACTCAACTCCCAGCATCAATTTCGTATATCCATCTTCGCGAAAATTTCCACCGTTCCAGCTTAATTTGATTGACATGATTGATATAATGGATAGAGGGTCGTAAATTTTCTGGGCATTCGAGCATTTTAAAATACCCTCAGCGAGAAAAAAAAGTTATAAAAAAAGTCAAATAGAGTAGGAGGACCTAATGTAGATGTACATCTGTGGAGATGGACGCTGTGTTGGAAAAATTAGTAGCACATATTCTCGGGAGATAATATACCCAGAAGTGAGGCAAAAAAGTGCTAGAACTCATTTTCTAAAACTGTATTATATCGGTCGATTAATGTCAAAAACACTGATGGCTCTCAATTAATTTTGATGGATAGGAATAAGATGAAGTATCCCGACAGACAGCGCGTCAAACACTTAACTGTGAGACGAACTTACAGGATGCTATCTTTGGTTAATTATTTTTAGAAAAGTTGCTAAAATATTAATTAGCTTTGACAATTTGAAGGGGTGTGAGGGCGTTGAAAAGTTAAGTGGGCACGGGTTGACAATGAAGTGAAGAGGGAAGGATGAGGAGTAATCGATCTTATCGGGGAACGGGAAAGGCAATAAGAACATGTTAATCGATATTTCGGAATAGGGTCTTCGAAATGGAAAGATTGTGACATTTTTATGGAAAAGTTATTGTTTTGAAAAAGAATTAAAGTATCTGCTTTTTGAGATACTAAATGTATCACATAAAAGTTAAAGTCAATTCCTAATTAGTTCAACAGAGGAAAAAATATTTTGGTTACTTTTGATAAAATAATTACAATTTATATAAGTAATTTATTAAGAAGGATTGATTTTCGCAAGAATTGAACTCGCATTCTTCACCTTCACGCCAGAAATACTAAAATCCTCGCATTTTACCGATTGATCTACTGCCCGTGGATTTGAATTTTCATTTCAAACAGCTAAAACTCTATTTAAAGTATTGAAAATTAATTAAATTTAAGTATTGTCGAGATTTAATTATCAGTTTGATCAATGTAATTAAAATTTGATTTCTGAAAATTTACATCATCTAGTAATGAACTTGACAAAAAATTGATTTCGTAATCGTACAACAATTTAAGAAATAATAATTTTAATAAAATTATTAAAACGTGAAAAATGTATTAAGTAAAAAAATTATTTCTACATTTATGTGTTCAATTAAAATTTGTCAATAATAAATTATAATCAAAAAGTTCATCACTCTAATAAAACTGCGACATTTAAAACGGCTTAGATTATAGTAATTTAAAATATTTCCGGTTAAAAAAAATAATTTCCAAATCTCCCAATAATTTAATTGATATAAATTAAATAAAATATTATAACGTTGAAAATTATTAAAATGAAAATTATTTTCTACATTTTAACATCATTTAAAATTTTTGCGTGATAATTTATAGTCACACTAATGAAGTTATGACTTTAAAAAAATGATTTATACTATATTAATTTAATATCCGTCCTGCTTCTAAACACCAAATAATGAACCATAAATAAAAATGATATCTATATCGCATAATAACTTAAATGACAGGATTAAAAAAAATATTTAAATACAAAAATTTAATTAAAGTAAACCTCATTTCCTAAATTTTTGTATTCCTTTTAAACATCGTCATTAATAATTTATTATTGCTAATTAACACTAATAAAATTGTGAAATTATTTATATTATATTAATTTAAAATCCTTCCTGCTTCTAAATACCAAATTATGAACCATCAATAAAGATATCTAGATCGCATAATAACATAAGTAATACGGTTAAAAGTGGCATGTAAAATAAGTAATAAGAGTAAAATTAATATGTAAAATAAATAACATAATTAAAAGTAACATGTAAAATAAATATTATGGTTCAATCAAAATACTAAAATATAGAAAATAATTAAAGTAAATATTATTTTCTACATTTTTGCATTTCATTAGAAATCGTAATAAATAATTTACAATCAGCGTTTCTTTAGAGCAACAAAATTTTTATTTTGAAAATTATTATATTAAATTCATTTATTATAATTGCTTCTAAACACCAATTAAAGAACCGTCAATAAAAAAAATATATCTCTTAAGATGTTCAATACAATAGATATAAAACATTAGAAATTGAAAATTTTAGGAGATGAACGAATTGTGGAGAAATAATTAAACCGAATTTCCTTCGAATGGAAAAGTTGGAAACCAGCTGCTTCGGAAGTGTTTCAAATGGATTCCGATACGCTCGCAAAATGCAGCTGACAAACAGCTTTCTCGTCTCTTCGGTTGCCAATATCCGCCAAGGAATTTTCCGCTCCGACGTCGAAGAATACTGAATTTGAAATGGTTCACGTTTCATATTGTGCGAATAAATTCTTAATATACATTTTATGCTCAAGAATAAAGGAGTATTGAGTATAGAAAAATCGAATGGTGGAAGTCATCTGAATAGGAAAATGATTCAATTAATTTGTGATGATTTAAAATGGATGCAATAATTTTGAAACACTATTTTTAGAATACATTTATTGAGAAGTCATTGTTTATCATAACGTGATAAAATTATAGCTTATCATTGGACAAATAACTGGAAAAGAAGGATTTTGAATTAAATAAGATTTGTAAAGCAAAATTACGAATTTGGTTATTTTAAATTGAAGTAAAAAATAGCAAATTCAGAGTTACTTGATTTAAAAAAAAACTTATAAACTAATTCTTTGTTTATTTTAATTTTAAATTAAATATTTGTTTTAAGAAGAATAGAAAAAAACAGAGTTATATCACTAATTTTGAGTTAAAAAAAATGTTGTTGTTGTGTTGTGTTGTTGTGACTAAGGGCACTTGCCATGTGCAAGCTTCCGCTGATACTATCAGCAGATTTTAAGCCTAAGAAATGAGTCTCTTGGTTTTACAAGTAGCGCCATCTAGGGTCAAGAGTAAGAATTAGCAACACACACGTCACAACCCTTTTTAGGGGGCGGACTACATTCATGAAAAGTCATTCATACATCTCAGAAAGGTGGTGTAAATTCATACATCTTAGAATGGTGGTAAAAATGTAACTATGCTAATAAGTTTCTTTTTATGATTATATTCAGTTATATTACGTTTTAAATAGAAAATTCTTAATAAAAAATCCCCAAAAATCTTTAAAGTCCAATATTCCGTTTTTGCCCTAGAAATATAAGATTAATTAAAGAAAGATTTGAGATGCCTATTCTATGGAAACTACTGTAACTTTTGAAACGATCTTTATTAGAATAAATTTAATGTAAGAATATAATCTAATACAAAATAAGTATGATATTCGAATAATGCAGAAATATTCAAATTCCTTTATTTTATCTTTTAATATTTATCTTATCGCATTGATTAATGAAATGCAATTAGCTAATGAAGATCTATCAATCTTCTCTATTTAAAATTTTCTCTCTGTTGAATTCTAAAAAAGAAATTTTTTAAAAAAAACCCAATCCTTTGTATTTTAAACTAAATATTATACAATATTTCATAATGAAAACGAATTGTTATATTTACCCCATATTTTTCGTAGCTCTTATGTTCTCAAACTTTCCCACCATAGCACGTTTTGGTTTGTTGTATAATGAATAAAATGAACTTTAAATTTGGATACTTTTTTGTCGATTTATTGAGTTCAGAACGTGATAGAAATCAACAATTTTGGTGCCACTATTTCCTGTTAAATATAATTTATCTACCCGTAAGTTCTTCCGTTAAGATTGTTTGTATACACATTAGAAAAAAAATCTTAAAAATTAATTAAAAAAATGTTTTATTATATTTTTCACATAAGTAGTAATAATTCGGTTTAGAATTTTTTTTTTGTAAATATTTCTGATAACAGTGCTCTATCACAAAGCCTTTTTTGAGTTTGTTTCTTCATGGAATGTTTCATAGAAATTAAAATTTGCATAAATTAAACTGCGATTTTTCATAGGATTTTGGAAAGTGTTCTATTACGAAATTAGCAAAAAGTGTTGTAACACATGAACTGATTTTAACGCTTTTTCAAAATTTACTCACATTCTTACATCATTTATTAAAATATATGTAAAATTCTCATCCTTACAAAAATGTAGCGAAACTATCTCACTTTTATAGATTAATTTTCTTAACAAGATAACTTTTTCATAACAAAATATATTCTCGAAAATTAATTAAATAAATTGCTTTTATTCTAGAATAAGAATTAACTATTATTAGTTTAGCTTACAAGATTCTTTGAGCTTAAATATTTCTATCTTCAAAACCTATCTACATATCTATAAGTAAAAAAATGGGAACGGAAATCTGATTTCTTTCAACTTTTTGAACTTGAAATGGTTTTGACATCTCTTTATTGAGAAGCTCTGTTTCAAGAAAATTCTCTTAAGAGTCCTGCTGAGATAAAAATTAGTTTTTCCTTTTTTTCAACAGCAAACCAAAAGCTTCTATATTTCTTTGTCTGAGTGTAAAAACTATTCGAGACATATTGGTTCAAACAGTTTATGATATTTTTCTGTTAGCCACACGGCAGTAAAAATTCGCCAAAAAATTTAGCGAAATTCTAACTTATTTGGCATTTTTTTTGCTGTAAAATTATTTGTAGAAGTTTGACGGAATTCTACAATATGTGGCAATTTTTTGCTTTAAAATTACTGTAAGAAATTTGGCAGAGTTCCAGCAATTGACAGTTTTTTGCTTTTAAACCACTGTAAATAATTTAGCAGAATTCTACATTATTTGGGATTTTTTGTATTAATTTAATGCATTAAATCATTTAAGATTAAAATCATTTTAATGCACTAAAATCATTTTAAGAAATTATAAGACGGAATTCCGGCTTATTTGACAATTTCTTGCTTTAAAATCATTGTAAGAAAGTTGGTAGAATTCTACGTTATTTGGCAATTTTTTACTTAAAATCATGGTAAGAAATTTGGCGGAAGTCTACATAATTTGGCAGAATTTCGCTGCCACCAGGCTAACGAAAAAGTAATGTTTATATAAAATAAGATTGAAGGGAATGAAGATCTGAGAAATTTGAAAAACAAATTGAAAGAGTAATTTTATTTTGATCTTAATATAATTAATTTAAATAATAATTTAATTTGAAGCATTTCTGAAATTTTATTATATTATAATTTTTTTTTTGAAATATGTATTCGTTATTATAATTGAATCCAAAAAAACCAAAATCTAAAGAATTAAAAAACTATATCTGGAGAACAAAATTTCACAGCGAATTGTGCTGTTTTGTAAACTGCATTGAATTATTAATTTTGAATATTAGCTTCATCAGAATGAGAAAATTTTTAAATCAAAATTGCTAATTTATGAAGAAAGAAATATTCACATTACAATGGTTTTCGATATAAATATTTTAGTGTTATGATGATGATGAAAGTTTAAAAATATATGACAATAAAACCTTAATAAAATGCTCATAGGAAAGATTATGATAGATTTAAAATCAGCAATTATAAAAATTGAGCTTGAATTTAACAACTTTTTATTTAAATAATAACACATTTTAAATTTTATGTCTAAAGAGTGATCAAGAAATAACAGGAGCTGTTCGGAGCCCTGTAGAGTATAAAGTACAAGACGAAGTATTAAAAAAAATTGGTTACCATGCACATTAAAGAATGCGGTGTCAATTTGTTAAGGAAAAAAATAGTGCAGAAAAAAACCAATAGGAATAATTCTGGTGCTGAGATCGAAAATTTCATTACGTAATTTGCAAGTACCAGTATTTTGTGACACGATATCGAGGATTAAAAGAAAGGTTATGACAATTCAAATCTGTTTACAAAAATTTGTCGATAGATGACGTTGTCACTAAGTGAACGTATCTCATTGGTCATCTGCTTTATCAGAGAGATGTAAATACCAGTGTTGCTCTTCGTGAATACCGTTTGAACCAGCCAATAGTATCTCTAGCTTCACCAAAAACTTAATCAGTTCATGCCAAACAATTAAACGCCATTCTCTATACAGTCATATCAGTAAGGGGATAGCTCTACACGGAGGACGGGTACCCGATAAGCCTACGATCGAACTCGAACTCGTGAATACCGTTTGTAAACTCGCCGTTAGACAAGCTTTTCATCTTCTTCAACTGACCCCAGCATTTTGCTTATATAGGATTCCTTCAATAGCCAATGAAAAGTCAGCTTTCTCTCTATAGCCGCGCCCCTTCCTACCAGTAGCAAAATGCAACTGTTCAGTCTAAGTCAGTCCACTCTCAGCCACGCTACTGTTAACAACAGCCAAGTTCGGAGGTAGCACATCGTGGGCGGGTACTCCGTTAATGGTTTCCGCTGTTTCGTGAACACCGGCGTTTAAAACCATTACGTAGAGGATCGATGACCATAACTAACTCACGAACAATGAATTCTTGGTGTGCAACCAGGTCAAGAATGATTTCTGGCTGTGGGACTACTTGAAAGTCTTTGAGTATCAAGGACATGTATTGAGTATCCTGACACTCCTACATTTACAACTAACGTTGTATGTCAATCGAATAAATGTCGATATTCTACAAGCCATCGTCGAACACCTCGTGCAAGCAATTAATTTTTAGAGCATAAGGCTGGTGGTTGAGTCGCATTTATAAGTTGCTATAATAAAAAATTTTCGTTGGTATTTTGTGTGATGTTATTTACTTTTTTCATTGGCAACATGTATTCTTTTCCCTACCGGCAATTTTCGGTGTTATTTCTTTTTTAGACAAATCGAAATAATTGCAAATCGAATAAATATATGGTGGTCAAATTTCGTTATATTTCGTAGAGTTCATAGCCCGAAACAGAGCTTCGGATACCTCCTTTTATTCTTTGACCACCCTGTATTTCTGGCATTTTCTTAAATAAATAAAAAAAACAATATTTTTCACTAAATACTCTAACTTTTGATGATTGAATCTATATATATTTTCAAAAACATTTGAATATCACATTTTGAAGTTAAAATTGAAAATAATAACTATCAGTTATCTATAAAAGGTGGAAATTTAATAGTGAACTCTCAAAAATTATGCTTTTTTGAGAATTAATGTTGTCAGAATCACATTATAATCATTGCAAAGTAAATAAGAAAATTCACAATTAACTGACTAGCATTAAAAAATATATTTAAAAGTATCAAATTTAATAACAGATTTGTTTTTATTTTAGCTTATTAAAATTTACGTTGATTCCAGACAGTTTCAAAAATCTAGAAAACAAACTTTTTCCTTAATAAAGGTACATATTAAAATTATCTAAATTATTGTAAAATAAAAACTTAAGAAAGAATATAATGGTACTAGCACAAATGGGCATAATCAGCAATCAACTAAAAATAATTTTAAAAAAACGTAATGTTATTTTTTCATATAATATTTTCGGTATAATCATAGAAATATTATTTATCATTAAAAACTATTTAAGATATCTCTAATGCAAAATAATAATTAATAAAAAATAAACACGAATTTAATAAACAAATGAATTAGGATAAATTTCAAAACTTGGCAAGAAAAAATACTGAAACCACTTTATTTAACTTCCAGGCAAATCTTTGTATTAAGCAATATAATAAAAAACGGGCAATAAAAATTTAGATGAAAACTGCTGACAAAACTCAATATAAGCCTTTTATGTATAGTTTTCAATAAACGAAAGAAATACAAGTACTCAATTTTAGACGTAAACTTTTATACCTGTACAAAAAAAACTTACTGAGTTTCTGTAGAACTATTGTATTTTTTATTCTCTCTTTCAAAAATATCTTTCCTTCCTTTTCTCTTTTTAAAATTTTTCTTACGATGCAACCCTTTGAAAACGCTTGATTGGCACAACATATTATCTTAATATCTCTTATTTCAAAATAGTTGAGAATATTTTACTAGTCAAAAAAATTTTCGACCTTCAACCTTTACATTTTATACAATATACCTTTATATTTTGCATGTTTTATTAAAGCTGTTAAACGCAGTTTAAATTTATCAAATAAAAAATACCAAAATACGGATACGAAAAAATGTTGAATTTTCTGAATATAAAGGCAATGTTTTTTTTAGTAATAATATTTTTCTAAATATAGCGAGACAAAACGTTTGTTGAAAATAATGTCATGTTTATAATAGCAAATTGTTTTTGTTCAAAACTATCATTATTATTTTTTTATTATGATTTTCTTTTAATTTTTGGCACTAAATTTAATTTTTGATTATTCTTTTCTTTAAATTAACCAGTAACTTAGGCGTGACAACTGAGCGATCTTCTTCTATCTCGGATAGTAAACTAATAATGACATTTCGATTTGCTTATATTTAAATAAATGTAAATTGTAGCACGAGCTGTATAATTATGAAAGCTTTAATTATTTTTTGTATATTCAAACAGATTATATATATCAATACGATAATTAATCTTTTGTTTATTTATACTCTCATATTAATATAGTCAATTTTTTTTATCTTCTCGTATTCGAAGTATGACAAAGGAAAAAGTATGTTATTTGTTAGAAAAATTCGACTTACAAATTTTAACAAATTTCTATTCGGATCTGCCGGAAATCGGGCAGCATAATTTCAAAACTATACCTACGTATATATTTGTCTGTGAACACGATAAGTAAAAATGGTTTGAATTAGTGTGCTATCTTCATGCTAAATTCATAAATTTTTGACACATTTTGAATGAAATCCATTCTAAAGTAATCTGTTTGTCTATTTTCAAAAGGGCAAATGAACATAATAATTTTCAAATTCAAGGATTTAGAATGATAAAATTTGGTGTACATTTTTATCATCTAAATTATAGATGATAAAAAATAATCTAAATTATAAATCTAGAAAAAAGCATTCAAGAACTCATCATATATCGGTCTGTACATTATCATACATTTAATTCTAATAATTTAAAAATTGTATATGAATGAAATTTGGTGTGTAATTTTACTACAGAACTGAAGTAAAATTACACTAGCAGATTTTGATTTCAGTTGAAAGTGATAAAGATGCAAAAAATTCAATCTCGCGTTTTTTTACTTTATTATGAATTGCAAAATTCACAAGTGGAGAGTCTGAAATTGAAAATCAGAGTATACTTCGCTTTTATGGTTTCCACAATATTTTATGTGATTGGAGGGTTCTTGACACAATTATTAGATATTTTATAAAAGTTTTTGGGCAACTATTAATTGACTTTAAGATTAAACGTGCATTAAATAGAAATCTAAAAAAATTCTTCTTTGAAAGGTTTGTGCTCTGAGTCATAGATATTAGTAAGATAATATTTGGAATTTCTAAAAATCATTTAAAGAGTATGGAAAAATAGAATCTTTAAGAATATATGAAAATATATGTGTTCATGTAAAGTCTGTCTTATTTATTTCGAAGAGAATTTTGATATAAATTCACTTCGAAATTAGAATATTAATGCTTATTTTTTAAATATATATTTATTATCTGAAGAATATCTACCGATTTTCAGATTATATCTTCTCCCATGTCAGTTTAAAACATTCTTCTATAGAGTTCACGATTTTCTATCTTGCGTCTTCAATATTTTTTAGAAATCTCACCTTGAACTGAAAGAGTTGCTTCCAGAATGCCACATGTTGAACTTTATAGTTTTTCTTATAATTTATTGATTTTATAATCAAATATAAACTTTTAACCGAAATTCTTAGCACAGTACCATACACCACATCATTGTTACACTTTTCCATGACTCACAGATTTGCTCTTTTAGATATTTGTGTTTTGTGAAAATCTCATATTGGGATTTTACTATAAATCGATACAAGCATTTTAAACTCAAAAATGTGACACAACATAGACGGATTTGCTGCATAAAACAAAAAAACCCCCTCAAATCCAATATTTATTCGATTTTAATCTCATTATTTGCATGTTTAATTATAAAACGATTTTTAAAATATTGTATTTCAAATTCAATAATCCCGAGTATTTTGTAGTGTAGAAAATTATGTAAGGCTGCAAAACCTAAATTCAAGTACCAGTTGATTGAATTCTCAATACCCTGGGAATTTTTTTGACACTTTTCGACAATCTTGACAGAAAGCTAAAAATAACTTATAACATTGCATGCAATGATTTATGGCATATGAATGCATTTATTTTTTACATTTATCGTTACTTTTTATAGTAATGTTTTTTGATATTAGGGTGCCTGAAAAGCTTTTTTTCTCACCGCTCTATGAATAGCCTTATCTGTCTTTCCTTGTGCAAACATGCCTGGCTTATCTATTAATTGCCTATGGCATACCAGCTTTATTACGCCCCAAATCAGGACTACAATCCAAACGAGTTCCTTTGTCTATTTGGTGAGGTAGGAAAAGCATAATTTTCTACGAGCTCCTTTCTTAAGGTAAAATAAGTTATAGGAAATCTTTTAATTATGTGGGTCAATTCATATCTGCCGTTACAAACAAACACCGACTAGAATTAATGAACCTATGAAGCGTTGTTTTTCATCGAGACAGTTCGAGACCACATTTTGCATTAGTTGTAATAGAGAAGCTTTTACAGTTTGATTGGGGTGTCTTACCGCATCCTACGTACTCTCCAGATCTCGCTCCATTTGATTATTGCTTCTTTCTATCCTTTAAAAATTCGCGATCAGCGCTTTAAATCGCTTTGTGAAATAAAAGCGTACCTCTAGAATTATTTCGTGCCCAAAATACAACAATTTTAGAAAGAAGGCATAATGAGGCTTCCTGAGAGATGGAAAAATGTAACAAAGCAAACTGGTATTTTATATAGCAAAATGAATGATATCTTAAATTGTAAATATTGTGCATTCATTTCATATTAGAAATAAGAAGGAAACTTACGAGACATCTTAATACATAAAGCAAAAATTACATCACTATACAAAATTCCATGAATAACCTACTGGTAAGAATTTTCTCAACTATTACTCTAAGTAATTCTTCGTATATAAAATAAATTCAACAATTTATTTTCAGAATACATGTTGAAACAGTATCTATCGTAGGACCATTATTATGATTTGCAAAAATTTCTCGGCGCCACTTTAACGTTTCATGTAATTGAATTATTTTTCGTATATACCCTCTATAAATGCACTTCAAAGAGATACTTCATGTCTTGTGTTAACGTTTTTTGCATGAAGTGAATAATAATGTTGTATTTATTTATACACATATAAACTCCAGAGAATATTAATATTGTAGCTACCTTCTTGTATAACGGCAATAGTTATACAAAATTTCTTTTTGGAAGAATTTATTTTGAAGAAATGGAAGAAGAAAATACCTTCACGGGAATTAAAAGTTTTCATCAACGCTGAAACAAATTCGTTTGGGCTCCATTTATCAGAAATTAACATTTCTCGTTCTGGTTTTGGTATCAATAAAGCTTTGGGAAAGAAAACTGAAGTAGAAGCTAATAGTGAGAAAGTAAACATTGCAGTAATTCGCTATCACAGAACAAAATGATCTTATAAGTAATCAATGTATTTGAACATATTATGATTTATTTGAAAAAATATACATATTATGTGAGTTAAAATATTGCTAACTTAATAAAGGTGGTCGTTTTTCATATATTCGTATTTATTTTACTAAGCCTGTGGTCATATTTTTATACTATTAACAACAGTATGATTGTTAGTGAGTTTAAGCATTTTGCCAAGCGAGGATTTTGTCACTAAACACATTCTTATTCCTTTTTTTAATACAGTGAGTTACTGAATGAAAATAATGTTAATGAAATAAAATAACACTAATGAAAATTCAGTGAGTTAATGAGGATTTTAGCTCACATTTAGTGAGTTAAAATCCTGGTAATTTAACAAAGGTTATTGATTTTCATGTATTTACATTTGTATGCCCAAGCCTCTAGAAGTGTATTTTATTCTATTAACTTAATGTGATTGACTTTAATTTTCTACATTCTGCCAAGTGAGGTTGTTGTAACTATGTAATTGATTATATTGTAGGGTTTTTTTAATAGCGCATATTCTGTGAGTCAAAATTCAGCAAACTTAATGAATGTTGTTGATTTTTATGTATTTGTATTTATATGCCCTAGTTTCTAGAAATGTGATGATGATGGCGTATCCGATTTATAACGGAAGGAGGAGTGCAGTAGCTTCTGAGAATATAGACTACTGAGCACTAGAGGACAGAAGTCTTTTAGCTAACTTTTAGCTCATATGAAGATACACACTCATCACATTCGCTTGCACAACCCCTTTTTACAGGGGAGCGCATTTACACATCTCACAGATAAACACAGGAGAACAATCATGCTATGAACGGGACTTGAACCCGGGACGCCCAGATCACGAAGAAGATAAGCTACCTCTGCACCAGTGCACTGGCTTCTATAATCAAGACCTCTTCAAGACCTACAATAGCTAGACAAGAATTCCCCTTATGATAATCAACCAAAATTAAAACTTAAAAAGTCCCTCAAAAGTGCAGATCCCTCCCTTTTTTTTCTCTTTCTCCCATCTTGTGCTCATCCAACTGGTTAGATAACCTAGCGTTATAGGCACCGGGGGCACAAGATGGCGTTATGTTATGTTATAAAGGTATTTTATATAATTAATGATAATCTGATAACATATAATTTTCTAAATTCTGACAACTCAAATTGAAATTGATTAAACAAATTCTGATACAACTCGTTAAGAGAAACAGAATTCAAATGGTATTACAATGCACTGTAGTCACTCACTCACTGAAGGGTTGCAATTTGTTTACTTTTTTGCGATTGCATTATGGTAAATATTCTTATTTACCGACAAACATGATCACATGCACACACCTTAACTACTTCTTTAATATCCAATCACACAAAAGAACACCTCAAAGATAGGACTGAGATGCTATCTTTGTGGCGGTTGGTCCTCGTCATTCTGGTGAGTACACAGACGCTGTGGGATCGGTTATTCCTACAGATGACGAGATGTGTCTCGTACGGAAAGGGTTGCACCGTGGCTGGTGATGACCATAAGGATTCAATTTTAGTTCTACTAGTGCTGGTGAAGCGGTTAGATCATTTAATATTTTTCGTGTGACGTCAAATTGTGTCGAAGTACTGTTCTATATTAGTATCTATAACTATTATTATTTCAGTATTTCTGTATATTATATTTGGTATTAATTATATTAGTAGTATAATATAATAATATCATCATTTTGAAATTATCTTTATTATGGTTTCTATTATTATAATATTCTTTAACTTATTATTTTTATACCTATATTTGGATATTAGATATACTTATTGATGGAACCGTAATATTACAAAAGTATGTATACAGTATTCAGTACAACGAATATTCCTTGGGAATAATTTGACATTAATATCTGGCAAAGGACTTCATAAGAATTTTACCTCATGTTAATTGTGAATTTCATTTTAAGAAAGAAGTATTAAAGTTGTGTACCATTAAATTCCTCATTATCATTTTTTTAAAGTTTTCCTTAGGATCACATTTTGCAATTGACGGTATGGATTGTTTTAATATTGAAATTATTTACTTATTTGAAAACAACTTTTTTCATTATTATTTTCTCAAATTAATTGGAATTCAAAAAATTATAAAGGCTGCATTTTTTTACGAACAGCGATTTTGTACATTTTAAAGAGAGAAATAGATCTAATGAATAGTTTCATTGGAGAATTATTTGAATTTCCAATGAATTAGAATATTAAATTAACTAGATTAAATATTTTGAATGATATATAAATTGGCTCAGCTAATTTCAACTAAAATCTATTGTATCCAAAGATTATTTAGATACTACATTCAAATTTAATGAAATTTAAAAGCTTTTGAGCATGCTTTCGAAACGGAATATAAAAGGATGGATGATAGATCAAATATTAAATTCTACAAAATGGATGAAAATATGAACAATTGAAATTCTAATAAATTGTAACGTAGACTAAACATAAAGCCTTATATGATGAAAGTCTTAACAATTAAAATATATCGAGAAGCATTTCTTTTGCTATGATATTAAATTAATTTGAAATCTTTCCAAACAGGATTAAAGGATTTTGGTTTAAAATAATATTTAATACTACATAAATGCAGTTTTATTGCATTCCAAGCATAATTTTGATAACTTATTATTTTACTTCATATATACATATATATTATTCAATTAGTATGAGTTATATTCATATAATTTAGAGAGGTGTTATTAATATAATAGGTGATATTTGTTTATAATAATAGCAATCTCATGAGCCCGAAATATTGAATTTGTTTCGTTTCAATCAAATCTCTTACTCATAATTTGTTATTAACTATTCTTCCAACAGTGTATATTAATTTATCAAATTATAATAGATATAAACATTTTATTTTTTCCAATAACTTGATACGTTTTGTTAACTCTGCATATGAATATGCATATTAGAGCCGAGATCCATCAAATATTAGTGTAATTAAAAATTATGACATTCTAGACAATAATTCTTTAAAATTATTGTTGTCTTTTAAGAAGAAATTATCTTTTTCTTATTCTGCGTGTAAATTACGAAATTAATTATCAAAATTTTTCAAAGGCATTCAGTAATGAATGAAAAATACTAATAAATGTATATATATATAGGGTGTTCATTAATTATTGTCAGGGTTTCCGTACCTCAAAACTTTCGAATAAAAAATATTTCGCAAAAACTGATTACGTATTCGTAAATAATTACTCGAAGAATTTTAGTAATGATATTAAAGTGCATAAAAAGCTTATATTAAAGCTTGCACAATTTCAGTAGGCATTCAGGTGAAGGCGGTTATGGAGAACGTTCCATATCGTCGTATGCGGCATATGTAACTGCACAGCTGATTGTCTCCTTGATTTTCGTGGATTGCGAATAAACGTTTTTTGTTTGCGATCAACATTTTCCTGCGAAGTGCTCGGTCTTCCCGCTCCCTTTCGGTCCTGAAATTGTGTTAACCTGCGTCTGATAGAATTATCCGAAGGAGGATCTTTCTTGTACAGGGTCCTGAAGTGACGTTGAGTAGTTATGACTGATTTAGTTTCGGAAAACCACAATACACACATTGCTTCTTCTTGAAGGGCTGACATTTTTATTTATGACGACACAATTACCCAGACTGCAAATGCTCTAAGATTGCATTGTTGCCAAGTAAAATTCTTTGAGTTGTAATTTACGAATACGTAATCGGTTTTGAGTAATATTTTTTATTCGAAAGTTATGAGGTACGGAAACCCCGACAATAATTAATGAACACCCTGTATATATATATTTCGTGTATCTTGGAAATATTTCAAACGATTTGGATCAAATTTTAAATTTCAATGTAGTTTTGTGCCTAAGTTTATATAAATAGGTGTATTTACAGAAAAAAACATTTTTATGTCTAACTATTTTAGCCTTTTTATATCTGCTCTCTTGCTGACCATGACATATAGCATTATGTGGGACCTGATTTCACCATGGTAAAATTGATTCAGCTTCAGAAATATAAGTAATGATAAATAAACTATAAAATTAATTAATAAGAATTAAAATATAGAATAATGCTTCGAATAACATGTTAAATAAGACCATTCATGATTTTATTTTCAAATAAATTACCATTTGATATGTAGGCATGAATGAAAAATACTCATATTCATATGAAACCATTACAAAATTTCCGTGCCTAACTCCCAAAAACTTCCATGTATTTAAAATCATAAGTAAAAATTAAATTAAATATGCTCTTAAAAATTATCGAAATCCTACAAAAAATTATACACCACCTATTTTGATACCATAAAAATCAAAACAATAAGTAAGATGAAATTATAAATTCTGTGCAATAATATTTGCCGAAGTTATCGGAAAGTAAAATCAAAATTTCAGTTCCTTTTTAATTAATTAAAAATTAAAGAATAAAAGAGGATGAAATAATTAAATCTCATCCCACGAAATATATTTGTTCCATAATTAAAAGTTTTAATATTGAATTTGTCTGTTAAAAACCAATAGATAAACACACCCACAGATATGCATCTTATATTTTAACTTTTGTTCAACTTATATTTTGTATCTTATATTTTCGTTTTTTTTAAATAAAAAATGTCCACATTTACCAATGCAATTCTATAGTTTTGAAAAATAATTTTTTTGCCACAGTATTTTAATGAAATGTTGTAGAAAATGAATTCATAAACATTCAAAGGAACCTCAATCCCGGTCTTTTGTAATTTTCAAAAACAATACAAAAAAAACCCTGAGGCAAAATCATTCAAAAAAATATTTGATTTTTCAATTCAAATGTCAAACAGAAATGAATAATTTTATCATCCTGCTGATATCTATCACATTAGAATTTTAGATTACTCTTCATTCACAAGATTCATCTGAATTTAATTATTATCCACCTTTTATTAAACTTTATAGCAAAAGAAAAAGGCACTATTCCTGATATATATATATATGAACTTATGATAACTTTGCTTTTTTGTTTAATCAACAGGATTTTTAATTTTTTTAAATCCTTATCTACTTCTCGTAAATAATCAAATGAAATGCGTATTTTTTTTAATGTTAACTTAGTTCCACAGATTAATTTTATTTATTTATTTATTTATTTATTTATTTTGTCCTTGTTAGAATACTAATTTATTGCTTATGACTTAACATTTTAGATATAGTTTATGTCTGATTTTTCAAACCTTGTGGAAGTTGTTTCCGCTATTTTCTATTCAATTTTTACTCAAGTTTTTTTTTATTTCTTTTTATACATCACTATGAATAACTACAAAATGTATTCAGAATTTTACCATTTGTACCCTTATATTATATATTTTATTATTATCATCCTATTTATGTCTTATAAATTTGATTTTATATAATCAAATACAATTCCTGAACAGATAAGACACTATAACAAACCGGCCATTTAAGAATCAAGTGGTTTTTTTAGATAGGAATCGAAAAAAATTTATTCTTCTTTTATTGAAGAATACAAAAATTTCAAAAATACAAGATTTACTTAATAAGTATTCATATTGGTAATTATTCAATCAAATACAAGGTTTAAAAAAATTAGAGTACCAGAATAATTTGCAGCGTGATTCTGCTTCTTAATTTGAATTTGCTGAGCCTTAAAATTTAATTTTTAATATTCATTAATATTTTAAAATATTGGTTTCTTCCTTATTATTAAATTAAATATATATGCTTTAATAAAAATTGTTTTTTAATTAAGTTATAAAAAGAGCAAACTAAAATTAATTTCATTCATAATTCTATTGAATTGTTAAGAGGGTTTCCTTTTAATTTTTCTGTACTATTTAACTTACAATAGCGAAATTGTTAAGATTTAATATCAAAAAATAATCATTTTCATATTTTTAAAGATCTTTAGAAGGAATTTAGGTAGAAAAATGCAAATATGATTTCTTATTTTCAGCAGCATTATATGTATGAGGCTAGAATATGGGATTCGATTAATTGAATTACATTACCATGTTATGCATAATGAGAGAAAATGCTTGCAACTGAAAATTATAAAGGCAGTTTTTTTATAAACTCATATTTGGATATAATCCGATGCATTTTTTGCAATTTTTACTTGTTTTTAATCATCAATATGTTGAAAGTTTTCATTTGAATAATTAAATTCTCTAAATTAATAGATCAAAAGAAAAAAATCAGCATTTCCAATTTTTAAATTTGATTAAATAAGGATACTTTTTAAATAACTATCAGACAGTTAGTTTCCAGAGCTTAATTTTTAATTCCTTAATAATTTTTTTACTATTTCAATTAAACAGGAAACATTTAATAAAAATGTTCATTACATATCAGAAATTCAAATTATGAGTTATCGTTGTTTAAACTGATTAATTTCAGAAAAGATATTTTTAAGTTACATTCAAAGATTAACAAAAGGTCAGACCTGTGTTGGATTAGATTCAATACGAATTCTATACGAACCTACATTTTACATGCTAAACAGTCAATCCTTTGTCCACCTGGTGATTTTTGGTTTTGTATTTTTCTAATTGCGGGTTACTATATATAGAAAAATTTCGCTTGGATAAATTTTAGCCAACATTTGATATAAATCTTCATAAAAAAGTAGTGCAAAAAACGAAACGCCATTCTTAATTTATTGAGTTATTGTTGTTTTTCTCGTCTTTAGCTTTACAACGGAAGTGCAGTAGCTTCTGAGTGCAAGTCATAGTCACAGAACAGACTCTCCGAACCACCACGTAGGCACACGGATTAACGAACGGCACTAAATGACCGGACCGCCGCAACAACAAAGTTCGGGAACTGTGGTTGAGTCCTAATGGCCGTCACCGGCCAGGGTACAAACCATCCCGAGGGAAGTACGTCCCGTCATCGATGGGAGGAGTCTAGCCCCCACTTGTTTTTGTACCCTCTGGGTTGGCAAGATCCAACCACCATACCGGAAGCCTCTCATCCCCAATTACGAGGTGCCTCCCCCGGGGGAAAGCTTCTGAGAGTATGGACCCTTGAACACCGGACGGGAGAAGTTTGACTTCTTGCTCACATACGTCACAAACCCTTTTTACTAGGTCGACTTCATTCACGCATTTCATTCATTCGTCCAAAGATCGTGATTTAGGCCTGGAACAGAGAAGGATCATCTCTGAACCGGTACCCTCAGTGGTATTTTTCTCGCCATGGAGGACTTTGTGAGCACGAAACATTTAACATGCGCCTGCCTCCACACACACGGAGAGTCTTCGGCTAGCGGGTTTGGACTAGAATCCCAAGATATGTAAATCCAACGCCCTACCAACCAGACTATCTCGGCATCTAGTCATTGAGTTGAAAGTATTTTTTAAGCTTTAATGCTCACATACTGGGAAATATTAATTCATGAATGTGTTTTACAGATACAGATATTTTTTAAAAAAATCTCCGAGAGAAATTCATTTATGAGTACTTTACTTACTCTTTGCATACCATAATAAAAAATAATAAATGTGCATAAAGTAAATAAATAAAGTTCAGAAGAATAAAATAATTTGTTCCTCTTTGATTTTTTGTTGAAAGATCAGAATTCTCTGTCAAAAATCTATGACATCATATATTTGAAATTGAAACTCAATACGTGAACACTTTAGTTATGGAAATGCGAAATCAGCAGTCTAGTGATATAGTAGCAGAGTTGACAAATTAGGTGTTATTTTCTCGATGAGGGTTGCCGCCAGTCAAATACATGTGCGAAAGTGAGCCATATCCATAAAGTCATTTATGACGAAACATATTTTGTAGATGACAGGATGCATGACTTTACGATGCGAAGGAGCCAGTCATTCAAGTTTATCCCTTTAGCTCTGATGGCACATTTGGTCATGACTCTGCCTAAAGTAGTAACTAGTTATTTGTAATTTGAATGATTATTGGAATAATTCAAAAATAAATGTTATTGAGGTTAAACCTTTTTCTCCACTTTATAATTATTTTTAAAAGTGAAATGTATGAAATACTCCTCTGTTTTTGTGGTTTCGCACTGACTTACATAATAGGCATACCATTATAGTAGTACACAGAGTTCAAAGTTACTTAAAAGTAACAAAGTTTTTTCATATTTTATTTTATAAACTCCTTACAAATGTGCATCTATATAACAATTTAATCTTAATTAAAAACAGAATATTAAATCAAGACATTCTGTGTTTTATAATTAAATAAGCGTTTTTGGTACCATTGGATAAGCCATGATTAATAGTGGCAAATAATTTTATTTAAATACTTAGAGTAACTGTAGCTCAATTGTGTTTCTATAATCTTTTTAAAACGTTTTTATAGACATATAATCTGGACTGAGTTACAAGCTTTACTTTATTCTCTTCATTCTGTTATACATTTTCTTATTTTCTGTCTATATATTTACATTTAAATTTATATCACTAATATGAGTAGTAGTATTTAAAAAAAGGGGTACTTTTAAAAAAAAATAGAATATTGTTGGATTTCTAAGTCAAACATTTATTATAATACCATAAAATTTCTGATATTTAAAAAGCATGACTCTTATTGCAGTCTATTTAAACCGAAAAAGAAGTTACATATTTTGATCAGCAATAATGAATAATATTCTAGAATGAAATATCAATAAGAACAGTGAAAAAAGTTTATCAACAATGTACTATATTTTAATAAAAATATGCTTAACTAAAAAATGATTAAAATTTGTACTAATATTTTTATTTAAAATTTAACTTTGTATTCATTTTTAATTAATTAAAAAAACGATAAAAATACAAAAAAATGTAAAATTTGATCTAATCAAAATGGTAGTTAGAATTTTAAGATTGAAAGATTAATCAACCTAACGACTACCTTTATGAGACTACAATACCCACTGTAAAGAATTCGACATTAATAATATGATTGGCATTCCGGTAGCTTGATAGACAGAGCTTCGCCAGCGGGACATAACGTGAATGGGATGTATTGGGTTGTATTTTAGAATTGTGTTAAGAATTTTAGAACGAAAGACAAGTACGTCTGGTAGAAGTTTGATTACAAATGTTGTAATGTATAAGTTATGTTATTGTTTTTATGTGTTGTGAACGTTTTATGTTGTGTGTTTTTCAGACTGTGATTGTTATAAATAAACAAATTTCAAAAGACAAATTTTTAATAAACACTCGGCTAAATTTTGATGACATCGCACCACAAAGAAACATATATATAGATCTATAGTTTTAATTTCAAATAGATGTGAATAAAATTTGAGGCAACAATAACTAAATGAATTACTAAATAATCATCCAAATATTTATTATGTTAAATTCATATATTTTGCATTTAAACAGGATCAAACATTTAACTTCTTTGTGTGGTTTTATGAGCAAATTCTTTAAGAATGCTTTCGTCAAAATATTTTATATAGTTTGGTGTTAAAGAAAAACATATACACCAAACGTTTACTGCTGGTAAAAAGATTTTTCAGTCACCTAACCCTTCAAAAAGAAAATATTTATCTAGTGTGAATCCAAAAAGAATTTTAATTCATTCTTCAATAGAGACACCTTTTTCTTTTCAGTTGACAATGGAAAAACGTAAGTTTTGATATGCATAAAATAAAACATGCGAAGGAAAAGGTAAAGCTACTAGAATGAATTTTCGGGACTTCGTTCTTCATTTTATTTCGGCATATCCAGACAGGTTCCTCTGCTTCTTGGAGCGTAACATACCATATTTCCAGAAGCGTAAAATCTATTGACTCTCTCAGAATTCCACCAAGTAACATCTGGATAAAATTTCAAAGCAGCTTTTGAAATCTTTAATGCTGCTGTTAGCTGAAACTACTAGCCGGGAAATCTTTTGTATTCAAAGAGCTTTCTTCGAAGGTTATATGAAAATCCATGTAGCGATCTTAAATTGTGAAGAATAAATAATGAGATTCAAATGTATAATCACTTGATATTGCATTATATAATAAATTTTCACTTCCAGCGTTTGTGATTTGTTTATTCTTTAATTTATGTTTGCAGAATTGGCAATGCAAAGAATACTTATTTTTTTTAACTGTTTAAGTAAAAATTGAGAAGAATAAGTGATGAAATTTCTAATGTATAATCACTTGATAGTGAATTATAAAATAAACTGTGGCCTTTCAATACAAGTGTTTCATTTTATACTTCAATTTAAGTTTACAGTTTATGTTTTTTTTAAAAAAATATGTTACTTTAATTACAATGCAAAGAACATTGATATTTGATGTAAAAATAAAAATTTTGAGGAGCAAATAACGTAAAGGCAATTTATATAGAATTATATAATAAACTGTCCTTTTTTAACGTAAATGCTTTTTTTTGTTCTTTAATTTGAAAGTCAAAATAATTTTTATAATTACCGAATTATTAACGCTAAAAATACTAATTTTTGATTTAAAAATAAAAATTTTAAAGAATAAATAATGAGATTCGAATGTGTAAACAATTCATATTGAACTATATAAATTAGCAAAAGCAATAAATACTGATTTTTTTGATTTAGAAATAAATTCGTAACCATGATACTGGATGCAAAAAAATGTAATATTTAATGTTTTAAACACATCTTAATTCTTTATCAGTTGCCGTTAGCAATGTATTGGTAAGTTGTTATTAATATTCTGTAGAAGTTTGAATAAAATATGTGAACCTCAATAGACTCTCCAATGAACTGCTTTCATAAAGGAAATTTTGATAGCTTTGTAGCTCATACTATTTTAGAGATCATACGCCCATTCTATCCATTAAGCAATGAATTTTCCTAATTTTTTATCTATATATGCATCCAATTAAATATGAGAACTGAAATATTGTGCTTAAAAATGAACTTCTTAAAATGTTTCACCTTTAATAAGTTCTAAAGCTAAAATTTAATTGTTTGACAAATTTTTGAAAACATTTTAAATTAAACTCATATTATTTCATAATTTTAATAGTCAGTTTAAATTTGTTAAATGTTTTATATTAAAAAATTTTCTGCATGAAAATATAAGCCTTATCTGTTTACTTTAATTTTCAATAATGTAAAGCAGAAATGGAAAAGGTTTGAAATTTTACTAAACAAGGAAATATATTTACTTAAATTATCTTTGAAGTAATTTTCGAAAATTGATTGAAAATAAAAAAGGTAATAATGTTGAGAACAATTGGTATTATATAAAGGATAAGCTTTAGACATTTTAAGAAAACGAGAAATTCATTTTTTCCGTAGATATTTTGAAAAAGTTTACCAAAATTTCTCAATTTCGCTGGTTTTTAATTCATTCAAAATTTTAAAACAACTCTTCGAGGGGCACATCTGCATAGTATAAAGTATACATACACTAAGTTTGTTAGTTCTAGTTAAGATGACCTAGCCCACAGAGTGTCAACAGTAACGCGTTTAACTTCATTAATATTAGAAAACGACTTTTGAACAATTCTCTTTGGAGAAGGTCTGTCTGAAGTCTGGCTGTAGAGTGTTTTGGGGTTTCCAAGACATAAATCCTTTAATTATTTGTTTATTTCAGTTATATTTCTCAGTTATCAATGGATTTAATTTTTGAAAATATAGTTACTTAAGGCAATATTTTTGAAATTAACTACATTTTCCAGCATTTTAAATTTCGTGTATCATTGCTTTATTTTTCTTTACCATATTATTTATGCCTTTCGCTTCTAATTTGGCACATTCTTATTTGCTACAAATTTAGGTACACGCAAGATATCTTATAAAAGAATAAAAAAAAGCAAGTATAAATTCATATGTGGTCTGAGAAAAAATGCAATATCTGTTAAAGATTTAATAAGAAAGAAAAAAGGAGAGAATATTTCCTTGTTTCACCATTACATTAAACGTTTTGGCATAATATTTTCTGATTTCTCTTTTTCAAAATATCATTTCAAAAAAGGGTTCTCAAAACATTGTAAAAATAAAATATCCAAAACATTCACAAAATATTATAATAAACTGATATATGAAAATCGTTTTTAAAAAGTATTATTTTATCTTTTTTAAAAAAGCACAAAGTATATTTTTTAATTTGTACCTAACAGAGCTTTACTTTGAGTTAGTATAATATAATTTCACCATGTATGAATAACTTTTTTATATATTGTTTAAATCATTTGATTCTTTATTTAACAAGTTTCTCACTCATTCACTTTTTAACACCAGAAAGGATACTTTTGCATAGAAATAGCAAATGGAATAAAACAACCTAGAAAACTAGAGTACAAAAGCAAAAAATATCACTGCTCTATCTCATTCCGAATTTCAATTCAGAGATTAAAAATATTTGAATACATCCTGATTTATAAATAACTTGAATACCAGTTTGAATCATATTTTATGCGTCTCCGTAAGAGCTTAAAATAAAAGTATTTATTTTTCAATTTTTCAGGTTATTTCGTATTGCGTAAACTTCTGAATTCGGTATGACTCTTTTATTTTCGTGCGTGAATTAGAAAAAAACCATCTACAAATTTCAAGTTTTTTTGAAATAATGATGTCTGGAAACTGACTGAGGAGATTTTGATTACATGTTACGAAATTTTTGTAGTAGATTATATATGGCAATTTTTGGAGAAGAAGGTAATATATTTTGCAAGAGTATATATACTTTTCTCTATGAAGATTTATTTTCAGGTATTTCGCAAAAGTTTGCAAGTCTTGAATGCGTCTCTGATGAAATTTCCAGACATATTTCTAAACTTTTGCTCCAAATTCTACTTTTTGAATTTAAATTATATATGTATAGGAGTATTTTTTACTTAAACCCCAATGTAACATCTCTAAGAATTTTTGCTATTTCTTTAGCATTATTGAAGGAGATTGATTATGCGTGAGTATATATCATGTGTGTGTGTGTGTGTGTGTGTGTGTGTGTGCGTGCGTGCGTGTGTGATCATTGCTTAGTTAAACACATATCAACTTCATTCTAATTTATTTTCTAATTTCTTAAACCAATTCCACTCTTTCTATTTAATTAATTCAACCTGAGTTCTAAAATTGCTGAATCAGCTAAAAATTGACAAGTTCCAACACTTAGTGAAAGGAAAAAAAAAGCAAGCTTAGCAAATTCTTTTAATAGAACCCTATTATTTTTTTGCATAGTTCGACACGTGTAGATGAATCTCTATCGAAATCTTATGGTATGTAAGACCTGGGATAGTGATTTCTCCCTCTTTTACCTTCTTCTGTTTTTGAGCCGCTCTGTAAACGGTCCTGCTTTATCCTCGTTTCTTGTAAACAAATCATGTCTCCAAGGAGAGTATAAACATACTTAAAATTTCAAATTGTCTTCACTGTCTTTGAAATTCACACACACACACACACACACACACACACACACACACACACACACAC